>CM074966.1:15159743-15195686 GCA_037577455.1 Pangasius macronema | reverse complement strand
TGGATGGGTTAAATGCAGAGCACAAATTCCTAGTATGGGTCACCACACTTGGCCACAAAGTCACTTCACTTCACTTTATGAAGAAGCCGACAGGAAGACTACAGTAAGTCAAATTCCTGCTCTCTACAGCCGTGCTGAGCAGAAAAGCATCTCAGAATGCGCAATGCCTCGAATTAAAAAGCTCGGTTAGATCTGGAATAAATATCCACGCTGTTTTCATTCTGGAGAACTTCATGTCCTGTACTTTAAACCGCTTGTGATGTTATGTTTTATTGTTTTGCCATTATAAATGAATAAGCTTCTTATTGATTTATTTAATTGTTTTAGCAACGTCAGGATCACTGTAAATCATATTTCGTGTACCAAGACAGTAAAAACACTCGTTATGTCTTAAATAGGCTCAGTAGAAATATTAGGCATTGATGTATGAAGCATGTGGAGACTACATCTGGAAAAGTAGCGTGCAGCCAAGTTTTTTTTTTTGTTGCTGCTCCGCCGCTGAAACAATTCATCTTCGACATCTGCGAACATTTAAATAACTTTATGGCATAAAGATACTCAGCCAGGATGTCTGTTGTCACACTGTTGTTTTCCTGCTGACACCAGCTCACCCCCCTCCTTTCTCCTCCTCCCTCCTCCTCCTCCTCCTCCTCCTCAATCTCAATTCAGCCTGCTTTAAATTCTGCCCATATTAATATTAATTGCCTTCTTTTCCTTTCTTGTTTTCCGGGGCCAGTTAAAGCAACCAGTGTCAATAATTCATAGCTCTTTAGCTTGGTTAAGTACCTGCACCTTGCTAGTGTGTGGCTCAGAATTTCAAACAGGAAAAAGCTCCTCAATGTCTATGTCATCGGAGGACAGGCATCATTCCCGAGAGCAAAGAACGAAAAAGGCATGGAGTTATTAATGCACGTTTTTGCTTAATTTAAAATTACTTTAGCTGTGAATGAACAACGTGAACGGACCATGACCTCGAAAAGCAACGCTCTGCAAAGAAAAGGGTTGCAGCTTTTCTCTTTATTTTTTTGGTATTTGGAGGGAACACAGAATGAACGGAGTTAAAGAGATCAAGAATGCAGCTGCAGATAGGTACAGTTTGCCCAATGTCGTTCTTATCATTGATCAGATTGATATAATGCTTTGCTCAACACTAAAACTTTTGTGTTTAAGCTAATGATATGATATAGATTAGAATTCAGGCCCGAGTCTTACATGACTGACTGTATGTGTGTAGATATAGTGGGGCAGTCGTGGCCTAATGGTCTGTGAGTCGGACTTGTAACCTGAAGGTGAACCTGAAGGTGGTGGGTTCGAGTCTCGGGTCCGGCAGGGATTGTAGGTGGGNTGAGACCCTTGAGCAAGGCACCGATCCCCCAACTGCTCCCCGGGCGCCACAGCTAAAATGGCTGCCCACTGCTCTGGTTGTGTGTTCACGGGTGTGTTTGTGCACTTGGATGGGTTAAATGCAGAGCACAAATTCCGAGTCACCACACTTGGCCAGAAAAGAATTTTATTTATTTATTATTTACATACACAGTGATTCTGGTCTCGTATGATACATTGTCCTACATGTCCTAAAGTCATGTTTAAAGCGATGGAGTGTGTGGAAAAACTAAAACAAGAGGTTGCAGTTCTTGGGTCATGCTCTTTAGAGGAACGAGGACTGCTGCCTCGAGTTAAAAGCGCAACTCGAAATACGTAATTTGTCCCGTATTTGCTCTCTAAGCCAGATCATATGAACGACAGAGGGAGTGGTGACCGAAAGTAGCTGTGGGAGTCAGAAGGGATCACATGATGCTTACTCTTGATCCAGGAGAATGCAATTAGAGGCACTGGCTCAAAGCAGGCTGGAGGCTTTCTTTCTTTTTTTTTTAAACCACAAATGTGCATAACGAGAGCAAGGTTTTTGCTGCATGTTTGCCACAGCAGCAGGGGCTTCACAGTAACCACCTCCTCTTTGCCCTCTAGCAGCTACCTGATGAGCTTCTCACCTTGGGCTTAGCAGCTTCACAGGGCTCTCTAATTACTTGCATGTGGTTCACAGCTTCGCATTCGTTTTTGTTGCTTCCACTCAAATGGATCGTGTTAAACGGCTCGTGCGAGTCACTCGGGAATGAAGAAAGTACATCAAGCCTTTCAGAGAAGGCTGAAAACACATTAGCCTCTCTCCTGTCAGGTCCCGTTGTGGCAGTGATTGGTTTGCGCGGGCTCATTTTCATGCTCCTGTAGTAAGATGATGTCAGAGGAACCTCGACGAGAAGTTCTTTGTATTCCTCAGTAGAACAGGACAATCTCAGAAGATGGCATTAAGGTGAAGAGAGATCCACTGCTTACTATCAATCTCGAAGACAATTTCATAACATTTTGTCACACCTGCAAGGGGAATCTGTCATCTAAAGATGAGAGAACTCTTTCAGTGGAGTCAGTATCTTTCACCATTTTTCATGGTTTTGGCTCTTTAATATAATAAATAAAGTTTAATATCGGTACTCGCAAAAACACGTCTTTAGAGAGACAAAAATTGCCGCCTAGTACAAATAAAAAAATACACAGTTTGCCCTGCAAGCTGCAACAGAAATGAAGTTGGAATATTGTTTTATTTGTAACACTGGATATAAACAAATGTATTCGTATATTGTTCGCTGGAGCATTTGCACAAGTAAATGTGCTATTTGGGGAAATCCAGTTAGTTCAGCAAGAAATCTCAGTAATGTGAACCTCGACTGATCGGCTAAAAATTGTAATTAGCAGTGAGTTACTGCGCTTTTTTATGTATAGACTCTACTAAAAGAGTTTCTATATATACATTTAGTTTCGTTTACATTTAGTTTCTCCTGCATAGGCATTTTGATAGGAGGCATTCTTTTGCTGTTTAGCTGTCATTTCGTTTTTTTCAGGTCTCTGTGAGTTTTGCCTTTTATGGAGTTTTGTGAGCGTCCCGAAATGTGTCAGCTGTGTCGTGAACACACTTGGTAATTCAGTACCGATTAGCATCATTCAACAATCACGCGAGTGCAGAGAAAAGCATTACTGAAACTTTTGTAAGCGTGGCAGGATGTTTTAGTTTCTTTTAGCCTGTGCAAACATACACACCGTTTTACTACAAGATTAATAAATGACGCCCGAAGGAATGTGGTCATTCAGTGTTATAAATCATTGCAGTTGTCACATCCTTGCCATGCCATTTTGACTTGACCCCCCCCAAAGAGAAGCATTGCTTTCCATACGTGCATGCTTTTAAATCAGTATTGCGTTGGTAAAAATATTACTGCGATCTGTATTCATCCATGATTAAGACTCAAGGTGATGTGCTTGGCTTCAAGCTCAGGCTTGAATTTGTGTTAGCCTCCAAACCTGTCTGACACCTTTAGATTGCTCTTTTTTTTTCTTTTTTTCTTTTTTTTTTTTTTTTTTAGAAGACAGCTCTCGTCTGGAAAATAAAAACCAGTCTCTGAATCTTCTGCGCTCCCATAGCAACCACCGTCCTCATGAAAGCAGCCCGGTACTATGGCTTTTAATTCAGATGGAAGCCAAAACAGAAGTAATTCAGCCTCACACAGCTGCAATGCAGAACTGTACACATTATACGGCAGCCACCTGGCAAGCTCGGTGGCAAGAGTCACTGCCATACGGAGTTCCAAGCGAAGACCCAGGCCAGTATTAAGACAATCAATGTGATTGACACAATCCTTTCCAGTAATTTGATATGTGGATATATTGGGCTTCTTGTTTCTTTTACACTCGTCCCCTTATCCCCTAAATAGGAAAGGTAAATGGTGCATTTTACTGGCAGCTTTATAACCTTGTGCTAGTCTTCTTACCTGTTAGGCTCTAAGCTTTATAAAAGTAATTGATTTTTACTTACTGGTTGTACCAAATTCTTCCTGAATTTTGAAGCTGGCGAGTTCCTGGCGCAAAAGATGCAAAGATGTCCTTGTATAAAAGGACTCTAGGTTAAAAAAGCAACAATATGGATTCTCCTCAACTCTCTCTCTCTCTCTCTCTCTCTCTCTCTCTCTCTCTCTCTCTCTCTCTCTCTCTTTTTTAAACCCAAGTCTAACACACAAGTGTGGAAACTTGTGGCAATACCATAATCAGATTTTGAATTTAGCGTAAAGCTCCAGCCTGTGAACACATTATATGTACAAACACCTCTTGTTGGCTGGTGATATTTTTTGTTATTCCCATGAGAAGTAGCATAAGTGATAAGGGTCAGGTTTCAATGTTATCTTCTTAAGAAAAGTGAAATGCCTCTTATGTCCTGCACCATTTTCCAGTGATTGTTAATGAGCAATCCCACACAACCACCGCTGAGACGAACCGACTGAATTTTCCAGAATGCACTGCAGCTGTGCGACGCAGGTAGTCGACTCGGCTAGTTAGTGATCTACGAGATGGGTAAGAAGAGAATGGCTGGATGCTAAACTCATTAAACAGCTCTGACAGGATCCAAAGATCTACGATGGAGATATAGATGGAACAGTGAGAGCGTCGTCAACAAGACGGACGGCTCAATTAGGCTGTGTACAGCACAAGCTTCCCCAGAGACCTTCTGGAGATGCACAACCATTTACCACCAGCACTAGATTTAAAACACAGTGTGTGAGAGAGTGAGGCGGAGAGAGAGAGAGAGAGAGGATGTATACATATATCCTCATGTTATATAAGCACTGCAGGGTTTAAAGCAGCAGGGGTTCAGACTCCAGTCCAGAACAGTTACAGTGCTTGTGCTGAACCATAAGGCAAACCCATGTTCATGTCTGTCTATTCTAATCTATTATATCTAGCCTGTCTATCGGTTTATTTATGGCAGAGAGCTTGATCAGACATCTCTGGAGGCTTTAAGACATGGCTGTTCATGTGCATGTTTAAGGTTTCTCCAGTATCACTACTGTTGATGAAGAAAGAAGCCATCGGTGTGAGTTATCCTCTTTCTGTACTCCACGAGTCTTTGATTTGGCTCCTCAGATGTCGCTGTGTGACACACACACACACACACACACACACACACACACACACACACACACACACACACACACACACACAGAGTGTGTGAGCTAAACATGTTACAGTTTGTGCCTCTTAAGAGCAGAACTGGAGGCCACTTGTGCTAAGATATCGCCTGTTTTATGGTCGGGCCTGCATGACTCGTCTGAAGATAATGAGAAAATATTTCCTGTGCTGCCCCCACTTGGACAGTACGGGTGAGGAAATCAGACCGCATCTGAAAGGCTAATGCATTCACGTATCCAATCTTTTCACTGGTCTGACCTTTGACTATCAGTTAGGAGTCAATCAGATTAAATTAGATCATATCAAATTAGATTGATATTAATATATCAGGGACCACTGTACTGAAATATCCTTCCTGATGTACCACCCTACCACTCACGGGGGCAGTCGTGGCCTAATGGTCTGAGAGTCGGACTTGTAACCCGAAGGTGAACCTGAAGGTNATGGGTTAAATGCAGAGCACAAATTCCGAGTATGGGTCACCACACTTGGCCACAAAGTCACTTCCACTTCCACTTATCGTCAGATTTTCATCAGTCATTCTGACATTATGCTGAATTGCAATTTTTTTTCTTTTCATGTTCTAACAGGGATGGGCTCACCGAGACTAGGCAGGTGAAGACTGGAAAAACCATCGCTTGGTCTTTTTCCAATCTTCAGCTGTCCGGGTTTGCTGAGCCTGCATCCTCTGTGTCCTCAGATTCCCGTTCTGACAGGAGTGAACCCTGACGTGGTCTTGTGTTGTCCTGTGTTCAACATGTTGTCTGTCCTGAGATGCTTTTCTGCTCAGTACGGTTGTAAAGAGTGGTTATTTACGTTACAGTAGCCTTTCTGTCCAGTCTGGCCGTTCCCCTATTAATCACTTGAGCAACTAAACATATTAAAGCTTCCAATTAGGAATAAAAGCGGCACATTTCAGCATTATGATCGAAAGTTTAGGGGGGAAGAGGCAGCACACAGAGGCGGAAGGTCTTAAATTAGCTGTAAATGCTTCAGCCTGGGAGTAAATTGAACGGAATTTGACTTTCAGTCGGCTGGAGGTTCATCAGGCAGTCTAGACACGCGGATGTTTCACCATCCGCTTTCTGTTTGCCTTCCCAAAATGATCCCTTTCCTTTGAACTGAGGTGACCTCCAGCTACAGCCTTGGTTGGGAGTCTGTCGCCATGACTACAGCTGGCAGGGCAATCCAGTTTGTGTTACAGCATCACACACACACACACACACACACACACACACACACACACACACACACACAGCTGTCCTTAGCTGAATGTGCTCCTTGCCCACAGTGACGGACCCAGAATTCGTTCTTACATACGACACAACGATTGAACTGAAATATTACTGAAATATTTTGTCTTAGACGTTTTAGGGAATATAATTTTTATATTTATCCCATATGTTCATTTTCATTCATTAGACGTCACTCGTCTAATATTATGAAAGCGTTCATGTCTATGTTTGATGTATATTATAGACTGTTTCTTACCCGAAGAGTTTGTGGATCGTATGCAAGCGTTACGCTTCACCATGAACATTACAAACAATTGTGTGTGTGTTTGTGTGTCAACCGTCCCTAGACTTCCGACCTTTGTAGGACGACCCCCTTCTGCCGAGACAAGTCTAGCGTCCATGCATTGTGTCCGTGCGCATTCCCATGATTCCGCGTCACTCGATTTGCTAATCGGGTGGTGCTCTTCAGTCTGTTTCACATCATTTAGCAGAGCTCAAAGCACACCAGATTTGAATGATTTGCTCAGATCAAACACACACGTCCTTGATAGTCGCTGTGTACTCACCGCTTTAGAAAACCAAGCTAAGATTTCTAATGGTCCAGTTACATAAACTTGCGAATGACAACAACAGCAGTGTTAACCCTTTCATGCGTAATGTGTAGTTCAAGGTCAGGCAGTTTCGTCTCAGAGTGGCCCTGGAGACGCATCTTTCCTGAATTTGACGCGTATATATATGTACAATATTTCTCCGAACATTCATATTTAAACATTCTGTTGTCTGAGGTCTCTAAAGCTGTAGCTGTTCTCTCGTCCAATGAGCTGCCTAGACAGAAATCACTTCCATAAATTAAATTAGATAAACCGTAGCAGAAGATCTTTTTTGGCGGCGTTCTGCCAACCCCTGATCTAAAGGATCACGATAATAAATAACATTTATTGCTCATTTTTTCATTGATGGAACAAAAGGACGCGGAGGCCATTACTGTGAAAATAGCTGTAACCTGTCAGTAGTAATCAGTGTGAGCAGCAGTTAAGAGCCAGTGAGCTCAAAACTCCATTTAATGATGTTTCTTCACTCATTCAACATGCTATATAATAAACAGATGAGCGCAGTGGAGGCTCAGGGGTTAAGTGACTGGAAGATTCACTCAGGGTCGTGACGGTCTCTCGGTGAATTGGGAAGTGAGCTCGCTAGAAACAGTGATCGCGAACTTACCATCTGGCTTTAGTGCATGTGGTGCACTTTAATTAGCTTCGTGAGCTTTACACGCTAGGTTAGTGCTTATTAAGATCCAATTACGTACCTTAAATGTATACTATATTCTCGTTTCATGCCTTCACACACTAAAGGTACAGGTGTGCAAAAGGTACAGGTGTGTGTATGCCAAGGCTTTGAACAGAGGCTCAGCCAATCAGATTTTAGAACCAGTTTTCTAAAGACGAGTTGATTCTTTCAGTTGGCTCCTTGGCGTGGAGGGTAAACTCGTTTTTTTTTTTTTCGGGGGTAGGTGGTAGACAATGGTGTTACTCTTGGGGTGTCATTTAATCTGGCGCCCTCCTGGAAACTTCTTTCGAAACATCTGTTGGTGTGAACAAGGCAGCATGATAATTGAGTCAGAGATCTGACTCGTTGAAAAGAGCCGTAATTCCCATCGCTAGTTTGAATACACTTCACAAAGGCAGGAGGGAATTTTTAGTAGGCCGACATAAAACCTTTGAAGATCAAAGACGTGGAAGCAAGCCAAGCCGAGTGTATCATTGTGTATCAAAAGTGTGTGTGCGTGCGTGCGTGCGTGTGTGTGTGTGTTCGTTTGTTCCCATAATTTGTAAAGTGTCAGTTGTATGTCCGACGGGAATTTCTCACTCACTGCTCACTCCACTGAGAGAATCTCTGCTTGATTAATGCTCACAGCTAAACGGCCTGTTTTTTCCGTAACCAGGACACACATGCGTGCGTTATGCTTTGTATCAGAGTCCACACCACAGACGTGTGTTTTGATCCGTATCTGATCTGTTAATCCAGAGTTAAGCTGTCATGACCGTGGCCAGTTTCCACACCCTTGCTGCCTTTTATTCTCTGCGCAGATTTCGGCGTAAGTGCCTTCTTATCCACCGGCGGTGACATCACCAGGAATAAGGTGCGCAAGACATTTGTTGGGACGCCATGCTGGATGGCTCCTGAAGTCATGGAGCAGGTAAAAACTCACACACTCACACACACACACACTCACACACACTGACTCGACTGATTACTGCATGCATAAAAATGCTCAGGGAATTGTGAACAATCCGAACAACCGAAGTATGCTATATTTTGTCATGTTGTAAGTGAACCAAACGTTTGCTTAAAGAAATGTGATGCTGTTAGAATTCCTGAGACTCGATCTGATCTGGTAGCTGCCAAAAACTTCACACCCGTACTTCCAAGCACGAAGCGCGGCAGACTCGAACCTCAGTGAGGATCTGCTTCCACGTTACAGTACATCTTTAGAGAAAGACTGATGAGTAACAGTGTTGTGTCTAGCGAGACAGCTTTTCAGTGATTTCTAGGTGGGTGTGTGAATCATCTAAAGGGAAAGTGTAACATACATTCACTACCACTAAAACACTTCAGACACCTGTTCACCTGCCTTCATTTTTTATAATAATAATAATAATAATAATAATAATGAAGACACTATGAAATCCAAGATCCTTAACAGCATTCCTGTTTAATCTTCACTGACTTTCTGCGTCTTTTCAGCCTCCGAGTTTCACACGAGGCATTTCTTAAAGACTTCTTAGAGTTATTTACAGCCTCACTTACGTTCTGAATTTAAAAAAAACAAAACTGATTATTTGGGGAAACAAGTATACAGTATATATTCAGTATATGTAGTCCATCACTGGCAGTTTCTGATTGCATGTAATGATAAAATAAAATCTGTTCACCTGGATAAATAGTAAGTAATCAGGAAACCTTGTACTCTGTGTGTGTGTGTGTGTGTGTGTATGTGTGTGTGTGTGTGTGTGTAGGTAAAGGGTTATGACTTTAAAGCAGATATCTGGAGTTTCGGGATCACTGCCATCGAATTGGCCACAGGAGCTGCTCCCTACCACAAATACCCTCCTATGAAAGTAAGTGATGACGGCGTCCGTCTCAGTACACGTCTCCCCAAGTCACGTTTGGTGCAATAGCATATTCTCACATTCTGCATAAAAACCGGAAGGTCTTCTGCGTCGAACTGGATTCGAGTGCGTACGCCAAGAGGGCAGATTGTGCTTGTTGCTATGGAAACGATAACATACGTTTGAATTATCTGCGCCGCAGTCAGAGCCGCTGTTCTAGAAAATGAATCGGATTCGAGTATTCAGGCTTTGTGGCGTGTGTGCAGGTATTGATGCTGACCCTGCAGAACGATCCTCCTTCCCTGGAGACGGGCATCACAGATAAAGAAGTGGTAAAGAAATACGGCAAATCCTTCAGGAAGATGATCTCGCTGTGTCTGCAGAAGGACCCAGAGAAAAGGTGAGGATTGTCCTCGCAGCTCCACAGTGGCTTCTGGGATACGGCTTCTGGGATACGGCTTCTGTTCGGCAAGGATTGATGATATTTTTTTTTCTTTTCGTTCTTGTGCTTATTTCATCCAGGCCAACATCACTGGAGCTCTTAAAACACAAGTTCTTCCAGAAAGCGAAGGTAAAACTCTGGTCATTACTGAGCTTCGGAAACTTCTCCGAAATGCAAGAAAAGCGTTCGGGTCTCTGACAACGCGTGGATGAATCGGCTTTTTTTTCTCTGGCTGAGTCAGTACGATCGTTACCAGCGACGCGAACGCTTTTCTGGCAGTTTGAAGAAGTACAGTCATGTTTATGATTACTCCAGCTCTCTGTAACACTCAGGCACTACCGCTGCAGTCCAGCAGGGGGCAGCACATTCCTTCCTTCTTTCTTTCTTTCCTTCCTTCCTTCCTTCTTTCTAATTTATAGATGTCACATATAAGAATACACTACTTTTTCACCAGCTTCAGTATATTAGCCTGCGTATTATGTTTTATTTTTTATTTTATTTTATTTTATTATTATGGCATTTAGAAGATATAGGAATTTTTTAAATTTTGTAGTTTGTAAGATTCTGTCATCCAAAGCAACTAAATTTACAGAATGGTGCAATGAAACAAAACCTGTAAACATTCATAACCCGAGAAACTACAAAATAATGCTGCTTAGTACAAATGCTGTAATTTAAGAATGTCATTTTAGATCTGAAACCTAAGTACAAATTTGTGCCCAAAGCAGTAAAAGAAATTCAAGCAGCAGATTAAAATATAAACAAATGCGCATTGAAAATATTAGTAATGAGAATCAGATTAAAACTTGATTTATCTAAAAATGCCTAAAATGCCTGTAAATTCACTGGTGTGCTGACGATGTCTGCTTCTGAGCAGTTTTTTAAAAAATCGCCCACAGGTGAGAAATGTTTCCAAATTCTGGAAAATCAAAAAGTCTGTTTTTAATTTGCATTTTTATTCTTTCATTAAGATTTTTTTACATGTCATTTTCATTTCATTTCTATTTCATGGATTTCAAGAAGAATCTTTATTAATAATCTTTATTCATACTTTGTTTTATTTCTCCTACTTTTTTTTAACTAGTTTATTTTGTCTTTGCAATCTGTAATCTTAGATTATGACACTTAACATTATAGATTATTTGAATGTAGAAATTTATATATTTTATGCACTTGATATCTTAAAATTCAGGGCTGATTGCAAAAGCCGGTGCTGCTCGTGAACTTCCACACAGAATGTGTGCTGTACTTAGATTTTATTATTTATTTATTTATTTTAATAACACTGAGTGAAGCTGCTTTTTCACTGTTGTTTTATTTCCTGCGCTAGAATAATGAATTTCTGCAAGAGAAGTTAATACAGAGGGCACCCACAATATCAGAAAGGTCGAAAAAGGTGAGACTAACTGTATTGTCTTCCTCTCGTAGAAAGAAAGTCGTGTACTTCTACAGTCCTTTATTGACAGAGTAACACACACACACACTGTGTGTGTGTGTGTGTGTGTGTAGGTAAGGCGGGTTCCCGGCTCCAGCGGCAGGCTGCATAAAACAGAAGATGGCGAATGGGAATGGAGCGATGATGAGTTGGACGAGGAGAGCGAGGAGGGCAAAGCTGCTGTTGCTGCTTTACGGGTGAGATTGACACACACACACACACACACAAAATTAAACACTCTGTCTATCGCTCTATC
Source organism: Pangasius macronema (assembly GCA_037577455.1). Classification (NCBI taxonomy): domain Eukaryota; kingdom Metazoa; phylum Chordata; class Actinopteri; order Siluriformes; family Pangasiidae; genus Pangasius; species Pangasius macronema. Next base: position 15,184,195 of record CM074966.1, on the reverse strand, counting down.
TCTACATCTCTCTCTCTCTGACACTCACACACTCTTCCCGTGGTCCTGTGCTTGTAACATGTCGGTGTGTCTCTAAACACGTTTCCTCGACGTAACCTATCACTGTTAGCCCCCTCGCTGTTAAATATTTGTCCGTATTTGTCTTTTTGTCGTTTACGTAGCACCTGCATTTTGATCATTTCAAGAGCCCCACATTTGTGTGCCTAAGTTCGTATGTTGTGATGTGTGTTTTGTCTCTGACACCGAAGGAGCAGTTGCCCAAGTCGGTTAGCGCACCACGGCGACAAGTTCGCTTCTCTCAGCCTTTGGAAGTTCCTCCAGATAGGGTTGGGCTTTTCTCCAGCACATACAGATGGCTCCATTAACAAGGAAACACTCCCTTCTAGAAGAAACAAGCTGTATTAGAATACCAAGCAGGACGGAGCAGAAACGCAGTAATGGAAGAGCTGGACTCAGAGCTAAGAAGTCGTCTAAGTCATGACTTAAACTAATCGCTTCGGTCAGTCACGTCTGCACACTTACTAAGACCGCAAAACGACAAGCTTTGCTCACACGTAATGAATATCTGCAGCTGAAATCTAAAAAAAAAAGAGAAAAAAATTCACTCTTCAGTTCATGTCATGTCAAAATTGCAAGAAGTATCCAAAAAAAAAACAACTTTGTCTATATGAAATTACTTACCTACTTTTTATTATTATTATTATTTTTAAATGATCAGACTTCTTTACAATTTAGCATCATTAAAACGCTTGAATATGCTCAAATATGGTTCGGGAAACTACGAGCATCATAAGCTGCGTCTCAAATGGTGCATTTTGCACAGCAGTGTGTTCGCATTAAGGAATCCACTGCACTCTCACTAATAACGCTTAATAGCACACTATTAATACTATTAATAACACAGTAAGGGTTTACAGCCTGCCCGTGTCACAGAAGGGGCGGAGCCACCAGAAGGCATTGAAATTGATGCACCATGTGGCCAAAGGTTTGTGTGCTTTTTGAAAATCCCATTTCAGATTTAGTTCCATCTTTGCTGTTATAATAAGCTCCACCTCATACCCTCTGGTAGAGCTTTCCACTAGGGGGTTAGTGAGATCAGGCACTGATGTCAGCGAGGAAGCCTGGGGTGTGGTCGGCGTTCCGGTTCATCCCAAAGGTGTTCAGTGGGGTTGAGGAGTTCTTCCTGTCCAACCTTCACACACCATGTCTTCACAGAGCTCGCTTTGTGCCCAGGGACAGTGTCATGCTGGGACAGGTTCGGGCCAGTGAAATGAAATCGAAATGCTACAGCGTACAAAGACATTCGATACAGTTGTGCGCTTCCAACTTTGTGGCATCAGTTAAGGGGAAGAAGCGCGTATGGGTGTGATGGTCAGGTGTCCACAAACTTTTGGCCACATAGTGTATTTCACCGATGCGCGAGTGAGAGCATCGCTACACCACGGACAAAATTGCTCCTCTGTCATTTAGACGCAGCTCCAGTGATCAGTATTTTCAATGCGGCCATGCGAGTCGCCATAGAAACGGCTAATTTCTGATCCGCCTTGATCCAGATCTCCGTGTCGCTATCTTGTAAACGAAGCCATGACATGAACACTTGTGTTCCTCCCGATCTTATTTCTGAGCTTGAATCTGCGTTTCACACCACCACAGGAGGAAGTCAGAGAGAGATCTGTGCAGGAATTTTAATAAGAAAAAAGAAAAGAAAAATACAGTGTATATTTTGGGAGGTTGTCTTTCCTGGAAGCCATCTGTATCGCTGTGTGTGTGTTCACAACTCACCTTTTAAATCAACGATTTCTTTTAACCGTTTAACAGGTGAATAATCAGTGCTCAGGGTAAAGCACTAACACAGCGGCTTCGCTCTAATGCACACTTTTGTTATTGAACACTTTCAGCATCAGTCCTAGATTAGATTATATTTATCTGTGTTAGGAGACAAGGTCGAGATAAAGTGATATAATGTCATATTTCACGCCCAGACCGCTATATATTTTGGATCAACATCAAACTGAAGTCTTTAATTTTGCTTCTAAAGTACAAGTTTGGCTGATAATCCGTCTGACGTCATCAATACAAAGCAAATCATCATTCAGATATCGATGAGGTTCATGTGCTGAATAATTTTAATTTCTCAGTTAGATTTCCAAATTGTCGAGAATTGAAACTGAGGTCATTTAAACCAAAATGCTACAATATCGAGAGTTTAAAATCTTTCGCCTGGGAGTTAACAAGCGCAGTATATGCAGGCTGCTAACATCATAACCTGCATAATACATTTAAATATCACAGCTGAGCAAAGTTGAAGAGCTCAGTGACCTTCGTGTGCAGAGTCCCACAGTAAATCAGCTCATAAAAGGAGTATAATTTATAGTAGATAAGACAATCTGATAACATGCGCAGTCATCAAAGCCTGATATGAAGCATGTTTTGAGAGTGAAAGCAATGTTTGTGGAATTTAAAGCCACAGTTTATAGACCACGGACTGATTCGTGACCCGTTTTTATTCCGGGATCAGTCAGATCTGTGCGTAACTCTGAATAGGAGTGTTAATGAAAAGCAGCGTTTAGTTATGAGTGGTAGGCTTGAGAATAAAACGGCTGTACAGCAAGCGACGCAGCACAGCGCTAACGATTTCCATTTGGAATTTGGGTTTACTGGGAAATGGAGAAGTAAACCCTTTCATACACATTATATCACTTATCTGTGTCGTCGATTTTAGAAAGTAGTATCCATAAGGATTTGGTTTGGGTTATATCAAAAACCAAACCGTTATAAGAAGAAAGTAAATAACAAAAGTGTGTGCATTGAACGCATAAACACGGCATTGCTTGGTAACCTGACCTTCCTCCCCTCTACTGCTGTGGAAATCAAGGGCTGAATTATAATCTTCTTCTGCAGCACCTGTGACGTTTGTCTCTCTCTCTGTGTTCCTTATAGTCACCAAGAGTAAAGGAGGGCACTCAGAACTCAGAGGTAAGGATTCAGCTTTGAATTCGGATTTTCACAGAGCAGTTTCCGGAAACGCGCACGTCCTCGATTTTGATCTGACTCGAGCGATATCCGTATATAGCACCTCTATCGGCAGTGCGTGGAACAACGCGTTAGACTGAAAGTTCTGGACACGCGGGAATGCCGCTTGTGTCATCGCGCACACTGGGTTGCGTAGAGTATGTAACAGAGTTATAAATATTGCCAAGCCCAAATAAAATGACCTGTGAATAATGTTATCATGCGATGACCACGTGCTGAACGTTTGTTTGAGTGCTGAATTTTTTTTTTTGTATGTGGAAGAGGGCAGATAGCACTTTTCTCTCAGTGTGTAACGGTTGGCTGTCTTCATTTCTCTCTGAGGAAGTGTGTATTAGTCTTCACCAGCCACCCCTCCTCCCAGTTAGTATCTGTCATGAGAACTGGCAGGTGACCAAATTGGGGAGGAAAATTGAAGCGGGTGTTAGCTGCTCTGGAACATTTGAATCCTTGTGATGTTTATTTTACATGAAGTTGTCAGTGATTGTCGAGTTGGATCTAAGCGTCATGTGTCGATATTTCATTCTGTCTGTTAGCAGCTTTTCCAGCCCGCGGAGCCCTTCGGCAGTCACCTCCAGGCAGGTGTTCCTGCCCATCCCGATTTACCTCAGTCTGGTGGGCAGGCCGCGCCGCCCTCACAGTGCCCGCCTGCTCCTGCTAACCCCGCCCAGGTACACCTTGCTAGTCCACGGATCACTCCTGATTGAACATTTTGTTGTGGAGTTAAAGGTCCTATAATATAGGACTGTAGAAAAGTGTATCGTGATGGTAATAACTGGGATCATAATAATGATTTCAGATCATATCACCCAGCTCTGCTATATTTCATCATTTTAGGCATTGTGGTTTTATTTGGGTATTAAAACACACCATGAGGGATTTCACTCTGAAGATTTTGCCTCTCTGTTTTTCCATGTCAAACTCAGACTCTCTTCCACTGGGCTTAAAACAAATGTCCTTACTGGTTATGGAGAATTTTCTGTTCATTACTTACTGTATAAAGTTGAGTTGTGGAAGTTGTTACACTGTGATGGTGTGTGATACAGAGCTTTAGCACTTTAACACTTTAAACAACTTGAACTAGAACGTGTTTGTAGCTTGTCCAGTACCGTAGTTGGCGTGTAAGAGCCAAGCTCAAAAGCCACTACTGGAATGCTCACACATTTGACCTTTGACCCTCAGGCCCCTGTCCCTACTCCGGCCCCAGCCCCGGCTCCGGCTCCAGCTCCAGCTCCGGCCCCTGCCACTGCCGGCGATGCCTCCAAGTCGCCCATCAGCCTGGTGTTGAGGTTGAGGTATGTGCTGTGTGTCTATTTGACACCGAGCCTCATTTTAACAGCCCGTGTGCCGTGACATACATGTGTGGCATAAATCTACACTCACATTCCCATCATTAAACCTGTCCAGCGTCTTAAATACGATGCAGGCTCTCATCTTCTGTCTACATCAAATCGTAAAAGGGTCCATCAGTCACAATTTTGAGAAAGTCTAGAGGATAAATATGTTGAGGAACATTAAATAATGCAGGACATTGCTACACCTACACATTGCTTGTACACATTCTCATTCGATTTCTCTCTTCTGTTCTCCAGAAACCTGAAGAAGGAGCTCAATGACATACGATTTGAGTTCATGCCTGGGCGAGGTAAGCTGTTTATATCTATATAAAGCAGTAAACAGTGTTCGTGCTGCAGGACTGAATGCTAATGTTCATTCCTTTTGTATAGACCACTATAGTGTATAATTAAGAAGCAGCTGCTCTTGTACTTGCTGCACAGCACTGTTAGCCACTATGTGATGATGCATTGTTAAGTATGTGATTTACTTATTTCAGTCCGTGGTGAAATTACGAGAGGTTTCTTTTAGGACACATTCAAAGCTTTTTCAAATCAGAATAATCCAAAATAAGGAACTCTAAGAAACATAAGAAACATCTCCCTTTATGGTGAATTTCCTGGCCTGTGTGTTTACTGTATAATTTATTTCTAGGTCACTAAAGTATGTCACTGTACAGCACTGCGGTCACGTGTCTCTTTCGGCTCGTTCTCATTTGCGTGCTGTGTTTCTGTAGACACGGCGGACGGGGTGTCCCAGGAGCTGGTGTCGGCGGGTCTGGTAGATGGGAGGGATTTAGTTATAGGTAAGTCCCCGATTATAATATTTCTCAGCCTCAGCCATCAATCATGATTTCTCAGGGTCAGGGTTAGTTTGTTCCTTCGCTTATTCTTTTCTCCTTTTCAGCCACGATCATGCATGCAGTTTCTATTTAATAATTTTCGTAATTTCTTAAAAGCGAAAAAACGAAAGCACCAACATTTTATGGGGTAATAATATGCGTGGAGCGCGTGTGTCTATTGACACGTGAATGGCTCTCATATTTTATGATGCAATAAAACATGCCATGTGCTGCTATTGACTTATAAGATATTCTGCTCCTCATTTCTTAAAAAAAAAAGCTTGCAGTTTAAACCAAAATGAATGAAAAGTTTAAATAAATCACAAATTTAGGCTGAATTTAAACTGCTGTTGTTGAACACCACTGATGAATAAACTGCCTTTTATTTTTAAATATAAAGTTGCTGCTAATCTGCAGAAGATAGTCGACGAGCCTCAAGCCAACAAGAACGTCACTTTTAAGCTGGTGAGTTAAAAACACTTGGCTTGTTTCCATAGAAACCGTTACCGTTAAGCAGGAACAATGCTGACTTCGCTGTCTTTGCAGGCATCCGGCGTCGAAGGCTCGGAGATTCCAGACGACGTCAAACTCATGGGATTTGCTCAGCTCAGTATCAGTTAAAGTTTGCCTCCATTCGGGGACCATGACTTGCCTAAAAATGTGAAAAAACAAACACACAGAGAAAAAACAAAACAAAAAAAAAAAACACCACACCAATAGAATGACACATTCATCCCCTGCCAAACCGTTTGAGATACAACTTCTGCCAAAGAAAACCGTACCGTGTCGCGAGCCCATAGGATTTAACCGCAGACCCCCCAGCCGTGGAAGGCACTGGGGTGAAAGGATGAGATCAGAATCGATAGGAAACAGTCAACTAAAGTTTACAGTGTATATGTAGAAGGATGTTGTTGTTGTTTTGTTTTTGTTTTTTTCCTCTCTCAACATCAACCACGTTGTGTTCATTTCCATCTTTCTGTTTCCTCCTGTAATATATATATATACGTCCCGCCATTTGCACAATCTGAACTAACGCCCTAAAATGTTGATCAGTGTAACAATGCCTTATATTCAAGAGCTACTGAATGCATGTGTACGGAGAAAGTCCTCATGAATCGTGGAGGTTTTTTCAAGAAAATCTGTTCTAGCCAAACTTTTCACATGTTTTTTTTTTTTATTTTAAATAGTCTCTGGTGTGAAAGAAACAGCTAGCACCCTTCAGCTGAAACGAGTGCCCTACTCCAGCACACTTAGCCTTATCATGACCAGGCGAATCTGCTTTCAGAAGGTTCTCGTGAATCACTGATGTTCTTAGGCACTTTTTTTTTTTTTTTTTTTTTTTTGCATTCTCAGCTGCTGTACAGAATTCCTCGTCTGCGTGATGCACTGGTTATTATCGCAATGCAAACATTCGGCTGTTTAGCAGCCCGTGAACACGAGTGGGTGCACACAGAAGACACACTTGTACTTAATCGAGGTGGACAAATCATAAATGTGTTCAGTTTCTCAGAAACTCGCCAGGCAAGCGGACATTCCAGCGTGCTTTCAGTTCCCCGGAAACTGACTAGACTGAGTAAAGAAACGAATGAGTTCACGATGATGATACGATTCGAACGAAGTTTCTAATGTAGCATGTGACGTTTGCGACTTCGGTTAAAAGTCAGTCATCGGCCAGTGCTTCAGCTGTGATTCTCCCATTGCGAGTAAAAGATTCTCGAGTCTCGCTAGCTGCGCGCTGCACTTCATCCAACTGGAAAAATTGTGTGTGCTGGCAACTAGATCACTCGTCAGGTTCTGCGTTCGGTGCAGCAGGCGCTGGGACACGTACAGCATCGAGGAGCATCTCACAACCGCGTCAGGTTCAGACATAGCTACATACTTTCTCGGGTTGTTGAAACTACTTATCTGCCAGGCAACTCCAGTTAAAGAAGTAAAGGTCTGGTCACAAAACCTGCTCGTCCCAGACACCCAGGCCACTGATTTGTCCACCTCTGTTAATGAATTTACTGAGTTAATTAGGCACTGGCATGATTCTCTCTCTCTCTCTCTCTCTCTCTCTGTCTCTCTCTCTCTCTCTGTCTGTCACACTCTCTCTCTCTCTGTCACACTCTCTCTCTCTCTCTCTCTCTCTCTCTGTATGTCTCTCTCTCTCTCTCTCTCACTCTTTCTCTCTCTGTCTGTCACTCTCTCTCTTTCCCTCTCCGCCTGTCACTCTTTCTCTCTCTCTCTCTCTCTCTCTCTCTCTCTGTATGTCACTCTTTCTCTGTCTCTCTCTTTCTCTGTCTGTCACTCTCTCTCTTTCTCTCTCTGTCTGTCACTCTCTCTTTCTCTCTCTGTCTCTCTCTCTTTCTGTCTCTCTCTCTCTGTCTTTCCCTCTCTGTCTGTCACTCTGTCTCTCTCTTTCTCTGTATCTCTCTCTCTCTCTCTCTCTCTCTCTCTCTCTCTCTCTCTCTCTCTGCAATCACTGAAGAAAATGAAAAAGAAAGAAAAAAAAAACTTTTCGGTTTTAAATATTCCCATCTGAAAATTTTAGGGTTTTAGGTCCTTTTTGTGTACAGTCCTGTGTGGAAATGTAAAAAAAAAATGTATAAAAAAAAAAATCACTTTCCCCCCCACCGTATTACACATCTCTTTGACTCACTACTCCGTGAAAATTTAAGTTATTGGTTTTATACCGCGAACGATGTTCCTTGGGGATGAAAAACAAAGCAAAAACACGTGTCTGTCTTTCTGGTGTAACCGGCGTCTGTCGTTTTTTTTTTTTTTTTTTTTTTTCTTCCCACTGATGTGGCTGAACCAGTACTTGATTGAATCTTCTCTTGCCTGTAAATAACATGATTTGGGTTTTATTTTGGTTGTATCACTCATTGCCTTCCCCTCCGTTCACCCCCCTCCTCCCTTCCCTCCATCCCTCCATCCCCTCCTTCTTTAACGAATGCGGTTTGTGGGGCGTGACGCCAGGCTGCCAAAGCACACCGAGCTCTTTAGCTCTTCTGTTCTTGCCCGCTAAATCCCGATTGGAGCGTACGTAGCCGCTTCCTTTGCCGTGTGCAGGAGGTCTGTGTGATGTATAAACCCCGCCCCACCGAATGTATCGCGCACTTCACCCCCACAGTAGCAGGACAGGGATAAGCCGCTCGACTTGCTTTAACGCGTAAAGACCGACAAGCTCGAGCTTTTTTTTTTTTTTTTTTTTTTCCATGCATATCACTCTCTCGTTTCCAGTTGTCTGCGTATACGGCTGCTTTTATTCACTCCTGAAAGTCTGAAATGTAAAAGTGTTCACTATAATTCCAGGTAAGAATTAGAACGATTACACAAGACTGCTGTCCATCTGCCTTCGATCAGCCGTAACAATGCCGAGGCTCACGTGACTCACGTTAACACCGGGGAAGTGGAGGGGTTTTCGTACACTTCCATGAAGATCGGAACACGTTTCACGTTTCAGTTTGAAGCAGCCTCCATCAGTTTTGGATAGAAATCCAGTATTTCTGTGGTATTCATATTTATAGTATGAGTTTCCTAGTAATGGCCTCGTTCATCCTTTTACCTTTGACGAGTATAATTCACTCAATCACTCCAGGCACTTAAAATGTTAGATATAATCAAGTAAATCAAATGTAATATTGAATTATTGAATATTTAGAATCAAGTACCCTTGTATTGCTGATGTCATGAATTCCATTAAAAAAAAAATGAAATAAAATCTTTAAAAAAAAAAAACAAAAACAAACCAAAAACACCTTTATTGTGCCATTCACCAGCATTATTAAAATACTGAGAAATAATTCATTGATGATGACGTCATCCCCTGTTTTGCTGTAAACCTCACACATCCATCCCGTCTTTTCTTTTGCTGAAATGTATTATAGCAATGCTGTAGTGTTTGGACAGACGACCTTCGCACTCAATTTATTACAGGCAATAACATCCAACTGTAAGATATTTAATTTTTTTTTGCGTTAGGATTTTATTTTCATTTCGCTCATTCGCACTCTTGTTGGTTTTGAACTTGGATGCATGTTTCTCTGATTATTTTAAAAATCAATAAAGAATGAACATATCAGCTCGTTTGGATCAGTATAGTGATGTGTGTGTGTGTGTGTGTGTGTGTGTGTGTGTGTGTGTTAAGATAAAGATCAATTAGGGAATGATTGATTATGGATTTAAATACAATAATTGAGCCCTTGTTAAATATCACATAGCCGTGGGTTTACTGATGCAGCGTTACAAGCTGAAGTCCAGAACAATAACGGAAAATATTCGATTTCAGCATTTATGGCCAGCGTATTTACGACACCCATTACAAGATACAAGAGATAACTATATGTTATACCTGTGATAACATATTTCGCTTGTACATTGTTTACTGATTATATGTAGTATATATAGTCCTTTATCTTTCTATGAGCATTTTTGAATTTACTGTACACGAGCGTTCTTTGGGGCTTAGTCAAGGTTTTTAGTTCCATCATCTATGTTTTCTATTTATTTAAGAATAGGTGTAACTTCAGCTAAGTTCATGTGTTGTGTAATGTTCAGTTTGCTTTTTTTTTTCCCCCCGTTACACTGTATATAGACGATTATTTGCATTCATGAGGGTTTTGCGTCATGTTTATTGATACTAGGTGCCCAACATCTCTCTTCTTGTGCTTCGTCTTCTTTTCTTCTTCTCCTTCTCCACCTCTTTCTCCAAAACTGCTCATGCAGACCAAGCCATATGTTGTACAGGCATGAAATTGGGTCAGTATTCTCACCCTTGGGAAAGTGAGATGAACCTGATTGCCCTGATGTTTTGTTGTGTTCCATATCTTGAGAACATCATGTTAGAAAGAGTTTTTTTTTTTGTCTGATGGCAAACCAGTTTGCAATTTGGATGGCGCATCTTAACAAAACTGGTGATCTTTGTGAAGGGTGCTTGGACCCCACAGCTCTCCTCTTGCAGCTATATGTTTCCTTTTTAATTAAAGATCTCATTGGCTTCTTTTATTCTTATGCTCATGTTTTAACAGCATTTTAACAAATTAACCATTGTTGGTTTATTGTAGGTGGTAAATTTAAGTTATTGATAGTCACTTGTGTATTGGCTCTAATTTTGCTGATTGCTTATTTTCTGTGTGTGTGTGTGTGTGTGTGTCAAAGTGTCAAAGTTTCTTGCACACGTGCTTTTGTGTGCTCCAAAGTCCCTGACAGCTCTAGAGATCTCACACACAGCTTGGAGCTTGATCCGTAGCATCTATTAGATTAATGGCAACTGCTGAATGCGTTCAGTCATTTGTTTTCTATTTGAAACTTACTACCAGAACTTAACTTAAGAAGAAGAAAATATTTACCTTGTCTCTTCATTGTAATTCCCTAGCTCACTCTTACAGTATACTGCATCACAAATGTGTGTGTGCACATGTTCGCTGCTTATTAGATTAGCTTGAACCAGTTTTGTGTTAACTGCAAAGGAGTTGCTCTGCTCAAGATCAAGATGATCAACTTTAGCCAGATATTATCAGCTATTGGGGAATTCGGCCCATTCCAGAAGCGCCTGCTTGGGGTAATATGCCTCCCCAACATCTTCTCAGCATTTCACATGTTTGTCCAGGTCTTTACTGGCCTGAATTTCCCACACCACTGCAATACTAACTGGATTCGGAAACAAGCGCCGAACCTGACTTACGAGGAGCAGCTAAATCTGACCGTCCCTAAAGACCCAGCCAGCAAGTATGAGAGCTGCCAGATGTTCACTCCTGTTGAACTTGAACTTGAAGTCATTGAAGCCTATGGACTCAATGCCACAGAGAAATGCAGAGATGGCTGGATTTACCAAGCGCCTCAAGGGAGTAGCACCTTAATTACTGAGGTAAAATGTGTTTCTTAAAAATTATTGTTTTGAATTTAATTTAGCACGTCTCTCAAAATATGCAGTGTTGCTTGATAATGGTATGGGGTGTACACAGCTCTCTGTCTGTCTGGTTTGGCCCTCTGGGAGAACCTTTTTTTTTTTTTTTTTTTTAAAAACGTGACCCCCCTACGTTATTCATGGCCAATTCCCACCTATCAGGCATCTCTCCCCATCACATAACAGCTACCAATCAGGGAGGGCGAAGGCTATCACCTTCTTCCTCCGAGGCATGTGAAGCCAGCCGACCGCATCTTTTCGAACTGCTGCTCATGCAACATAAGGAGGCGGCGTAACACACTCAGAGGAAAGTGCTATCTACCCACTTCTGCATGCATGAGCACACATCTGTCCCTTTGGGAGGACCTTTAATAGTTGGAACCATACCAGAAACTTCCTAGTAGAACTTTAGGAAACTGAACTCCTATCTAGTCAAAGAATAACTAAGGAACCTTAATATATTCACTAGATTAGTGGTTCTCAAGCTTTTTCAGTCTAATGCCTCCTACACTCATCCCAAACTGCAGACACTGCACACTTGGTTAGCAGATAACCACATGAGAAAGGAAATGCAAGTTGTATGTATTTTTTTGTTAGTATATATATATATTTTTTTAGTAATATATATAACTACACTAGGCTCTCCCTTACCATTACTTTCACTTGACAAAACAGAACCTTGCTCATCACAAACCATTTGATCTCCACCAGTGGCTGAAAATGAGATGCTGTAAAATGCTACTAGACATTTTTGTTTTGCAGTCTTTAGGTTTGTAATAAGCTGGTAAAAGCCATTATCTTATAGTTTACAGCTGTCAAAGATGCCTATTGGTGTAAAAACAGACAAAACAAATTATTCTAGCAAAAACAGCTAGCACTCAAACAGTATGGAGGCTGCCATCTTTTATTCTGGGATTTCCAAAATTGATGGTCATTGGCCATAATGGGGTCAGAGGAAAAACTACAGATAGGTTTGACATGGGTAGATTAATAGATATCCAAACACAAGATATAGATCAGAAACAGATGACAAGAAAATAAATAAATATAAAAAAATTAATATATTAATAGTTAAAAAAAACCCTGGGAACTGTCAGAACATGGAAACAGAAATGTTGCATGGAGACAGTGGAAATAGAGGTATTATGAGACTAATAGAAGAGACATGGTAACAGTGGTCCAGGCTATTAACAAGGCAGAGCTGGAGTAGGAGCTGGAGAAACTGGAGCTGGAGAAGGTTCCTCAAGGCTTCCTTGCATGAGTAACCAGCTTTCTAAACAGGTCCTACTTTAAATCTTTCATGAAAGGAAAAACCTTTGGGCTCTACATGAAATTTTCTGAATGGATTTGAAAGTAGAAGGTCCACTCCCTTTCACTCCCTTTCTTCTTTTTTCTTTTAGTTTGACTTGGTGTGTGACAGTAAGAGTCTGAATGAGACCTCGCAATCTATTTACATGGCTGGACTCCTCTTTGGAGCTCTGCTGTTTGGACCAATGGCTGACAAGTATGTGTGCTTCCTATAAAAAAAAATAACCTGGAGAATGGCCGCAATTTCATTGTAGGTTCTATTGCCCTAGATAATGCATGAACATACTATACTTTTCACTGAATATCACAACACTGAGGTCAGACCAGTGACCATGAGGACATGGAGCTGAAGTAAGCTGAATTTTTGTCATGTGGTCTACCCCTGCAGATATGGCCGGCGTTTTGTCCTGCTACTCTCATTGACCTTGCAGTTCTTGTTCAGTGTGGGTGCTGCTTTCTCCCCCAACTTCTATGTCTACATTGCTCTTCGCTTTGTGGTTGGTGTCACTATATCCGGCATCACCATCACTACCAACAGCATAGGTACTGATGGAGCATGTAATTCATACCATTCCTTTTAATGCCATCACTTTAGAGATTTTTTTTTTTTATCATTATTAAGATTAACTTTCTTATAAATGCCAAACATATGCAGTAGTCTCAGATTTAGGATACTTCTTCTAGCAGGTCAAAAGATGGCTAATCTTTTTGTAGGCGCTGAGTGGTGTGGTCCATCGCGTCGGGCCCTCTTCACTATCCTGTCTCACTGTTGTTTTTCCCTGGGGCTGATGGTACTGTCCGGGTTGGCCTACGGCATCCGCAATTGGAGGATCCTCCAATTAGTTGCGTCCTCTCCAATCCTGATCCTCGGCGTCTATTTCTGGTAGGGCTTTCACTCTGAACCTACATCCATCCTTCATTAATGTTGGCGGGTGAGTTTGCAGTCTATTAAGCTAAGGTCTTCAAAAATGATTGCTGTGGAAATTCATTCCCTAGAAGCTAGTGGTACCTGGTAGCTTAGTAGTTAAGTTTTTTGCAGAACTTCGGGTTTTTACTGTCAGGACTACCAGAGACCCCTGTGAAGCCTTTCAGCAAGGACCGTATCCCACAACTGCTCAAGTATATGGTTCGATTGTTGTCTGCCTCGTATGTAAATCTCTTTGAATAAAAATATATGCCAAATCTGTAAGTGCTCTCTGTTTTAAGGATCCTGCCAGAGTCGGCTCGATGGCTTCTGACCCAGGGCAGACAGGAGGAAGCCAAGAAGATAATCCTGAATGCAGCCCGGGTCAACGGCAGGAAAGTTTCAGAATCTCTGCTTGAAAGGGTATTTAAAGTGTCTCTCAGCAAAACATTTAATTGTATTTATTTAATGGAATTTGTAACATGGATGGATTGTCTGTCAGCTGGAGGCAGAGAACACAGTCAGAACTGGCAGCATGCTGGACCTTTTCCGAGTGACGAGTCTGAGAAAGAGGACATTGATCATGTGCTATATCTGGTAAGTTCAAATAGTATCAGTGCTGGCAATGCTTATCCAAATATTTATACGAAAAAGGGTAAACTACATAATCCGCTCCTATATTCCGGGCATACATTATATTTTGGATAACACACTATACTATGCAATGCAAATGTGTATCTTTACATTAATCCCAGGATGAAATGCATTCTGGTGTTTCCACCCAACTCTTTGGTCATTGGTGTGTTCCTTTGGCAGGTTTGCGATCAGCCTGGTGTACTATGGAATCAGTCTGAATGTGGGAAACTTTGGCCTGGACATTTACCTGACGCAGCTCTTGTTTGGCATTGCAGAGCTTCCTGCTCGCCTCGTCTGCTACCCACTTGTTGAGCGCTTTGGCAGAAAGAAATCTCAAAGTGCAATGTTGTTCCTTGGGGGAACTGCATGTCTGGTCATTCTTGCCATCCCAGCAGGTACAAAACATTTTTGGATGAAGTTGATGTGTTATTCTCTTGGTATTCTCAATTTATCATGGCATCCCATCCAGGGTGTATCTCTACCTTGCGCTTAGTGTTCCTGGGATTGGCTCTGGATCCACTGCAACCCTGACCAGGGTAAAGGGGCTGCCGAGGATGAATGTATTAATTTGTATATTCGGATCTCTTATGTTTAATCGGACAATAACAACTGCATGTCACATGTACTGCATGTGCTGAAGCCTCTAACTTCAAACCTTTTCTTCCAGAATACCCCGTAGTGGTGACTGTCATAGCGGTGGTGGGGAAATTCTCACTTGCTGCCTCCTTTACCATAGTGTATGTGTACACTACTGAGCTGTACCCCACTGTCGTGAGGTAAATAATGAGTAACTTACCTTCCAGGTTAATATGGCATTGCATTTGTATACAAGATACCTATTTCCATGAAGCAATCTGCTTTGTGCAGCACTTTTTCTTTTTTTGCTTACGTAGTTTGTCTTTGCCCTGAGTGACCTGTTAACCTTGTTGGTGCAGGCAGAATGGGGCAGGGTTAAACGCCATGTTCGCCCGTGTGGGCGGGATTCTGGCTCCTCTAATTGGCCTGTTGGATGTCTATCATCACGCCATTCCAATGGTAATCTACGGGAGTTTGCCGTTTCTGGCTGGAGCGCTTTGCTTTATGCTTCCTGAGACCATGAACACTGAGCTTCTGGATCACACTGACGCTCTCATGGATAAAAATGTGTGAGACATACAGTTTTTACATTTAATTTTTACATATGTGCACATTTTAATTACTTCAAAGTCAAGGGTTATTACTAAGATGTATTTCTATTTATTTGTAGGAAATCAAAGAAGGGAAGCGTTGAAAATGGAAGTAACCAGCAAGAAATGACTAAAGAGTCACCAAGGAGCACTGAATTATAAAGCAGTGTTTGCTGAAATGATTTCATAAACCTGTGTAGAATTATTTGCCATGGCATCATAATACCAAATACCAAAAGACCAAAGTATGCCTGTTGTAAAATTCCTGTGATGACGACGACAGTGATGACAATGACGATGAATATGATGAATTGCTCATTCTGCTGAACAGCTTGTGTACAAATAATGTGCTGGGAAAAAAAAACAAAAAAACAAAAAACGCTGAAATGTGTATTTCTATAAAATATACCCAAAGTCTAGCAGCTTGATGACACTATTGATATGATTTTTATTCATTTTTCTGTTGTGTATTTGACCAAAGGTTCAGTATTAAAACAATACATCTGTATTATGCTTGACTATGATGGATTTCTAGTGAACATAGAAATACTTCACCAGTTCTGCTGACTCAAGAATTATTATTATTATAAAATGTATTTTCTTCACGGAATAAAGAGTGACAGCACATTTTGTGTGATCATTTGTGTCAGGTTAGATTTTTTGTGATTTTATTAAGGATGATGGATTTTATTGTCTTGTATCATTACTTTCTTTCGATGCCTTGCTTTCAATACACATTAGATAGACTTATTGTGAAAAGCCTAGCATGCTTCTTAGCATTAAGTTTAATCGTAAGTACAATTAACATTGATGAATCAAATATCAAATCTCATTTTATTTTCATATAATGCCTCCTATGGATTGTTTCTTTATCCATATCTTTACTTTTGTAAATACCTTATAGTATGTAGTGCCTTACATAAGTATTCACCCCCTTTAAACTCTTTCACAATTTGCATTGTTACAGCCTGCAAGACAAATGGCCTTTATTGGGATTATATTGTGGGTGAATACTTGAAGGCACATTATAAATTTATAAAATTTGTGTACAAAAATATGTCAGACCTGAAATACATGCATTTTAAGAAATTAGGAAATGTAGTTTTAGTTTCAGACAAAAAGAGACTTTAAGATGCTCCAGCGTTCTCTTGAGGTGTCAGTCATGGCCAGTTTTGTACTTCAGAGTTGTTAGAACGATCCATCTCAAAACCTGCAACCCCAGTGCAGACAGAGGAAAGTTAAAAATAGTTTGTACTTTTTATCTTCTCTTGAATTTGTTTAAACATCCATTTACAAAAACCAATCATTTATACTGTATCCAAAGCATTCTGCACACTTCCTTACCTACTCGATTTGTAAGAGGTCCGTGTTGCTCGTTGCGTTCGGGAGCCAGCGTTTCTTGTGCTGCTCGTGGCCAAAGCCTTCATCATAGTTGCCGTTCTTTTTAAAGAGCTGCTGGTAGTGAAACACACAGTAGAATTCTCCATAGAGGGTGGTGTAGTTACGCAGACTAGAGCCATGCAAGAGAAAAATTACTTAGACAAATCTAAATATTGTGGTGCTTAAGTTTTGCATATATAATACATCATTGTAGAAAATTTTATATGATTGGAATTTCATGATTGGAACTTGAATGGCAACAGTTCAGTTGATTAATAATATTCTATGTCTTTAATTATTATTGATTTGAATCATTTTCCTGAAGTTTCAGAAAGACTAACTCATAAGACTTGCAGCTTTCAATCAACAGGTGGCAGCAGCCTGTCCACATCACAATTATCCACTTAGAATTATAGAGTCCAGTTAACATTTAGCTGTTTCTGTCCAGCTTCCATTAAAGTATCGGAAGTTGCAATTACGAATCTTACCTGAGTTTCTGGTTGCAGTGCTTGCAGCAGAAACAGTTTTTGTGGAAAATATGTTTATCTGCTGCTATTTTCTCCATGGAGTAAACCGGTTTTAGGCATGCAATGCACCTGTCCTGAGTGGCCGGCTGAAACTACAGGCACATCGGGCATTATAAATACTGTACTGTCTACTGGATGTGGATCACAGTTTGATTTTGGAGTCTCTCAAGCTACTAGCATGTGCTATTGATTTGTAACTTTTAATCAAATATACATATAACAGCAAATATGGTAGGCTTACTTTTTTTATTCTTGTGACAAGGTCTTAATGTGGTTGAACCTCCCATAATGTAACAAGGTTCTCGATACAGTTACAATTTATTAGTGTTTTCACATTTATTATCATTTTCACATTCATTGTACAACATAAAAAGAATGTCCTATGTCAGTTGACTGATAACACAACATGATTATATGGAATGGGCTAAGATAAATGACAGAAAGTACACAAATAGTTATTTATCACTGTAAAAGCCATTACAGTACAAAATTACAAAAGCTAATTTAACAAATATTGCTGTTTTATCTTTAAATTAGAGATTAGATAATGTGTTTTATATATATATATATTTATATCTATAAATTCGAATACATTTCCATTTGTGGAACAAGAACACTGGTTTAACACTCTGCGGTTCCACAAAAAGGTTCCATCTAGCCCCCTAAATGGTCTTTTGATTTGTCCCTCTGGGAGAACTTCTAAACACTCTGTGTGTAATGCTACACCTGGAGGTTTATCTTCCATTAAAGGTCTCAAGTAGAACCTATAAAGGACGCTAGAATGTTAAACCATCCAGAGACACCTTCAGGAACCCTTTGAGGAACTGATTATTAGGAACCAAACCGCTTAACTAACATTGAAATCCATGAATACCCATATTAAATATAAAATCACTTAACCCCGTCCTCATACTTTTCTCAAAGTTTCAAGTGTAACATCTTCATGTCACTAGAACATTAATCCATCCAGCGAGCCCTTGAGTAAACCTTTAATGAACACTTTTTTAAGAGTGTAAACCTAATTATAAAACCAAACAGATCCACTAAATATCAAATTATCTAACCCCATCCTCATAGTTTCCTCATGATGGTGCTTGGCCCCCTTTAATAGAGGATGTGTTGATTCTTGGATACGCAAAAACTTCAGTGGTGGTTGGATTGGTTGTAACCTGTCTCCTGAAGCATGCTTTGTTATCAGGCTGAGTGGTCATGACAGTAGAGGTGGTGGAAGAGTAGAACTTGTTGCCAAAACAGTCTGTTTCTTCATACTTTTCTCTGATGGTCTTGGTGCCAATGACCGTCTCAGCCTTGGGGACTGTTTGCACTTCCAGTGTACTGACCTGTCGCTTTTCCTTTTCAGCAGGAATGTTGTAGCAAGTCAGAGCTGTTATAGAGGATTGAGATTTTGGAGATGCTGGTGTTTCTGTATTCCTTCTGGCAGTGGATTGGATAGAAATAAAAGAAGGTGAGGAAGGAGATCCTGCTCTTGGCTTAGTTTCTGGAGGACTGAGCTCTGACTTGGATTTCTCTACTGTCTGCATTCCTGGTTCTGCAGTAGCACTCTTCTGAGGGACTCCTACAACATTATTCAGACTCTGAGGATTTGGAGATTTGCTTGACCCAATGCTAATTTTACGTATATTACCTGAAATGGGCAAATATTGCCCAGCCATCATGGACTCCTTGAATAGACCAGACAGCCCTACAATGTCCGCGTCAGATTTCAGCGTAGAAACTGAGTAAAGCGCTTTCTTAATGGTTTCCTCTATTTCCATAAGTCTTGACAATGTTTGTTCTTTTAAAGTAATGATTGCAGCACTTGCTTTTTCAAGGTCTCCAAATGCTACCTGCATGGAGGTTAACATTTCAGATTCACAGACTGTTTCAGATTTCCCTACTTCCTTTTCCATCACCCCGTTTTTGGGATTTACATGTTTTTGTGGCACAACCCAATCTGGTACACTTTCAAAAATCTTTCTGATGTTACCATCTTCCTGACTGGCTCCTCCTTCAATTTCCTCAACTTTAGAGAGGATAGTTTTCAGCTCTTCTTGCTCTCTCAGCCTGTCGAAGATTTGCATGGCTGCATTTGCATTTCCCTTCATGATTTCATCCATGTGCACTGATAGCCTCTGTCTTCGTTCTGCTTCACTCTCTCTTCTACCTTTCTTTTCCCTCATTGTCACATTGCTCTCTGGTTTTTCCTTATGTTCAACATTGCTTGGTTTGCAGTTAGGCCCCAAAAGAGCAGGATTTACAACAGTCCTATCTGTGGTCATTTTGATTCTTTTGGGCTTCACAGGTGGCATTGCTTGGCCTGTCTTTATCCCAAAGTTCTGCAGGGAAGTCTGAAACCCTGAACTACCCCCACTTACTTCAAGCATCAGGTCCCTCTTCTCCTCTGTGGCTGAATTTCCCTCAGGACTGCTCATGGTTACACAATCCTGGCTCGACTGGATTTTGGTGACTGTCAAACCACTAGGTATTTCAGTATCTCCATTATTCTGTGGCACTTTCAAGAAGGTATCTTCTTGTGTTGGTTTCAGATTTGTGAGTTCTGCACTTTGTTGTTCTGCAGAGTTTGATTCAGCTTTGGTTTTATTTAGATGTCCTGCATTGGTTGCAGACTTATTGGCCATTGTGTTGGAGCTAGGGGTTGTCTTTAAATGGTCTGGTTTGGGGGGAATGGCTGGTTTAGGTCCAGGAGGTTTTTTACTTCTCTGAAGGGAAGCCTGTTCGTGTGTTTGGTTTGTCAGTGGGGAGAATGCTGATGGTTTATTTGTGGACTGGCCTTGAAATGGGCTAGTTTCAACACCCTCATGCTGTGTCTCGACAGTCACCTGTCCAGGCAGACGGGAGGGTGGGCATGCTTTGATCTCTTCTGAGGGGACAATCATATCATCACTCTGTTTGACAGTAGTCTCCATTTTAATTGCTTTTTGCTCAACATGAGTTTTTCCTGAGTTCCTGTAAATCATTGCAGCTTTAAAATCCCCTTTGGTGACATTAAAGCTAGATTTTTTCAGAGAATCCAGAGCTGCTTGGACACTACCTTTCAGGGTCTGTTCTCTTCCTTCTTGGTGATGTTCAGCTTCAAAATTCTGTGAGAACTCTTCGCTCTCTTCATTCATTGCTCCTGTGAGGTATTGGTTTTCTGAAGATGTTGGAGAGGTATCGTGTTGTTTCTCATAAACACTTTCCTGAAGAGCTTTTGCCTCTAATGTGGCCTGCTGGAGACTCATGATAGCTGCTTGAAGATTTGCCAACTCTTTATTTTCCACCATGTCAACTACCTCTGGCAGAGTTACAATATTTTCATCTGTTTTTTCAATGCACATGTCTTTTCCATCTTGACTGTATAACATTCTGTCAGGTTCATCTACACTTTCAACACTACATTTTTCAAACTGTCCATCAGTTGATAGAATATATCCTCCATTTGCTGTCATTTCCATATTGTTTTTTAATTTGTTTTGGGCATGTTTCTCAGACTGCCAAGATGACCCATCATAGTCTGGATTTGTAACAAACATTTCTTTGATCATCTTATGATTACCTGGTGCAATCACAACATTTTCCTCCCCTTGCCTAGACTTGACATTTACTTCATCTTCATCTGATTGACTTTTCTGCAGACTTTTTAAGTAACCCAGATCTCCATTCTCAATACAGTTCTGGAACAGTTTCACATTGCTTATCCTGTTTTCATCATGTCTGATTGAAATTGAGGCATCACCCAGAGTAAAAGGTGGTGGGCTGCACATTTTGGGGGGAACACCACAGTTTTGACTTATCAGAAGGTTAATTTCTCTTGGCTCAAACATATTTTCATAATTTCGATCCATCACAGTTCCATCATGGCTGTCATGTCTAAAAAGAACATAAACTAATGTTTCCACAGATCCCGTTGCTTGTTCTTGTATTAAAACTCCTTTTCCGAGACATGTTTCTTGACCAAGTAGGTCTTCGATGACCTGAACCATGTTTGTAGTTCTGTATTCTTTGTCTTGGTTAACTGTGAATGGTAGTTGGTGAGTTGGTATGTCTATGTTCTTGATTTCCACATTTCCTTGATCATCCTCTTTTAAGAAGACTATAACTGGGTTAAGATTTACCCTTGCCAAAAGCTGAAGCAGAATACTCTTCATACTTCCCATAACCAATTCCTCATGCTGAATTTCTGGACCTTTTTCCTGGATAAAGCTGTAATTTGCCTTTTTCACATGCCCAGCCTCACTGGCTTCAAGAAGGGCACCATGAGAATGAATGGCATTGAAGCCATGAAGAGAAGTTAAGGATTTGTTCATGTTCTCATCCATGGTATCTGATTCTGCATCATTTTGCCAATTGATTCTGTCTAAAGGTGTTGATTCAAACATATGGGCTCTGTTCTTTACATTTGTCTTTAGTGTTTCGTCCTCTATGCTTATGTTCTCATTTGGAGGTGAGCTGTTCTCATTGTCAAACCCCTTTTCAAAAACCTCTTTGGCTCTAGATATACCTAGATACACTTCACCACAATCTTGACCTATGTTTGTAATATCTATAATGCTAAGGTCACTGTTTCTTTTGGTGGTGTCAGTTTGGTATGTTTCAAAGTCCCTCTTTTGCTTTTGTACTGCTCCCTTTTCATCTTCTGAGATAACAATCCTCCCTGGAAAGACATCATCTAGGTCCTCTCTTGAAGCTTCAATTAACTGACCTTCAAACATTTTCCGTTTGGCCTTAACATTCACCATGAAGTTCTCCTCTTGGGTAAAAGCTTCACCAACTTTTTGTGGGGTCTCATCAGTCTCTGGGTGAATGGTTGGATGTTTGGTGCCATGAACAGACCCTTCATCCTTAAAGCAATTCAGGAGCTGTTCAAATGCTTGTTCTCCTTGAATGCTCTTCTCCATCAAATGTGTTTGCTTGTGGGAGTCTCCGGTGTTGACAGTACCATTCTCAAATATCCAACGTCTTGACTGGACCTCGCCCTGGTATGCGATATCTGTGGCAATGCCGGAGTTTAGTATGTCAGCAAACTCCTCTTCCACCATGTTTCCCAGGCCCTTCAGCTCCGGGCAGGTGTGTTTTAGGAGCCGCCTCAACTCACATTTCTGTCGTTGTTCATACATTGTAGAGATAACCTCTTTTGAAGGGGGTGTTGGAATGGGTGACTGGCTGTCAGCCATGGAATTGGGTTGCAGGATGGGAAAGTTTAGATCTGGCTGTGCTGAATCATCTTCTGAGTATGGGGCTTGCTCAAAGTCTTTTGGCACCACATCAGCCATCTTAAGGTGAAACAAAGTGTTAAGCTCTATGTCATCATGTTGGTCTTCAATAAAATAGATTTCTCCTCAACCCAAGCATTCATGCACATGGGGAGCTTGCATACATACCAGTTGTTAGGGTGCAAACCAACATGCCGTTGAAATCAGCATTCCATATGAAATGTTCCAGCAGGCCAGGTGAAATCATTAGTATGGTTGTTCATATAGTTGTAGTCTAGCTTCTTGAAATGTATAATACTTAAACATGTTAGCAGTGATATTTAGAAGTCATCGTCTAGGATGTTTTTGCCATGTTCTCCCAATTTTGCCAAGCCCCAACCACTAGCTAGAGTAGCTCTCCCCTATCACGTTAACCAGGGAGAATGAGGACTATCATATGCTTTTTAAATTGTTGTTCATGCTCCCTCTAAGATAAAGTATATGAAGCCAGCACATTTTTTTGAATTGCTGTTCGTGTCATGTCACAAGGCAGCGTGACACACTTGGAGGAAGGTGCTAACTACCCTCTTCTATTTACATCAGCTCACAGAAACCACAATTGGCTAGTATTTCTCTGATTGACAGGGCAGTGGGGAACACCATCCCTCCCACCCAAAGGCACTTTTTCTAAAGTTTTAAGGTCATAAAACACACATTTTACACATGCTAATGGCTTTAGTAGATCAGTGACTCCGTTTGCAAGTTAGTAAGTTGTCACAAGAGCAACACATGAGCAACAAAACAGTGACTCATTTCTATGTGCCTTACATTGTTATTAATGTGACCCTGGTTAGCCTTTACAAAAATACAACTACAGGCAATATTAACTTTCTAACTGAATTCAAAAGCATTTTCAGTGAAAAACATGTGTATGAATTTATTTCTTTTCTTACCTTGCAAACTTTTGATCTGGTTGGAGAAGTACAATCTTGTTTCTGAAGAAAAGAAAAATAAAAACAATATGTTTATATATGGATACGTTATGAATTATTTACACCATAAATATAATTATTTATGTAAAATTAGAATTATTTGTTTTATCACTGGATTATTCCAGTTAAGTTACTTAATCGAAACTAGTTATCTTTCATTTGTGCCAATAATTTGGTCTACACAAAAATTAAATTTTCCAAAAAAATTTTATATCACCAGCTTCTAAGAATCTGTTGCTAATTACTATGATTTTCATAAATTTGGTTTGTCCAGTGACTGATGTCTACAGAAAACAAGGCAGAAAGGCCCAGCTGCTTCTGCTTGACCCATTCTCCCATTCCCTGACCTCTGGTTCAGCAAATGGAGCAGAAGAACAGAATCAAGTACAAACTGGTTTTAAAAGGTTCCCTGTTGGGTCTGCAGCTGCCACTTTAGACAGATATAGTGCGGAGATGGCTTTGACAGAAATAGGGAACTTCTCCCGTCCATACAGAGTGGAGCTGTCTCTGGAGTCTGCAATTGATTTCCGTTTATCATCTATGGTACAACAGAGAGATGAATAAAACATTAGGTTATATAAAAAAAAGTGACCAGCAAACATCTGTGACCACTCTGCGCCTGTGCCACTGTGACCTTGCTCTTTGGATGGAAAAACACAAAAGAATGCATGGGATGTAAAATACATCTGTCTCTCACTGGGATGTGAGTAAGCACGTGATTATGTGAGCAATTTTTTTTTTCTTTTTAGAGATTGCAATGTCGCTGGCACTCATAGACAAGGAAGGCTGAGGCTGAATGGATGGAGGTGGAAGATCTGAAGTTTATTCCACATTTCATCCATATTTAAGAGGAATGCCAATGATAAAGTCAGCTTGACCAAGTAATTAGACTCATCTAATGGTTTTAATTGAAGCATGTTTGATGCGGTTATGAAATACATCATTTCAAATACTTGATTTTTTAGATAATAGAAGTGACTCACAAATAAACATTAATCCTGAAATATCATTTTTGTTATTCAGTAAGTACATGCTGTACACGCTACAAAACATCACAGACTTTAAAAACCATAGAAGAAAATGACCAAAGTTGGTTCTTTACTCATTTCAAACATGAATGTCATGAATGTCTGAAATAATAACTGCATATGAAGTGACATGTGAAATAGTAATTTTATTATTAATTTAATTATTAAAGATTTACTCACCTGACTGCACTTTTCCCTGTTTGTCCTTTAATTCCCTAACTGA
>CM074966.1:15129338-15141096 GCA_037577455.1 Pangasius macronema | reverse complement strand
TTTAGATGTCATTTGGCAAACTCTAATCTGGCCTTCCTGTTTTTGGTGGTAATGTCATGGCGTGGGCATGTATGGCTGAAATCCATTGTGGTGGTGTATAGAGCCAAAAATGTTAGACTTGTGTCAATGTCCCAATATTTATGGACCTGACTGTATGTACACATTTAGCCAAGATGTGTTTGATATCTTAAGTTTGCTTCTTTAATAGTGGAGCTACAAGGCTAACATACAATTCTGCCCTCAAACATTGGGATATAATCAAGTCTATCTGAGTGTATTAACCCTGCTGGAAAAACCCAGCTGAGTCTGACCAGCTAGCTTTTGGTTGATTGATTGATTGATTGATTGATCGATTTGGGTTAAGGGGATTTTTTTTTGCTTGTATGTTTTTCCTTTAATCTTGCATAAAGGTTGCATGAAACAGTGTAATTCACTTTTAACATAAAACTAATTCCAAAATGTACTAAAAGTTTGTCAACCCTGCTGAAAAAAAAACCCAATCGAAACCATCAAAGAAATTCTAACTTTTTCACTACAAATCCCATCACAAACTATCAGCTGTTAACCATTAAAACCATTACCAAATGGTTTCCATTATATAGTAGGATGTATTAAGGACATTAATATAATATAATATAATATAATATAATATAATATAATATAATATAATATAATATAATATAATATAATATAATATATCGTCGAACTTTAACTCTGATGGCTACACAGTGCTAACATATGTTTTCTTGCTAGTTTTTCACCGGGGTCACGCACGCGACTGGCGGAAACGAGGCCATTTTGTGCCGTTTGTCGTTAGCTATATCATCAAGTGTTGTGATTCATAGTGTGAAGAAGTCATTATTTCCTATTCTATATATCATAGTTGTATAGAGAGGAAAGAAAATTGTAATATTGCATTTATCTTATACAGAGAGCAAAGAGAAATATGAAGTTCATTTTTCCTGCGCTAGCTGTAAGCAACCAATAGGTGGCGACAGGACGCCATTTTGTAACCACCTCAGCAACGGAAACTCAGTAAGCAAAGGAGATTATTCACTGATTAAGATGGTAAATTTGTAAAATAAAATAAAATAAAATAAATAAATGAAGGCGGGGGTGGATGAAAGGTTATTTGCTGGTCTCTTTTACTGACATATACTTTACTTTAATTGAATTTAAGCTTCTTTTTTTTTGCTAGTTAAATGTAAATGTTCCCAGCAGCGTACATTTTAAACTGAAGCCTGTTATGCCTGACTTATAAATGCTGAATCCCATGCTTCTTAAAGCTAATTCTTTCTTTATAGCTTAAATTTCTAACACGGAAAAGTTTCTAAAAATGCTCATTTTTATACTTTCTTGTGTTTTCAGAGCTAGACAGACTGCAGAGTGAGTAAATTGGGACAACAGCTCGCCTGGCACATGGCACATATGACATGCTGTCCAAAAGGTGGCCACATTTGGTACTGGGTCACTACCACAGCCTGGAGTGGGAAATTGAGGTCAGTGAGTAACTCAGTCTGTATTAGTCATGAACCCTGTTTCTGAGACACATCACACTCGTTATTTAATGTTCATTTATACACTGTTACCTTTTGTATCACCCTTACCTTTTTATATTGGCTGAGTAACTAATAAATCCAACTCTGTGTAAGTTGCTTTAGATGAAACCTTCAGGCACATGAATACATCGTATTACTGTATGTGATTTTTCTACTGACTTGTTTATTGCTGTAGATCATCAAAAGTCTACACATAACCCTAATCTTATTCTCGGTATCACAAGAAATTTTAAACTAAAAGCTTTCTTCATAAGGTGACATGGTGGTGCAGAGGGGAACGTTGCCACCTCACAGCTCCAGGCCCTCCGGATCGATACCAGTTCTCCCCTTCCCCCCCGCCAGTAACTTATCAGTAGGTAGACTGGCTACTCTAAATTGCCCCTAAAGGCCAACGTGTGTTTGCCTAGTGCCCTGCGTGTCCCAATAAGGGTGTATTCAATGCTAATATCCAATCAATCAATGCTAATATCCAATGCACAAATACAAACAGATGCTGTCCAGAAACATCCTACACACACCATGGCAACAGTATGTATCACGACCCCTTTTCATTTTCCATCAAGATCATCATAATGGTGTCTTTTCACTCTATCGATACACACGTATCTGTGTGACAATGCAAACCTGATTATTTTTTTTTCCACTCTGATCACTGCTTAAGGACCTAACAGTCGCTTCATGGCATGTCAGGATTTGACCTCACAAGCATCTGGCACATACCAGCACCACCTCTGCCTATATAACTACATCCACTTGCACTCAGACTCAGTCCCTTTTTTAGTTACTCAGTCAGAATCAGTCCAAACAAGAGCCACACACGCATACCAAACACAGCGCCAAGCCTCCCATTCTTCTGCTTCTTGGCTGCCTCTGTGAATTCTTCAGCCAGAATGCATTTACAGCATGAACGATTCAGATTCCTCACATTCCTTCCTCTGCTCTTTCCCTTTTCTGTCCTAAGTTTCAATTCAGTCTCAAGTCAGTAGAGCTCTGCTGTATCAGTTACAGTACTGACAAAGCCTAAATGCTAAGTGTTTAAAGTAGAACAAGGGTTATATAATGTAATACAATAACACAGTAATCACGTTGCCATTATCTCATCATGTCTCTCACGCAGCAAATAAAGTACACTAAAGTAGGCACAGTGTTTACTCTTCTGGCTGCGTATGGAGGTGTAAGAAGGTCAGAAGCGCGTAGGGGGCCTGATATTTAGGGATGATGGAGGAAGGGGGAACAGAGTGTGAATCAGATCTGAGTCACAGGGTCTGTTGACTCACTGTTCGCTGCGTGTGTACGGATAAAACATCAGCAGTGTGTAATACGACACGGCAAAGAAGCTCAAGGCTTCTCATCGGATCTGTTGTGCGCTGTTGAGAAGTTTAATAATGAAGCTGAATCATCATTTTTAAATGACATTTCTTACGTACATCATGTCACGCTGATGTTATTGGTGTCACTATCGCGAAGAGTGATGTTATCAGATGAGAAGTACTTTATGGCGATGATGATAACTTTAACTGTAATAGATGACTAATATTTTTGTGTCATTTAAAGACGCTCATGTTGCAGAGTGCATGAGCTCAGGGGTGTGGGTGAGGATGATGATGTTGGCAGTGATGACTGAAGAGGTTAGGGCACTTGTAGAGGCATGTGAGATTCTGCTGAAGGACAGATAGAAAGTTATGTAACTCAGACTGGATCAGATGTATCAACAATCTCATGTGTAATCAGCTGTTCATCTTAAGAAAAATAATCAGTAATAAGAAGCAAGGAAGTAACATCATGATATGAACAGTGTTTCCTTAAAACATTATATATAGACCAGTGTTTCCTTTAAATGCTATATTTGGACAAGTGCTTCCTTGAAACATCATATTATGACTATTGCTTTCTGACTATTGCTTACACAGTAAGGAAAGTGCTGAGGGGAATTCCTAACTGGAAGGATACTTCTAAGGATACAGTGTAAGTTTAGGAGAGATTTATTAAAGAGGTTCTTTAGAGCTGTCTTAATGTAGTTGCTCTGTTATGCATGGAAATTTTACACCACTGTACAAACAAGTGCTTTGCTGAGTGAGCTGTGTTGTGTTTAATACAGGCTTTAGAAATAGTTTTTTTGAAAGACAGGTTTATAATATTCTTGGTTATTAAGAGGGTTTGGTCATTCTGGGAAGCTTGTGTTCGAACAATCAGTGCTGTTCAGTACGATAAGCTCCACCCCAATGCTTCCTGGTCCTTACTCTGGAACAAGAAATAAAATTAGTCCTGGTTCCTCTGGTGGAAACACCCAAAGTCCCTAAAAAAAACTGCTTAGTCTCTAAAGGTGGAAATGTCTACCTTAAGTTTCTGAGTTCCTGGAAAATATTCTTGGTTCCTGCTAGGTTCTTGTGGGGGAAACGTCTAAAGTTTCTGAGTTTGTAAACTTGTTCACAGTTCCTGAATGGTTCCTGTGGTGTAGGTGTGAATGAAGATCTTTCTTGGTTCCTGAAAAGATGTACAAAAAGTTTCCAAGGTTCTAAAAAACTTATCGCAATTCCTGAAAAGGAAAAGCTTTGGGTTATTGGGTGTATA
Source organism: Pangasius macronema (assembly GCA_037577455.1). Lineage (NCBI taxonomy): Eukaryota > Metazoa > Chordata > Actinopteri > Siluriformes > Pangasiidae > Pangasius > Pangasius macronema. Next base: position 15,136,966 of record CM074966.1, on the reverse strand, counting down.
AAAATGTTTTATGGTTACTGAAAGAGTTCCTGTGCCTAAAGTGACTAACAAAAACTTAGGGTTACTTGGAGGAAATGCTCATATCTTGAGTTCTTGAAAAACTAAATGTTCCTGAAAAGGTTCCTCTGGTGGATATACATCTATTTGTTAGTTTCTGGAAAACATCCATTAAGGAATAAAGGTTTTCAGGGACAGCAAAAGTTCCTGACTTCCTGCAAAATTGTTTTGTTTCCTGAAAACAGTCCTGCAATGAAAAAGTGCCTAAAGTTCCTGAATTCCTAAAAGTCTTACTGCTTTCTGAAATATTCATGTGGTGGAGACATGCCTAACGTTCTTGTGGAACATCCTCGGGTCTTGAACATGTTCCTGTGGTGGAAACGTTCTAAACATCCTAGGTTCCTGAAAAGGTTCCTGGGGTGGAAATGTGCTTACTGCTGGGTCCTTAACTGATTGAACTGGTCTTTGCCCCACTTGCAAGTGGCTCTGGATAAACATAATAATGCGATAATATTGTAATTATTGTTTGTAGCTTTCTTTTCTCACAATCCAGGTTGTTTTCCGGTGTATATGAGGTGAAGAAGCAGGATTAATTTTAGGTTTCCCGAGTGTTTCTGAGCACACAGTGTCCAAGTAAAACGAGTGAGCGTGTATGACGATCTGTGTGTGGAACAGTTTTGCGTTCCGCAGTACTTTCTCTTGTTGGTGTGTGCGTGTCTGTGTTGTGCTCACTCCCCTCTTGTCCTCTGCTGGGAACAGGAATATCAGGTTTCCTGTCTGTGTGAGTGTGTGGGTGTGTGAGTGTGTGTGTGTGTGTGTGTGTGTGTGTGTGTGTGTGTGTGTGTGTGCATGTGCACAGTACGTACTTGCTGCTTCCTCCGTGTTCTCTTGCTGTCAGCACAGAACAGAACCGTGTCAAAGCAACGTGATTCACTGGCCCCTCTCCCCCTGTGCCTGTGTCTCTGTGTGTGTGTGTGTGTGTGTGTGTGAGTGTGCCTGTGTGAGTGTGTGTGTATCACGATCCTCAAATGGGTACTGTGGCTAGACTTTGGCTCTGGACGTCTGGGTGGAGAGCCCTGCTGTATTTTGGTTATCGATTAACAGCACAAGTTTCACACGTACAAACGAGAGTTGCAGAAACAAACATCAGCAGCTGTGTGAGCCAATTACAGCAATCAGACAGGACACTGTTACTGAAATGAGGTGTGTATTATTACGTGCTTCACTGAATGCTCACAATAAAAAAGCCATGTTCATAGCCTACTTTGGATAACCGCAGTGTGGTTACATAATGGCCAAGTGTAAATATCTGGTATGTAGGTCATGAATCTGGGACCATGATAAGAAATGACCGTACCTAGAATTTGCATTTCATTTCGGCGCCACGCTAATGATTTATAATTTATTTATTATTTTTAATTATTATTATTATATAATTATAATTATGATTATTTTTTTTGCACAACACTGAATTCATAATTGTAGGTTTACTGGACTTTATTTTAATTTCTTTTTTTTTTTATTTTATTTTCTACCACCGCCACCACTACTACTACTACTAACAGCAACAACAACAACAACAACAACAATAATAATAATAATAATAATACTTGTATGGCATTTCGGAGTCCAACATCTTTCAATACTTTAAGAAGAAAATAAATCGAAGTAAATGAATCCAAAAAAATCTACAATCATTAATAATTAACTATTAGTGTATGAACATGTTCTTCACACATTAATTCATTCATTAATTTTTTTTTTGACTTTGTTTTGTCACAATTTGAAAGTTGATATACAGAAAACAACACATTTTTAAAACTCAAACAGACAAATACATAAACATGGTGTTCAATATACAGTATACCATATCATGATATACTGCAGTGTATTTTTCAGGGAGCGATTATGTTTAATTCATTTAGGAGTCTACAAATGATGATGATAATACCATGATTGGTTGTGCAGCCCCCTTTTTTAATTGACTTTTGTAATAATGTTTATCATTTAAATGTTATTAGTGTGTTAAGAGACACTGGGACGTTTTAAAGCTTACACTCTCTGTATGCTGTCATACACTTTTGTGAGTTTGTGAGTCACTTTTTCCCTCCATTTCTTCGAAAATGGAGGAGTGTTTAGGCGTCGCATTCCGGTGGGCGAGCTCTTTGAGAAGACAGGGCCAGAGTGCAAAGTTCATCACTCTCCTGGGCCCCTGACCCCCAAAGAGAGGGAGAGGGAGAGGGAGAGAGTGAGAGAGAGAGAGTGCGAGAGACGTGGTGACAGAGTTTTTGTGATTTTGCCTTCATACACCACCTCAATGGATCTGAAATAAAACAATCAGGGTGTGATCGAAGTGTAGCCTTTCAGCTTTATTTTAAGAGGTTCTACAAAAATATGGCATTTACCATTTAGGAATTACAGCCATTTTCAGCAAAGTACCTCCATTTTCAGGGGCTCAAAGGTATTTGGACAACTGAATGATAGGAAGTTAATTGACCAGGAGCGGTCCATTAGGTATGGAGGTGATATCAGGTATCACCTAGATATTCAGTGTGCCTTGGGATCAATTCTACAAATCTCTGGAACTGTACTGGAGAGATGAGCACTGTTCATCATGGTGGTGGAGAGCACTGTCTAACACATCACTCCAAAATCGCTGGTGGAGATCTGGTGACTGTGAAGGCCATAGCATACGATTCACCATCACTTCAGTGGGCCCACATGCATGACAGATGGGGGCGGAGTCAACATGGCAGCAATTAGTATAGAAATATTCCATCATATAATAAAGATGATCAGTCAGAAGAACGTTGTATTGACTGCAGTGATGGTTCACTGTAAGAGTACAGTGTTTCATCAAAAAATGATGACAATATAATGCAGCATGTTCTGAAACTTCTCACACAGTGCAGCTGATTTGGGTTTTGTTCTCTAACGGATAGATTTTAGAGATCGCATGATGCCACTTTTTCTCTTCCGATACTGAAACCGTTACTGAAACCTTGAGTATCAGCAGATCCTGAGACCCATCTGATGAAAATGTTTTCTTTAAAGCTGCTAAGGTTTAAAATAATTTTCACCTGGAGCACCTTGTCTAAAAATACAAGGAATCTCGAATAAATATGAACATTAATATTATAATATTTGATCCAATGAATCTGACTTTTCCTCTGGTTTTTCCTTCTTCACTCAGAAACTGCAACATGTTTGAGAACCCACTCACCCAAAACCTCAGCAATATCGTAGATGATTTTATTTTACTCTTTCCAAACCCCTTTCTTTATCTTGAGTTATGTTTGTTTTTTTTCTTCCTCTTGCAATAGAGGAGAAATTTAGGAGCTGAATCATCGAAATAAATCACTCAAACTCCTACTGTTTTTATCTACTCTTTTTTTTTTTTCTTGCATAGCTACCACACTGAGCAGCTTTCATCTCTGCAAACTGCAAATGTTATCTGCATTATCGGGTATTTGTCTGCATATTTGGTCTTGTGATAGGATTAGGTGAAAGGGCCGCAGACTGGCAGCTGATAGCGTCTCCACTGCAGGCATTTTTCCCCCTGCTGTGTGTGTGTGTGTGTGTGTGTGTGTGTGTGCGTTAAACTCCGGTCCATACACATTCATGCTAATTCACAAACATGATCATTTCTTATCTTTAACCCTGAACAGTGACGTCTTCACATCCCCCGAAAGCCTCCACTACAGACGCCCACGTTTTTTTTTTTTTTTTTACCACATTTTAAGAACGTCCCTACATCCGATAGCAGTCAGAACCTATATCAACTCAAGTTTTTGACACTTTCTCGAATCTGTATGTATATATCAGGTGTTTTTGTTGCTCTGTAGTTATTCAGTCTGCCTTTGTTCTTTCAGCATTAGTTACAAAATCCTATCTGAGCATGCACACACAGGAGCAAGGAAAGGAGCTGCGATAAGATCTGATCAGTGTGTGATGTTGTGTGTAGATTGTCTTCCCTCAGTGCCATGCGCTCTGTAGATAAACAGGCTCATTTCCCAGACGGGAGGATCAGTGCCATCCTGAAGGGGGCAGCGTGAGACGTCCCTCGCTGAGACTCCCTGTATGATAAAGAGGCTGGGGGTTGCCCAGATTAGATCCAGTACAAACCTGGCGGTACAGATTTGGCTGTAAAAGTCTTTACATAGTATTTCCTGTGGCCAGAAATCTAATTTACACAGTTTTAAACTTGTCCCAAGTGTAATTAATACAGTCAAGACATGACATACATGACATGACATGACATAGTCTCCACTTTAGCACTGTGCATCCTAAATCATCACCCACTCACCTCAGAGCATCGTCTTAGCATTAGCTTCTCGGCTCAGTGCAAAACACGTCTTGTGTGACCGAATACATTTGATTTTTGAAACTATGCAAGCTATTCCTTGCAGCATAAACTGTTAATGTTGCTCAGTAATCTATACAGCCAGAATCTATATGTAGTTCATGATTTACACCCAAAATAGCTCCATGCTTAAGAGTGCCCTCTCACTGTACATGGGTTTTGTGCCAGCTTGTTTTGGAAGCTGCTCTGTCATGTCATTGCTTGATTCCTCTGCCCAGATTCTGTGTGTGTGTGTGTGTGTGTGTCTGTGTCTGTGTCTTCGGTCCTGCACTTGAGAAAGCTTGATTAATGGCCACAGTCAGGCGGGGATGGACACCGGAGCCGAGCCGGAGCCATGCATGGCCAGTCGCTAATATTAGAGCCCGCAGTAGCTTTAAACAGCAGCCAGTAGTTTTGTTGTCACACCTCCTTTTTGGTGCTCTGGGGAGAAATGACTCCAGCGAGGTAGACAGGAGACGCCCGAACTTTTGTCGAACGTGAGAGGAGTTGGACTTGGCACGAGTCTCACAAACAAGACTAAGCAGATGGTGTTGTTATTGCTGTGTTTTTTTCCCCTCTTCAGCAGTTTGTGTTTAGTCTGTCTTCATCTGTGTTACACGATGTAGGGCAGATATAAAGAGTGTTCGATAAGGGTGGGCACCATGATTCAATGAAGCTGTACCATCCCAGGGCCGTCGTTTTCATGATCAACAGTACAGTTATGAGCTTTAGTTTTTCAGGTGTTTGGGTCAGATACGATGCAGCAGCCAAACGTCAATAAAGCCACTATGGGTTGAGTATATTTTACATTTCTGCATTTACAAACGTCTGAAAATGATCAGAAGATGAAATCAGACATAAGATAAATAAGGAAGAAAGAAAATGGAATAATGGGTCATTAACCTCCCAATCAGCTACTCGCAGTTCTAATTTATCATAGAGGCGCTATTACTTATTAATTATTTCTCTAATCTCTCCTTTCCTGTTAAACATTCAGTCAGTGAGACCCACAGAACCTCCAGGGGTCTACCATGTGTATCCTTATTATTTTTATAATGCTTAATTCACTGCTCACTTGATTTGAATGGATTTAATGTAAAGCTCATTGAACGTCTACACTTCGATCACATCTTGAATGTTTTGTTTCAAATCTATTGTGGTGGTGTATGAAAATCAAAATCACAAAAAACTCATTGTCCAAATACTTCCGGACCTGACTGTATGTTCCTGATATTTGATCAGCACTCTCTCTATGTATAAGGCGGCATTAAGAACTGTTTCCTCTACACTGAAAGGTGTCCTTGCTAAAAAGTTTACAACCCCAGTAATACTTGCACTGAAGCTAAAAACATATATAAGGAATAAAACACTTAGGGCTGAAACTAGCACCATGTAGGAAAATAATCAGTGCGAGTAGTTTTAAAATCAGTTTATGATTAGCGTTAGATTATGTGGTGCTTCAGCCCTAAGAGTCTTTACTATATAAACAGTAGCATATTACAGCAAGTTTATTACCACAAATCAGTTATTTGAGTTACGGCTGGAAATGCTGTCAGAGGCGCTGTTAGAAAATGAATCAGCACCTTCTGAAGAATCAGATCCAAGAATTCAACACCACCGTGGTACAACGTGCTAAAATTAATAAGGTATCATCAACCACCGGCGTTATATACAGTGCACATATCAGCTCTTAATATAGCTGTATATGTTTCGCTAACCAGTGGCTGCCTCCTGTATAACGACATATGCATGCGATTTTGTGTGACGGAGGAAGAATGCCAAAGCTTCAGTACGAACGTGCCATTTAACGTCTACCACCAACATGTGCACCAGAAAAAGCCCACCGATTACAGCGCGATCTCATGATCTCATCCTGGCCATGACAGAGCCGGCTGTGGATATTAATACATCCGCAGTTCCACTGTGCGCACTGTGCACATATGAGAAAATATCTGACAGGAGCTATTTATAGTCGCGCAGACAGGGATCTACTCGGACTGAGCGCCGGCTATTTCAGCCAGCGTCACTCACAGAAATAGCAGCAGCACGTCGAATAAGAACAAAGAGGAACAAAGAAACCTGGCTGTGCTCTCGTGCTATTTATAACTCGACAGTAGCAATTAGCAGACACGAGAGTGCGCTTCATACACGGATGCTGACGATCAGACGCTCTCAGTTCTGCTAGCGCAACCTGCATGTGCTTAGTGCGCGCCGTGAGATCAGACCAGACAGGAGATCAGAACTCGGGTTTTAGCAAGTAGCATCTCAGATTAGTGTAATCATGTCCAGATACGGCTGAGCGCTTTAAATCAAAGCAACTGCAGAAGATGGTCCTGAAGCAGGAAGTAGCGAATGTGACCTTGAGCCAATTTCCACGTGCCCCTCCTGTGTTGGCGTCCCTAATGAAGGAGAGCTGTACAAATTCCCCTGAGCATGCTACCCTCTTCACCTTGGCCACAGCAGGAGCTGCAGGTGATCAGCAGATAGGAGCAGGCACAGAGCATAAAGCCGTGCCTCCTCATCGCTCAGAGAAAGTCCCAGTATGAAGAATGCTCATTTGGAGCCATTCATCAGAGCTGACACTTTAATAAGAGGCTCTTGCAATGGGGTCCGAGCCCACCGCTACCTGGCAGAAGCAATTTTCCCCTCTGCGTGCTCCTGGACAGTGGAAAAGGGGCGAATGGAGTGATATCTTCTTAACCAACTCACATATCAGGGTTTCCAGAGCCTGTGTGTTTCATTATGAGGAAATGTTCAGCCCATGTCTCATTAATTTGAGCCTCTGACTTCAAATTACCGAATGTTGCAGTTAGCTGGAACAGGATGTCGTGTAGTTACTAACAGAGAAAGTGGTGCTGTGTCTAATAACAAGGTCACGCACAAGTCATCACTATTAAAGTAACAGTTCAGCAAAAACAAAAAAGACAAAAAAAAAAAAAAGAGTTAGTCAGCCAAGACATTTGGCTTCTTTTCTGTTGTACTCTTGTGTTCAGAAAACAAAAGTCGCTTCATATGTTGAATATCTCCGTTGTAGTATTTTTTTTTTTTCAAGCGCTTCACTGGAAATTCTTTGCTGCTCTCTTAAAGGTGACTGAAAACAAACTATACCCCTGAGCCACAAGGTAAAGTTCTGTTCGTTTTCCTATATTACAATAAGTCACACTGTGTCCGAAACCACATCAGTAAGTCTGTGTGACATCACTGAAAGTGAAGTGAAGTGACTTTGTGGCCAAGTGCGGTGACCCATACTCGGAATTTGTGCTCTGCATTTAACCCATCCAAGTGCACA
>CM074966.1:15084191-15098662 GCA_037577455.1 Pangasius macronema | reverse complement strand
TGCTCGGTGCTTAGCTAGCTAGCTATCTAATGTTAGTCACGTTTCAATGTAGATAACATTAGCTAGCAAGCAGTGAATGATCCGTATATATGCGCATCATTATCGATAGTCTATGAGAGCAGTGGTGGGTTGGAAATCTTCTATTTAATGAAGGTGTGAGGATGTACTTTGGCACGAATGCGTTTGTAGCTACGTGCTGCCCGTGTTTCTGATCATTTTGTTGTTTATTTACATGAATTCATCTTCTGCGCTTAGCTAGCTGGCTATCTAACGGTGCCGTAGCACCTCATTTGAAAGACAGGGCATTGCCCAAAACTATAAATTACACCTCAAGGACTTCTAAAACGACGTATGTATCTTTTGGACCCTGCATAAATGACTGCCTCGCCGTTGTTGAAATGCTGTTGAACCTTGTGTGACGAATGCTACGCTGCTGTCTGGCAAAACTAGGCTTGCTAGTCTTTTTTTTTTTTTTTTTTTAAATCCAAACAGCAGCAAGGAAAGCAAGCCGCAGCATCGGACACTGGATATACGGGTGTGGAAATGAGTGCTGAGTGTTCACAGCGTGCTGCAGAGTGATCTGAGTGATGCCTGCCGTGCCACATTACCCATCTGTACATCTGTGAAGGATGTGTGTGATCTCTCCCAGAAAATATTTTTAGGCTGATGTGTGTGAACCGCTCAGAGCGGCGCAGCGCTTCCTGAGAGTTCACATCAGCTCGGGTACGACACCCAGACGGGATTCGTTCCCCCCTTTTTTGTGAAGGTCACTGAATGCAAATTCTGACTTGGACGACACAGAAGTGCAGCTATAAACACTTACTGCACTTCCTGCTTCTGTCAGGCCTGATATTTAGCTACATATTAAAATAAAAGAAATGATTACAAGCAGTTGTTTAGTGTGCTATTAAAACTTCTATAGACATGCTCTTATAATGGTGAAAGATAAACACGAAAATGATTAATATGCAAAAATATTACACAATATTGGTTCCACTTAAATTCTCTGTGATCGCAGAGTGATTTACATCACACACGTCATTACACTTACATCCATATTACAGCTGGAACCTCAGAAAAAAACAAAATAATAAAAACGTGACTTTTTAAAATCTTTTTCTTTCTTTCTGTATTTAAAAATAATTTTAAATCAGTATTTTTAAAATTTATTTCTTTTTTTCGTTCTTCCTTTCATTCTTTTTATATTCATTAAATAATTTTTTTTAATTAATTTAATTTAATTTAATTTTTTTTTTATTTATTTAATTTAATTTTAATTAAATCCATTGTTTTATTTATTTCAAAAAATGTCTTTTGTTCCTTCTTTCTGTATTCATTTAAATAAAAAAAATTAAGTCCTTATCTTAAAATTTTTAAAATAATCTTTCTTTGCTTCTTTCTTTCTTTCTTTCTTTCTTTCTTTCTTTCTTTCTTTCTTTCTGCATTTATTTAAATATACTTTTAAATCCTTTTTTAATGGAATTTTCTTTCTTTCTTTCTTTCTTTCCTTGACCTCCAAGTATTTATCCGGTTCATTTACATGAACTATTTTCTTCTTGCTTTACATGAGGACTGACAGTGAAATTTTGCATCCCCCTTATTTCTACACTGTTATAATTCTCTGTAATTCGCTGTTCTAACTTTTACTTTTTCTTTTATAATAGGGTTCACAAATTCCCCAAAAAGTCTCGTAAGGACAGAAGACAGTCTTTCCTTTGTTTGTATAATCTCCATAATCTTCATCAAATCCCACCGTATTGTGCGGGATTAGACACATTCGGCATCCCGGCAGCTATAATTAAATGTTTAAGGAGCATAAGTGCAATTATGTGAAGAGGATCTGTTTGGGGTCAAAGGTCGTCTCAGGGGTCTGTGCAGTCACAGATGGAGACCACCAGGCTTCCCTCCAAACCTCACTCTGCCTGCTCCTCTCCGAGGACTAAATTATTTAACAAGCTCCAGCTTGCTTTAGGAAACACTACGGGAATAAACTGACAGTCATCCCTGCAGGGCACAACGGACACACACAACACACACACACACACACACACACACACACACACACACACACAATCAAGTGATGTGAAAGCAGAACATGCTATTAACTGCCTGTCAAAGCTGATATACTGATATACATATATATCGGATGAGTGTTATGAGCAGTGTATTTTGTAGTAGTTGCATTTTGTTTACACACACACACACACACACACACACACGCGCGCGCGCACACACACGTACACATTTGGTCCTGTGATGGAATGAGCCTGACCCAAATCACATGCGTTAACTACTGGGAAAAGGTATTCAGCACTGCAGTGTGACTTTCCATTCTGCTGACACATGACACATGAGTAAATAAATAGTGTTGAGTGTGTGTGTGCGGGTAGGAGACAGCTGGCCTGCTGCACACACACACACACACACACACACACACACACACACACACACACACACTGCCTTCACAAAGAATGCAGAAATATACTGCTGGTAAAAACGTCTGACTGTTTGTCCCCTGACCTTTCGATTAAACAGGCAATGTGTTGTACAAATTCCCTTTTTTTTTGTGAGCTGCTTTCCTCCCGACTAATTTAATGAACGAGACCCAGGGACGCTTCCACAGGCAGAGCTGCCTTTTTATGGACAGCCATGGGAACAGCTTTGCTCATGAATTTATAATGGTGAGGTCGCAGAGCTGGCAGTGCACACTTGATTCAGGATTGGTGTGTGTACAAGCATCCAGGCTTCTCCTTCTCCCTCCCTTCCCCTCCTCAGCTCCCCGGGATCATTACAAACACTTCCATGTACTCCGTTTCCAGGGAAAACTCCCTGACAAGGGCAAGAGGATGATGAAAAGGGGAACACTTAATAATTTTTTTTTTTCTTCTCTCCCTCTCTGAAGACACAATGGAGCATTCAGCGCTGTGCACTCGCTGCTAATTTCCCTGTAGGCGATGCGCTCTGTTTCAAGCTCACTACCGCTGCCGGCTTAAATTTTTTTTTTTCTTCCTGCCTCCTTCTTTTTTGTTCCTTTCCTAATAAAAAAAAAAAAGCTGATGTGTGTAAGAGCTTGTGCATATTCCTCCCTCCCTGCAAGCATTATGGGATTAATTAAACCGCGGGTCCTGCGAGTGCCCAGCCGGTTCCTCTATACTTCAAATGAGCTTAATCACCATGCGGTCTGTAATCGCCTCCTCGTTTAAAGTATTCCCCCAAACACGCTGCTCAGTAGACTTCAATTTCCCGAACATTTTTTTCCCCTGTTTAATCTGAATGTGAGTAGAAGTGCTCCAGCCCGAGAGACGAGACAAGACGGATAGCTTATTGTCATGCAGAAGAGTTATTTGCCGTGTTCGCTTAGATATACAGTGACACCATGCATAAAGACATTACGCCGCTTCACAAGGCCTGAAATTTGTACCACGCGTAAAGATCTTTCAGCGTCCGGGGCGAGATAATGCCTTCGCCTCGTGTTGCTCTTTCTTGCTCACTTGTCATCCTGGATTTGGTCATTTGCTGGCCGTGAGCCTAACTGACGCCTTAGGTTCGAGAACCACCACGGGAAACGAGGCCAAGTCTGTTGTGTGCATTTCAGTAAGTAACTCACTGTAACTGCATCACAGCTCAGATCAGCGCCAATTATTAACGTCACCTAATGGGTTTCCCATTAATTGCTTTATTCTGGTTTTGATTAAATATGCTAATCAGCGTGTATTCATTAATCGTCCTTTTCATAAAAATAGCTTAAATGATCGTGTTTGTCACCGTGCTAATACGACTCGGATCCTCTGAGATTATTCCACCAGTAATTGGTGTAAAGAGGGCATTTTGGAACTGAATGAATTTTCTTAATTATTTCCTCAGGCTTCAATGCAGGTAGACATATAATCATTTGCATTTTTTTAGATTCCGAATGCCTGCCAATTGCAGCAATACATTTGTTGAATATGGACTAATTTGGAGTCAGTGCAGTAAGGATTTGTAATTGATTTGCTCTAATTATTGATTGACCCCCAGATACTGAATGCTTGGCTAAAGCCAGAAGGGTAGTAGATTCCTGAAGATCTCTCTCTCTCTAATGACTGGCTTAAATTCCAATTTGTGAATAAGCAACTTAGGTTAAAACCTACTTTTCTTTCTGTAAACACATTAAGTTCTAGCAACATCAGCCAAACGTCACTAGCATGGATACTGAGTTGCGAAACCTTTTGTGTGCAGTCCTGAACCTCTGAACAATTTATGACCCAATTCCCCCGTGTGCTGATCAGATGACTGAAAGGCCTCTTAAACATACTCTATCGATCAGAACCATAGCAGAGTCACAGTGCGGTAAATTACTCGCAATTGATGGCTGGAATGGCGGGGACCGCTGTTGGCCTTGTCTCCGCTTTCCACATGGATGAGTGTATCCAGGCCTGAGGGAAGCAGGAGCGGTCACAGTGTAATACTGCTGCTGTGGAGTCACTCCCTGCACCCTACTGACCTCCAAGGGCACCGACATGCCCAGTGCTTGCCCTGGTGCTGAGCCAAATCTTCGACTCCATCCGCCGCGACACCGAAACCGTGTACGAGCAACAGCTCTTTTCTCATCAGTGGAGGTTTTCAGTCTTGCAGCGTGAAGTTGTATATAATTACATACTTATTTGCGGCCAGTGGTCAGTTAGTGATGAAGGTTCAGTGCCAGTGACTCAGAGGTTGGGAGTTCATATCCCAGAAAGAAAACATGGCTTAAATTAAATTTGGTGGAGACGCTAACTGCCCTCTTGCGTATACACGAGTTCACAGACACCCACGATCAGTTAGTGCCACTCTAATCGACAGGGGAGGGACTAATGCCATCCCTCCCACCCAGTTATGGTGTCCCAGACTCTCAGGCGCAGATGGCTGTGGCACAGTCAGGATTCAAACTTGTAGTCTCCTGATATTAGTGTGAATAATTGTGCCAATCAGAAGCCCAGTGACTTTTTTTTTTTTGGTCCACAGAGTCTTCCATCAAACAATGCCTCATTTTCCAGGCAGACTTAATTAAACTTGTATTTAACACATATTAACAGATAATTTCACACACATTGTTATTTCATCAAGTAATATAAACTCAGTGTAGGTGTCAGGTTGATTATTCAAGATTCAAGAGTTTATTTTCATTCTGACGATTCTGAGCAGTACCACCTTAAGGCCGCCTCCAGCAGCGAAACGGCTTTACGTAGGCAAAGCCATCGTTCCCCTGCTGAGAGAGCGGTGCCACTTTGACTCCTTGGTGTTGCATTCAAAGTTCAATCAAATTCAATGTTGACCCAGCTTATGCAAAAAAAATTTTTAAGTGCAACCAATAAGCCTCATATGTGACGTGACTCGCTAATTACAACAGTCCTCGTCGATTAACAAACGTACGGAGTTATAGGTCTCGATACATTATATTGGAATTTCTGTATGGCACTGTACGTCGAAAAAACACACTGCATTGTGGTGAAATGTCAGTCGTGGCTCCGTAGCTCTAGGATGAGGTTGAACTTCCCGATACATTTACATTTACATTTATTCATTTAGCAGACACTTTTATCCAAAGCGACTTAAAAATTAGTTTGATGTCGGATTTAGAAATATGCAGAATGGACTAGCTGTATGAATCATCTATGTTTTCAAACACGTTTTAATGAAGTAGCTTCAAACTTTGCAGTAAAAACGTTGATCATCTGTAAGCACCCTAAAAAAGCAGTGTGTGTGTGTATGTGTGTATATATAACTGCACATCAGCTGTATTTCTGGTGAAAATTCTCATGTTAGATTCAAAAGTAAAATCCACTAATCCCCAGATTAGATTGATTGTCTGCAATTCTACACTGCTTTAACAGTTCCTACAGTCATATTTGTGTATTTGTTACACTCAGTATCATCTGAGAAACTTCCTCAGTTCTGATCTATCCCCCATATTTCCATCTTTATCTAGAAATAAAGAAAGGACCTTGCACAGATGTTATAAATGTAATAAAACAGCAGCACTGATAGACACTGATACACAGTTAGTAAATATATAAAAAGGTAATGGAGGGTTACGTTGCCCACTCGGGAGCAGTGATGCAGTACACGACTCGACAAAAACCCTAATCCCGCATTCACATTGTGTCAGGAGCTCCACAATACCCACCAGGGAGTCCCTGGTGATTGTTCATTAGCAAACTCGGTGGGAGTTAGCATTCGCAAAAGCTCTTCAAGATCTCCGTCAACACCCATTTAGCCGGGAAAGCAGAGTGGGCTGATTCATATTCATGAGAGATTTAATCAAAACAACACTGGAGAGACATTCTTACTGACCCGGGTAACATTGTCACCAAAAAAACCGGACAAGATGTTATTTTAGCGTCGGTAGCTCTGTGCGGGAATGCATTGTGCTTTTATATATGTGCAGATTTGATATGCATTTGAGAGCGGAGTCGAGTTACACATTACGGCTGAGCAGAGAAGATCCTGGAGCCTGCGTGTGCATCTCACAGAAGTCCCACAGAGCCTCTATATATAGGAGTGCAATGATAGCTCGATGTAGGAGATAAGCGGAAAGAACGAATAAAGTATGGTGGAATGATATTGCTGCCAGCAGCTTGCTATGGATGTACAGTTTTATGAACTGTTACATGAATCTTTCCTGAAGGCATTATTTACAATGTACTGTATATATTTCCACATCTGGAGTACACTGGAATTATGGGCCAGGTAGTAAATCTCACTGTTGGCCCATTAGCCTGTACCAGGTTTCGCTGTAGTCAGGGCAAAACAGCTCACAAAGGGAAACCAATAGAGTTGCCCCCTATGGTTTCTGTGTGTGTGGCCGCGGTTGTTAGCGTGTATATGTGTGTGCTGTCTTTTGGGGCATTTGGGTTGAGGCTGGTTGTGTAAGCATAAGATTCTCAAATAGCTCTGACTCAACCTTCAGGTGAAATTGGGACACGAGGCTCTGCTCTGATCACTGGGACTAAACTGTAAGACCGTTCCAGTTGTGTATGAACACGGTGTAAATACTGTGCGTGAAGTTCACACAAGGTTACACGCTACTGAGCCGTGTGGTGCAACGCTTAACACAGACATTGACTCAGCTTGCAGCTGGGTGCCAAATTTTTTGCCTCTCTGCAAGCAATATCATTTGTTTCAGATTACACAAAGGAATTTTTTTTAGCAAGTGCTCTGCCAGTTCTGTTTTTTTTTTCTCTCTCTGGTTAATTATTTGAGAGCCCTATGAACGGCAATGACCCCGTTTGCCTTACAGCATTATTGGTTCTGCCTGGTTAAGAAACCTGCTCTGTCCAGATTTAGCATTTGGAATTCAATAGAGCAGGTCATAGGTTAAGGATTGCACAAGAGTTTGACAAGATGGCCCTGTCCTCAGCTACTGGAGCTTTGCTGGAATACTTGCGAGGGAAATGTTGCCCCTAGGCCTGCCGCATTTCAATGCTCTTCCTTGTTGCCCTGGCTCAGACCCCTTTTTTCTCTGTAAAAGGTCATGACCCCTTTCACATTCTCTTTAGTCACAAACTGGTGTGACACTGTCCTGAGGACTATCCTCCTGAAGACCCACAACATCTGTGAGCAGCCACTAACAACACTAACAGTCTGATGAGAATTTCTTTACAAATCAGTCAGTCAGCACTGAGTGTCTCATGTTACAGTTTCTCAACCTTTTTTTTCAGCCAAGGCACGTCTTTTAAAGGACAACAAGCCAATAAAGCACAGCATTAACACCACATCATGTCAGAGTATGTGAGAAAAAAGTACCTTTCTTTCCCCCCATATAGTCACTATGGCTTTCTTCTAGTAATGTACTAGTAATCTTTCCCAGATGTGAGGCGAGCTGGTCACCACCGAAACTCGGCCGCATGAGAAACACTAGCGGTTATGCTATGTCAGCTGCATTTCGAACGCACAGAAGGGAAAACTTTCCATCACACACCTGACCAGCTCTTTGGCACTTACTTCTGTCATAGTGTAGTAGTACTGCTGTTGTAGTAAGGGATCTGATGAAACGATGAAACTTACTGATGAAAGATTTTCATTATTGAACCACTACAACCGGTACAACTACGACCGACTAAAAACCTTCCCAGATGGTCAGTACTGAGCTAAAAAAAAAAAGTCTTTCAACAGACGACCAGTGGATCGTTGATACAGGTTCTTGATTTATAAACACACACACACAGTGTGTGTAGTGTGGTATGTGGTCTTTACCAGCTGCATTAGTACAGTTTGTTGGTCGAATGGAATGTGGAGTCAACAGTAAGTGAAGTCAAGCCACATTTGTGTACTGTTCGACTCCTGTGAATGGTTATGGCTATTTGTTTATTTTTCCATCTGTTGTGTGAAATCACTGTACTAAATTAGATGTGAGTAGGCAGCCATAGGACCCGTCCCACCGTCACCTGGGCCTCGGTTAGGGTCCTTTTGACCCACAGCGTCCTCACCGTTCACACACTCGTTCATACGTAGGGATAATTGAACATTTCCACCTCTCGGAGGAAAATGGAGAATATGGAGGAAGCCCACAAGAACATGTGAAACTCTACACATACAGTAACCTGAGCTCACGATCGAACCCTGGAGCTGTGAGGCAGCGATGCAACTCTCTGCAGCACCATGCCTCCCTTACCACATGTTAGTGCAGTAGGAAGTGGTTTGGGACGTTGCCAAACTAACTAGTCTAGCTACAATTTTCACACCATCTGTGCAATTGCTGTTCTCGGTTCTTTTGTGGCAAAATGTAGCTAGATAGATGAACTGAAATCGGAGACTGATATGTTGTCTGGTTTTGTTTGCTGTAATCACTTCGATTTCTCTTCTTGTACACTTTCTTCAGGCACTCAAAATGCCGACTGATGCCAACTATGGATGAGAACTGGCTTGCTGTTTCATGGCCCTAAAACATGGTGCAAATCTGTGAGAGGAAACAAATGACCACAGATACTAGATAGTGTAATGTGGGTGTCATTAGCATAAAGGACTTTTTTTATTTTTTTTATTTCTGGCAAGTATACAATATGGCCAAAAGTATGTGGACCCCTGACCATCACACTCGTATGTGCTTTTTGAACATCCCATTCCAGATTTAGTCCCATTTGCTGTTATATTAACCTCCACCTGTCTGGGAAGGCTTTTGCTGGAAGTGCTCATCCAGCCACAAGAGCTTTAGTGAGGTCAGGCACCGATGTCGGGAGAGGAGCCCTGGAGTGCAGTCGGTGTTCCAGCTCATCCCAAAGGTGTTCAGTGAGGATTGAGGTCAGGGCTCTGTGCAGGACACTCAAGTTCTTCCAGTCTGACATGGCAAACCATGTCTTCATGCATTAAACTTTATGGCAACAGTTTGGAGAAGAACCACATATGAGTGTGATGGTCCTGTGTCCACATACTTCTAGCCATATAGTGTAGTTTAATAAAACCCACAGTTCCACCTTAACATCAGTCATTTACAGTTTACATGTTAATCTTGAAGGTAAGTATGATGGCAGAAAATGAGCTGATCCGTATAAGTACATCGCTCTATAGTGCCACAACTGTTTTGTTTCAGTTTTGCTAACACAAACGGATCAGTCCAGTCCAGATAATACTAATGCACAGGACAGGTTCCCAAAACTCTACACAGTTCTCAGCTTAGCCCAAATGTAGTCAATCAGCCAATATATATGTTTATATGGATATGTATATGTAAGGAAAACTTAACTTATCATATACAAATTGAAGCTAAAATTTGAAGCTAAAGTGAAATTAGCTTGGCATTAGCTTTCAAGATTACACCTTCAAACTTTGGAGTTGAGGCCTAAAGAGAGAAAATGTGTGTGAGACGACTGAAACACTGGATGTTTGGCAGATATGCACAGCCTAAATTTTTTGTCTGAGAGAGACTTCCAGTATTGTTATCAAAATTAATTTTTTTAGCTAAATTAGCTTTAGTTATATGGCAAATCTAAGCAAGTGTGTCAAACATGCCTTAACTGACTGACTATATTTGGGCTAATTAATTTTTTTTTTTTGCCAAGCCTTTCCTTACATATTTAATTTTTTTAGAACATTATCTCTGAGATCTTTAAACACACTATTTTTAGTGCACATGAGCAAACACAGCCTTGTAAAACTGAGAAACTTCTCCGTTGCAGTAGGGTTTTTGAAATACTGTTAAAGGTCTTTGGAATGGTTTCATCTTGTAACAAGCCATGTGGGTTTGTACATCTGCTTTTTTTTTTTTTTTTTTTTTTGGTATTCATCCCTCACGCTGGTGTAACTTCTGAACCGCCTTCATCACTCCAAATGTCCTGCAGAGCGATGCTCCTCCCTGCCCCCTCTCACTGCTTCAGAAGCTGCTTAATCATTTTAATATGAAAGCTGTTAAGTGCCTCCAATAATTACTTTGATGAAACGGAGGGCATTTAAAGAGACTTCCACCCGAGCAGCTTTTCAACCATTCTTTTCATCATCCTTTCATCACTTTTGATCTTTTGCTTGTGCCCTCGCGCCTGCTCTCTGTTTCTGTCTATTATCAATCCACTGGTCTTATTTTTAATCTGTCTCTGACTGTCTTTTCAAATGCATCATAGTCACTGGTTTAACCCTTTCCTGTCTGTTCGAGTAGTGAAAATCAACTCACACCGCATCTGGTTGACTAGACATGTGCATCAGGATGCAACAATAAAGGTGCATGAGTGGGAGGTTGTTACTTTCATGCAGGCATGAGTGGGCGGTCTTATACGAAAGCTCGTGAGATCTTGTTCAACATGGATATTTGTGCTGCATTCGACTCAAACCCGTAACCCGGAATTTCTGACCTCCAAAGAAAATGCCCCCTCAACTCCTATTCCTACTCGTAAACTCGGGATGGTCTGCTCAACCCCGAGTTCAGTAAGTGACGTCAAAGTACAATGGCTGCTCCGAGCATCAACAGTAAACAAAGTAGCACTTCTTAGCTTTAAATGAGTTACACTGTACATACACAAGTATTTGATTTCGATCAATCAACCTACAGATATTGTTTGTACAGTCTGGGTTATAGATTTAACAGACTTCACAAGGTAGCTGTGACATCACTGTTTATATACATCACTCGTCACAGTTGCCTGGCTAGCTTGCTATCAGAAGATGAACGTGGAGGCGCCCATGGCTTTTTCCCAATCTTTTTTCCCAAAGATTTGGTAAGTCGAACACAGCATTAACACAAACATGACACTGCACTACTAGTTTGTTTCAATTTTGGGAAATCGAACCGAATAAACTTGTTAGAAAATATCAGAACGTGTTGCGTTGAACATGTTAGCATCGTGACAGATCGTGCCATGAAACCGTTACTACACCGAGGGCTTTATAACAGAGATTGGTATTTACAGAGTCGCCATAAACGCCTATCAATCTGCCTGATTCCCAACACCATCAGCTGCCAAGTAAAATCAGCTAATATGAATGGGGGGAAAAAAATTAGGTCATTGTCATTTTGACACACTTTCAACAAACGCTCACTCATATAGCTGGCAGTAGGAATGTAGGGCAGGGTAAGTGGCTGACTACAGACGTCAGAAGGGTAGGAAAAACTGGTGGAAAAACGTCACGTCACATAACAGGGTCAGTTCACCAGAAGAGGGGCAAAAAAAACCCAGTAGCCATTTCACATCCATAGCGCGTAGCAGGATTGCGCAAAGCGCAGGTGCGAGAGTGTGAAACTGATGTTGGGATGTTGGGCTATTTGGTTGCCCCCCCACCCCCCCCACAACTCTTGTCAATTATGTGCTTTCCTGATGGATCACCCATGGCTCAGTGATACAGGAGATACCAAGAATAGAGCACGACGCTCTGAACATGATGCATCCCCCAGTCTGCTCCGGAAAGGTCACTTTTGTTTTCCTAATTTGGAGTGGCACATCTCGCAGTGTTATCTAGTAGCTTATTAAAATGTTCCTCCACTTTCATTTGTTACGTTGCCACATCTCTGGTGTAGCTTGAAAAGGCAGGCTGCCCTTTTCTGACTCCGACTGAAATAATTACATTTTATGTGCCATAGTGGCCACTTTTGAAGTCATATATACGTACAGAACCGTGAAGAACACCGGCAGTTTGGAGAGACACCAAGGATCGACTTTTCCGCTTGGTTTTAAGAACTAGGTCACATTTCCACCAGGTTAAGAGCAAAAACATGATAATGTATTTTTTTTTTTTTATTTCGAGAGAATATTTGAGAACATATCCAAAGCTGAATCCCTCGGGTATTACAGACTGTGTTTATAGACCAGCAATATTTTTGTGCCTGTATATACCTGTGTGTGTGTGTGTGTGTGTATGTATATATTTTATTTATATATTTTTTTATATTATATATAATTTATTTATATATTTTTAAGCCAAAAATGGTATTAAGAAAGCTCTCAGAAATAATATTTTAATGTAATGATATATATAATAATATTGTAACAGTATTTTAATCTGTGAGGTTGGTATTAATATTAATAAAGTGATTGTGAGCTGTCATGCAGATCTGCAGTGCTGTGTGTCAGGCAAATGCTGATTGGTTGAGCATGAAAGTTTATTCAGTAGCACTGTATCTGAGACACCTATCTGACAATTGCACATACTAGCAGATACAAAGATGCAAAAGTATTAATAAAACTTTAGAAAAATAGGGTTCTACAGGTAATGTTTCTACTGGGAATGTCGTCTAAAAGGAAAGCCCTTTAAGAGTTTCTGTGAAAGTTCCTGTAAGGGGCTAGCTGGAATCTTGTTTGATTGATCATTCAGGCAATCCCAGTCCATTCTCGCACCCCGATCTTTCCGACTGCCTCCCATGTCTGTGGCGCTGCTCAACACGGCACTTTTAACAAACCCTGAAACTCCAGCAAGTGCAAATGAGTCACTGTTTACTTATTTATCTCCCCTCCTGCGCACGTAACCTTGATACAGAGCAGGCCTTCGCCAGGAGCCTAGCCTCGTGTGTTATTTATAACCACGTCTCATCATTTATTAAAAAGTCAGTCAGTGGGGCAGGCGCAAGCACAGAGACTGCTGCGTTTCATCCTCTCTGTGCCAAGCAGGGCTCCCCTTCGCCCGGGGAGGCGTGCGCTGAGGGGAGGGGGGTGTCGGGGAGTGCCAGCAAGTGCCAGGCTTCAAAAAGAACCTCCCCAGAAGACATTAGAGCCTGGTGGAGGCACTCGGCAGACCTTCCGCATCTCCTATTCACGAGCATTTTGTTTTCCTTCAGGACACACTCACAGAGCTTGACTTGTAGAAAAAAGAAATTGAAAAAAAAAACAAGACAAAGGGTCTCAATAAAAGAGCCTCACGCAGACAAACTGCGCCGCAAGTCCTGATTTAACATCAGCATTCGTGCTGAATGACTGGATAATTTATTATTTTCCCATTTATTCATTTTCAGACGTCCTACAGATACATCACGCTTGCTCGGTTCCCTTCCTGAGTACTCCGTTTGAGCGGAGGTGTTCCCAGGACACCTGCGACTACAATAGCGTTCGGCGACAAGCCAGTGAAATGGCAGACCTATACATAACCCCTCCGAGGAATGTCACAGAGCTGTGCGACAGTGAAGCAGCAGTCAAGAGGACCACCCAGTATCAGCACAGCAACTCTGACTACACGCTCTGTCTCTCCGAGCGAGGACCTGCAGTGGGAGGCAGTCGCAGAGAAGCATGTCAAATCAGACACAATGCTCAGATAGAGTTCATACAGAAGCTGTTTACGACACCACAGGGGCAGCTGGGGCCTCTCTCCGTGCACTTCTTTTACACCTCATTTCTTTCATACTTTCTTCAATTTGTTCGAGTTTGTAGTATCTGATTTAGATAACCGCCGAGCATGAGGCAGCGTTACTGTATTTATTATTATATAATCTTCTGATCATGTGAAGACATCCCTCTTTTTTTTTCTTTTTTTTGGGAGTTGTTACATAAGCAGTAGGGCAGCATTGTGTAATTTAGAAACGTTGAACTTTGCTCTTTTTCCTGCTTGGAACATTCTGACCCCAGCTGTTGGAAGTTAGATCGCTTATGAAAAAAATCACACCCTCGATCAATAATCTAAATCCGACCACAGCATGCATCTCGAACAAACCTACAATTGATACATGGGGTGTTTTCTGATATTATATTTTTAGAAGACTTCACTTTGTAACATTTTACTTAAGGGTAGTGTTAAGCCCTTAAACCCCGTAGGACACCTCACACAAACCTGTATAAACATTTCTACAGTCTTAATCCAACACGCTGCCTTTGTCAAGTTTTGATTTGAGGTTTTCATAACACTCGAGTCAAGCAGGATATTTTTTCTTTTAACATAAGGCTGTGACTTGGTAAAACCAGAGTTATGTATTGATATTTTTATTTCTGACCCTTAATTAGACTGATTGTAGTGTATGAGATTTCACCATTCTTCCTCTTCTTCTTCTTCTTCTTCTTCTTCTTCTTTCGGCTTTTCCCTTCAGGGGTCTCCACAGCGAATCATCA
>CM074966.1:15038756-15084091 GCA_037577455.1 Pangasius macronema | reverse complement strand
TCCCCCAAACGTCCAACATGAGCTGTCCCTCTGATGTACTCGTTCCTAATCCTGTCCAACCTCGTCACTCCCAAAGATTTCACCATTACGTGCCTTTATACCACCGCACTGTTGAATGCTCGATTCTGATTGGACGGAAGGTGGTGATTTCATTTTCTATAACAGCAGCTATGATAGCAGTTCCACACGCAGGGCAAATAACAGGTTTATATTAACACGCTCATTCTAATATGTTGTTCTTTTTATAGTTACAGCTTATCCATGGACACTCCGCATGAATGGATTTAAAAGTGCGTAATCATTGATATGGTAAGATTTCTGTGCGGAGACGTTTATTTAAAATGTAGGGATGAGTCAGCAACGTCAGTGCTCTGTAACGATCAGCAGTTTCTCAGGAAAATGACAAGCCGCTCGTTTTAAAATGAACTTCAAGAGAAAAACAGAGAGACTGGTAATGGAACGGGTGTGTATAGCGGCTATACTGTAAGTGAGAACAGGAACTAACTTGTTTCACAACCTTAAAAGTAACTGTCAGCAGCTACAAACTATTATAGTTTTTATATTAAAGAGTTATAGATATGTATACGCTGGCAATTTCCTGTGGTATATGAGGAATAAAATGCTTCAGGATATGCACTTATAGGAAAATAATCAACTTCAGGGTGGTAACAGTAGCTCATCCCAAAAAAAAATGCACTAAATAAACAGATATTTATCACTGGAAAAAGAGAGAAAAAAAATAATTTTTAATAAATTTTAAATAAATAATTTAAAATAATTAAATTTTAAATTATTTAAAAAAATTTAATAAAAATTATTAAAATAAATAAATAATAAAATATATAAAATAATAATAATAAAATTATTTTAATAAAATTATTACAATAAATTATTAATAAATAATTTTAAATAAAAATTTTAAATTTTAACAGAAAAGCATACTGTGACATCATTATCATAATATCAATATTATATCGTTGTATTGCCCAACATCATTTATACTCCTGCATCGCAGCCTGTTGTGATAAACCTTTATTTATATTAATGTCAGTTCATATCAGCTGTCGTGAAGGGCTTATGCAGGCGTCATCTAGCCCTGTGAACACCACCCACCAGTAAAACGTTTGCAAAACACTTGTTAACGAAGACATGCAGAGAAATGCATGTCATTTTACAGGAAGTGTGTAGATTAATATGTGCCGAGAGGCAGAACGTAGGCGTCTTCCTTCGTCTTGCTGTAAGAGGATAAATCCGCACTGTAGCTTTGATCAGGTGAATCACAGAGAATCGCAGGTGTCAGAACGTAAGGTGTGATCTTTCCTTAAAAAAAACACACACAAAAAAAACAGGTTTCTGCATATTTTAGTTTTAAGGCTTACGCACCAGGAGTGTGACTCTGTAAATGTGTAACCTGAGCTTTTATATTTTTTTAAAGTGTTTTTTTTTCATTACCTTACAGCAAAGGTCAGAACATTTGAATACTCATTTATGTTCACTTGCACGAGACAATATTATAAAACGGAGTTTTGCATATAAGGAAACAGCGGAGTCCTTTTTTTACATGCACTTTCCATGAGCGGAATTTCATCTGCCTTTCTCACGAGCTGTTGTTTTGTGTCTTTTTTTTTTCTTGCTTGTTGAATAGAAGGTGCGATTGATGTTGTGTTGATGAGTTATATGTGTTTTCCCTTGTGTTAGCGGAGTATGATGTACTATAAAGTGTCAGATCTGCTATAAAAACAATGCCGTAAATCTTGCTGTAACTGTGGAATAATGGAGCAAATTAGTTATTTCACTCTGTACTTTGGACTAAAGGGTTTGGCAGGAGAAAAATCCAACCCCTCCACCCCCTCCACCCTCCACCCCTTCTCTTCTTCTCTGAGTTCAGAGTCTGTGACACAATGCCAGGAGGCTCTGCCAGAGGTTTTGAGCTCTCTTCTCAAAATAAAGCAAAGAGGAAAGCACTCTTAGCAAGGTGACAGGTTTCTCCCCGTTCCGCGCCTGTGATATACGACAGCGATAATCCCCTCGGTCTCTCGGCTTTTGCGGCTGTTAGAGAATAAGCTTATCTCGGCTCTGACCTGGCTAGGTGTCACCGAGAGTGACATCAGCGTGAAGCTGAGGAGCCAAGAAGCACAACCTTGCCCAACCTGAGGAATTCTGTCTCCTGGCGACTGACACTGTGGTTGGCCTCTGACCAAGCCAGTCACATTGTAGCAGGAGGGGAAGTGGGAGAAAACAAACCAGATTCCTTCTCTCCCTTCACCATTCAAGGAATTCTTTGAAGTTCCCAACTTCGGCAGAAGTAAAAGCATGTGAGCGTTCCTGGGGCAGCCCCACCCTCCAGCTTTCTGATCTTTACTACGCTCACATTTTCCATTTCTGGATGCTTGCTGTGTTTACGCGGCTGTGCAGGCTCTCCACGTGCAATTATCAGCCCCTCGGTTTGTAAAACACCCCGACCAATGGCGTTCGCTTGTCTTTCAGTTTGTGACCCTCTGACAAAATCTGATCTCACTGTACGAAGAGCGCGCTACTACTGAAACGCTTGGCTATAGACGATTGACCGGTTGCAATTTCAAGTACTGTAAGTGGCTTGAAGGTAACTTTCATACAAAACAGTTCATTTAATTTGCATAGCACTTTTAATAGTTGCATTATAAAGCAGCTTTACAGAACTCTGCATCGATGTAGGTCCATATTAAGCAAATCAGAAGTGGTGGTGGTGGTGAAGCAAAAAAAAAAAAAAACTCCCAGGGGAAGAAATGAGAGGAACCAGACTCAAAAGACAACTTGTCCTCTTTATAAAGGGATTTTTGATCATTACAATATACAGTCATGTACGCTGTATGAATGTACTGTCTATAGGCATGGGACAGGTTTCATAATCACACAAGCATTTCTTGGAAAGTTATTCGAATATTCACAAGGCTGCAAAGGGAGGGGGGGGAGTCCTTAGTGTCCTGGAAGCATCAAGGTCTCGACTCAGAAATGAATGAGGGTCCCTCATGTCTGCACATTTCCTCATTGGATTTGTTTACATGGTAGAGAGAACATTACTATCCAAATAATCAAGTCAGTATGGGTAACAGATAAGAGGCTGGAGGCAGTTTGAAGTTAGATCCCATTTCCTCTTATAAATTGATCTTTTTTTGTTTGGATGGGCAAAGAGGGACTTTTGGAAGATGCTTGGGAACTTTCTGTGCATCCATGACATCATTTGATAGATGTAATAGTGGAGGAAAAAAAAACACACACGAATGCCACAGAGGTTTGTGGTTTTTCATCAAAGGGTTTCCCCTGGGGTCAGTGATACAGAAATACAGAAACAGTTATGCCGTATGAAGTCCAATTTCAGTAAGGGAAAAAAAGGACATCATGCTTAAATAAAAACCGAGTATTTTTAGTACAGGATACAGTAAAACCCGAATGATTCAATCCTTAACCCTTAAAAAACCGTTTGACATCATTTTCTCTGGTTAACAGCCGGTTCTGACGGACGTGTTTAACTCCAGCGTGGAACACACAGTGTTTAAAGTAACACATCTAACTTGAACACTGTCATTGTCAAAATAGATAAAATAAGGCAGAGCCATGTAGCCTACGTTCATTTCGTCCGTGAGGTAACTGTAATCATACACGTTTGGTGGTAATTACAGCAGTAATTAGAGAGGTCTGACAGGTTCTGGTGACAGATGTAGTTAGTTTCAGGAGAGAATGGAGGTGTGTGTGTGTGTGTGTGTCACTCCTGTCACAGTGGGGGTCTGGACGGGGCTCTAGCATTACTGTCAGTGCTCCCTAAGCAGAGCACAGTGAAAAGAACACACCTACACAGCACCTTAATCACACCGATGCAACCCTGCGCTATTGTTCTCTCTCCGAACACGAGCGTTATATACAGCTTATTGTACCAAGAGATTAAAAATATGCTCAGGTGGATTTGGGTGAACGCTGTTGATTCAGGGCCGAGCGAGCGAAAAATGAATGCAAATCCGAACGCTGTAAAAAAAAAGTGAAGATTTCTAGCAAAGCGTCGCAGTTGCATCAGGTTGCGTTTTTGCTATTAGTACGAGTTAATTGTGTTAGTGAGCTATCAGAGACAGAAAGGTCTACTGTATGTGGGTGGAAGTGACACTTTGGCATTTGTATTTATTTATTTCATTTGATTTCATTCATTCATTTATTTATTTATTTTACAAATTGCACTAAAATAGCATGCAAGTCTCAGCTCGTCAATTAAAAGAGCATGCCCACTCATCACCATGTGCTAAATATGTCACGCTAATCACCAGTCTGTGAATACACACTCTTCTCCCCCCCCCCCCTGCTTTTCTGTCTCTCTCTTCCCTCTCTGCTTTCTCTCCACGATGACTGGCGGTCTCTGTCACACTTTCTTTTCACCTCTCAAGTCTGAAGAATGCCTCCACTCAGTCATTTCCATAACTCATTTCTGCACATTTTACAGCTTCTGAAATCCTTAGACCAAGGACAGGACTTTAGGCATCGATGCATGTCAGGTGTTAGGTACTCCCCTTAGTTACAGACTTCCTTTTAAAACAAAGACAGCACCGTTAGTTGGAAATGTGTACGTTGAATTGAATACACACCCTCTTGGACTTTTACTTGAAAGTCCCTTGGCTCTGGTTTAATCAAATGCAGGGCAGCATTCCTTTGTTCCAAACAGTCTAATTCTGATTGGAGCCTCTCAGCTCCATCTTGCTATTGGATGTTCGAAGACCAATAGCACACTGCAGCCGGTCTTGGTTGCTACATCTCTTTGCACAGATTTGAAAGACTTTGTTGTTCTGTGATATTGTTCATGAATTAACCTTGTCCTCTTTGTGCTCCTGGTGATGAGAGAACCGAAGGGCTTGAAAAGTTGGACATGGGTGGTCTGGACTGGTCTGGTCATTTGCATAGGTTACAGACAGAGCTGCACAAATCCCCCCCCCCCCAGGTGTCTCTCAAAGCTTGTGAGTATCAGTCTTGTCTGCCTGTTGCAAAAAAAAATAAAAATGTATATGTATCTGGACCCCGACCTATTTAACAGGAGGTTATACAAGTCTGGAACCAGACTGATCTACATATATGGGGCGACATAACAAAGCAGCACCACAATAAGTACAGCCGGCTGTCCGTGAGTCATGTCCTCAGTGGTTCGAGTGCGGCAGATTTCTCCAGCTCGAGTTCAGGACATAATAGGATGTTACATGAGTCTGAAGTCTCATTGACCTACATGGGGAAACAGTGTTAAAGCAGTGCCACAGTCAGTAGCGCCGAGTCTCTGTGAGCCGTACCCTCAGTCCTCGGTCCTCACNATTTCTCCAGTTTGAGTTCATATTACTGGCCTCTCCCTCTCAGTGGAATTAGGAGAAGGTTATTCCATGTTTCTGTTTCCAACCTGCCAGCTGTGTATCTGGGCAACTTGTGGATTGTTTCCCAGCAACCTAAATTTACCAAGTGTTACTGGCCTTGACCAGAAGAAACCCTGGAAAAACATACTAGCAAAACACACTGACTTGTGTAAATATCTTTTGGTTCTTGTTTGTTTGCGTTTGTTTGTTTCAAATTCATAGACCTATTGGTTATCCTGTGGAAAATTGTGTAAAAATTGTGTGATCACTAACCATTTATGCTAAAACGACTTTATTTTAATTTGCAACACTGATATTACAAGACGTTATAATTTTCCCCAGCCTGTGGGGGTCAAAGGCATCCCCAGAGCCCAGTGTTTCTCTTCACTCCTCTGGCACCGTGCCAGCCGGATTGTCCCTGTTGGAGGGAGTAGTTAAAGGAGAAAGCCCCCCTCGTTCCGTTAACGGTGAGAGAGTTGATCTGGATGACACTCTCGCAGGCGCTCCCTGTTTTAAAGCAGCACTTCAGTTGCCTGGGGATGGACAGATAATGGCTTCTTTAGGCTCCTGTTTATTTCGGAGGCAATTACAAGCCTGTTGTCTTCCTCGTCGCTCCTGATGAGCTCAGGCGTGGATGATGCCGGGGTTCGATTTGTCCTTTTGATTCAAACTTGATGGGTCTATAATGCCTCAGTACAGTTCTAACCACTGAGCTGTGTGTGCGGGCGTGTGCATGCTCTAGTAGAACAAGATTTAGAGAATGAAAACATTCTCTCGCTACCTTGATAAGATCTCTAATTTGTCGACAGAGGCGATGATAGCATCTAAAATGCCCACAGATTTTAGAGATCAGGGCTGAATAATGTCTTAACCAGCTATAACGTCAATTCAAACAAGCAGTCAAAAAGAATAAAAAAAAAAAAACCACCAAGAACTTTCTGGTCAAATGCAAGTACTGCGGAATTGATAATAGGTGAGATTAAACTCCATGGAATAAGACTGAGATGATGTTGATGAAGAAATGCTGAGCCTTATTTCTTACTTGGATCCTTACATTTAGGAGGAAATATTTATAGTGTGGATCTAATTGAGCTTGACGGATACACTTCCTCTAGATGTTCCTAGTTCCCCATCTAAAGCTTCTCAGGGTGGGATTGATTTACAGCTTCCTCCTCTCTGCAAATAAGTGCAAACCAGGTGGAAGCTTCTCTCTCTCTCTCTCTCTCTCTCTCNTTACATACCTCCTGTGATTGGAGCATCTGTGTAGCGCTTCTGATGTTCGTTATATGTTAGACTAGATTTTTATAGATTGAATGCAGGCCACATTTTCCTCCAAAGTACGGAGCGGGTTATAATGAGATGCAAGATGAATAATTATCCGCTTAGCTTTGGAAAAGTCTGAAAGAACTTACTGTAGATCCTTGAGGATTTAATCAGGTGTTCGCTCAGCCTCGCTGTTCAGTCACAGTTTGTTTAAAGCTGTTAGCTTCAGGCAAATGTCATTGTTAAGCAAAGGTTTCCACTTAAAGCCTGAACAGAAGCCTATTCAGATACCCAAACGGAGTTGTCCTGTCCTTGTGCATTTGTGAATCACATCACAGGAGAATTGTCCAGGAGAAGCGCTAAAGCACTTAAAGGTTAATATTAGCATGATGTCCCTGTATTGTGTGACACTGTAACTAAGCCTTCTCGGGAGTACAGACCGTGACTCTCAAGGGTGCCTGGTTCCTACTAGGTCTGCGTAGACAGCGTAGCAACGTTTTTAATGAACCACACACAAAGACTTTGGACAGAAGGAGATGTTCTACATCTGGCTGAACCCGTAACATCCACGCTCTTTCATCCCCCATCCGCTCAGCCTCTCTGTGGGTTAACGTTTCAGAGCGCAGAGCAAAAGGATGGCCCACGCTTTTGTTCCTCAGTTCCTTTTAACACCTGATAAGATCTCCAGTTTAAAACCTTGTTTGATGGAGTGCTTGGAGCTTTTTTGTTTTTTTAGTGTTCTCAAAGAACGGCTGTCAGGCTTCCTCATTTTACAACTCCATTATGCTCCTATTTTCTCAGCCGTCTAACAGATATTCCACTGCAATTGTTTCATTGTAGATCATCAACTAAAGTTTTGTTTCGAATGAAGTTTTTTTTTTTTACTTAATATCTTTCTATTGTTTTTACTGATGAAGTGCCAGTTCTTTCCTTCTTTGAGTCGACACAATATTCACGCCGACAGACCACAGACCAAGTACCGCGATGTTTTTTCTTAGTGCTGTGCTGTGTGGTAGTGCTGCGGTACTCTAATGGTTTACTCCTGAAATATGCAGGAAATAATTACTAGTGTTTTGTTGAATGTGAGGAAATGACCTTTTTGCTGACCTGCTGTTTTGGATCAGAGACAGGAAGCAGCTACAGTGGTGCAAGAAGTAAGCGAGGGGTAATATATATATATATATAAATAGTGACAGAGAGTGGGTGGATTTTAGATGAAGCTAATGGTGGGCCACAGAGAGAAACTAAAGCTGCATTCAAGGTGATGTTGTAACATGTAATTCCCCGCCTGCAACTGGTAAAAGCCACCAAAAACACAGCTCGGGGTAGTCTTCTCAACTACTGGTTCCTTCCCCATTTATAGGGTGACGTCAACATGGCAGCGCACACTCTGAACAGTGTAGAGTGCCCCTTCTCTACTTTTAAATTAGTTTGTAGCACCATTGGCTTTAGATCAGTTAATATACAGACAGTAGTTGGTGAAATCTATAATATTGACCATACTAATTGCTGTTTTGAGAAGGTAATCATCAACATTAGTTATCACTAATGTTAGCCAATTTGTTGCTAAGCTACTCCCTGTTGTCTGCAGTTGTTGCTGTACTGCAGTTTCAGTCCACAATGCTGCATGTTTGACCATTTGAAGTTCACTATAGTAGAACAGATCCAGGAGACACCCGGGCCTTTAGCTGTAAAAGTGCAGTTAAAGTAGCTTTTGTGAGCTCAGACAGAGCAAAGGCGTCCATGTTTTTTCTTTTTCCACTTTGCACGTCAGATGTCCCGAGGGGGGAAATGGCGTTATTACAACTTGCAAATGAGCACTTACAAGGCGCCATGTTTGCAGCATAAGGATGTAAAATGTTCAGCAGTTCGTATTAGAGGTGTCTGCTGGGCTGGTTTATTTTTTTTCTCCACCTGCCTGTGATATTTCTAATAAACTTATCAAATTAATTTAAACCACTGAAAATGAATGAATATATTGTGCAGTGCCATGCGAGCAACTGCCTCATCCAACAGGCTCCCAACGAACTTTGCATTCCTTTTTCCCCCTATTTTCTCCCAAATGTGTTCGCTCGCTAGGCAGCTCTCACCATCATACACTAGCTACCAACTGGGGAGCGTGAAGGTTAACAGGAGATATAAAGCCAACCAACCATATCTTTTCAAAATGCTGCTCATGCTGCGTCACAGGGCAGCATAACACACTCAGGACAAAGCTCTATCTTTTCCACATACATGATCTCACAGATGCCTGTGATTGGCTAGCGTTGCTATAATTGAAAAGGGAAGCAGAGTATGTCATCCCACCCACCCAGACAGCATGGCCAGCTTTGCTCCCTTGGCTCCCAGCCACAGATGGCGAGATTCAGACTCATGATCTCATAACGACTGGATGAACTCTTTTCTATTGAGCGAACCGAATGTGGCATTTCTTTGTCATGTGGAGAGTAAAAACTGCTCACTCCCCTGACTTTTTTCTTGGGTCATGTTGGATCCCAGTGTTGAACACACCTCTACTTTATAACGTCTAGCAGTCTGCTGCACATAATCAGAGATTTAGCTCAATCCAGGCTCAACGCTTCCAGGATATATTTCAAAAGGATGGACATAAGGAATTTATCTGCTTTCAAAATGTTTTGAGCACAGTTTTTCTCCAGGAGCTAGTTTAAAATGAGATCTCTCGATGATGTAGTAATGAATTATTCAACTGTTAATCATCATCTTGACTCATGGTTAGCCATGATATTTTCCGGTTATTCGAATTTTGCTAAATATCCTCATATTATCCACCAACTCTCATGCGCATGCAACTGGGATTAAACGATAAGAGAAAACACATTTGGACACAATTCTGGCTCAGCTGAAATCCAGGCTGTATATTTCACTGGTAAAAAAAAAAAAAACACTACTTACTAAATTACTCGCAGTGCACAAAAGACCAGAGGCAAAGTAGTATTTCACATCAATTCTGCTACGATGCTTTTTTTCCCCCCACACCGCTCTGTCTAATGTCCAAATGAGAGCCACACGGTTGCATTCAAAGGCCCTGATCAAAGCTCAGGGGAAAGATCAAAGTCCGACTCATATCTCATCTGACAGGAGAGCATAACTGTCTTAAATGGCCCCATGCTCTCGAGAAACCGACGCGAGACCTGAGCCTGATTTCTGCACCCTCGAGTGGCCTCTTTCTAGCCTGGTTGCAGCTTTGCCCTGAGCCTCTGCACCTGAAGAAGTCTCACCTCTGGCCAGTGTTGCTGGAAAAGGCACTGTGTTCCTTCTGCATGTTTAATGAGCCATGCCACCGAGAGCTTTCCTTTTGCATCATTTAGTTCGACACTCTGGATGATGTCCTTATCTTGATATGCGTTTCCTTTTGTGGAAGATGCTGAGGAAGAGGTGCACATATATTTTGGAAAAGTATCTTTCGTCATCTTTCATACACGAGCTTTATGTGTTACATCGTTACAAGCAGCATTACAGCTTGGTAAATGAATATTGTGAGATATTGTAATTCAAAGTGAGAACCGTAACTAAGTACTTGTAGTAAATTTGGTGAACCTCCTTGGCCAACTACCATGAGCGCATTCCAATAATGCAGACCACTGATTGGGCAAACAGAGTCAAACAGAATCTAGTGATACCTGATGTTTCTAGCTAGAACTTCGGGAACATCAGTAGATGGGTCAGTCTAGTAGAAGTAGGTTTAGCTCAGCAAAAAAAAAAAAAAAAAAGAGGGAACACTGGTCACCCTCCTGCAACCTCCAGAGATCCCCAATCAACTCCGTATCAACTTGTTTCTTTCTGGAACAGTTATAGTGCCATATTTGTTTCTTAATCGCAATTACTTTTAGTTGTCTAAGATTATAGTAGCCTCCCGCTGAAGGATGCAGGAAAAGTATTACCAGGATTTACGTTAGGCTCGGAATGTGCAGTATGAGCCATGCGGCGCATGCTGAGTAAATGTCCCATTAGATACGACACAGCCTTATTAGTTTGCATTAGTTGAATAATCAAAACCGTGTTACTCAGAAACATGCGTCCACTCCAGCTGTTCTGGCCCTCTCTGTATTGTACAAGTGGTGGTGGATGGAGGGGGTGTTGGCGTCGGAGATTTTCTGAACCTTGCATTGGGAAAGCTTTGGAAGTGCTCCCGTACTGTGTAGCCTCTTTATCCTCATCAGTGTTGTGTAAAGAAAGGGAGGTTAATCCCATGAGGCTCACAAATCCTTGTCAGGGGCCTGCTCTCTCCAGAACACAGGGTACGGCGTCTCAGGGGTTGACGCCAAGTACAGCCATGGCAGCATGCCAGGCCTGCTCTGGTTGCAGGTGAGGACGACGGTTCACTGGAAACAAAGAAAGGGTTTGTCTCGAGCACAGGGTGTCCTTGTGACGACACAGCAATATATCGCTTAATGCGCCCACTCGAGAGTGCTGTTTGAATACATGAAGAGATGCAAATATATAGACGTCATTGACAAGAGAATGTTATATAGTGACTGGCTCTTGGCCTGTTGAGAAGGCAGTTTGATATGGACACTGGACCCCACTGTCCTGACTTCAACCCTCACTGTATTCATTTGGCTCACAAACACAGATTGCACAAAAGGCTAATGGTAAAGTTGTAGTGAAATCAGTCCAAAGCCTCTCATTCAATGCCTTCAGGCTGGCTCCGATCATCCGGCAGCTCTATTCCTAAATTACAGCCCGGGAAGGAAGTGTTATTTTAGGTGATCTCTTTACTGCCTCGTCATTTATTAAATAAACAAAGGCTGGCTGACGGGACTCGGCTAGCATGTCTTACTCCAGAAATACTCCACATGGTTATGTGGTTATGTGCTGTGACTCCTGATGCGGAGTGCAGTCTGAAATGCAATGCAACACAACTGCACTGCTGTGTATCTTTCTCTCTTTACACTGGTGCCCAGTGGCGTGGTGACGGCACACTTCATGGTGAATAAGCAGGTGAAAGCATGAAATGGAGAACAGAGGTCTTAAAATCCCAAACAGGTCAAGTGAGCCTACACCCTGATATCTGATCTGCTTCAACTCTCGCACTTCAGCACTGATGATGAAATCGTGCACTCTTTCAGCAGCCTGTTTTTTTTTTTTTTTATTGTAAATCTGAAGACAAAGCAGTTTTTCACTCACTTACATTTTACAACTGGTCTTTTGTGTCAGAAAACATTTTTGATTTATGAGTACCTTTCCTGCCAAGAGTAATCATGTGTAAATGCGTTGAGATCATCATTATACAATCTCACTATTGTAACATTTTGTAACAAGGGTTAATCCAAGTGAATGGCTAAAGAGACCTGAGGGGGTTGAAATAAAATGTTGTACAAGTCGCACATCCAAACTTTTTAAAATACAGGGATTAAAGCAAAAAAAAAATCTTCTGACTGAAAACTTTTTTTCAGGCTAAGACATATTCCATTAATCGGCACTTTATTAAATACTCGAGACCGATAGCGTTTTAAGGGAAGAAGGTGTTTTAGAGCAGCTTTTCCAATGCATAAATTTGCGTAATTTCAAAGCAGTTTTCAATCCATGAAATAAAACTCGTACTTTTTGCAATGCTTGACACGTTTTAGTCATACATTAGTCTTCGGCAACTGATTGGATTAGATTAAGTTCAAACGATGTCTAAAGACTTACCTCTTCCTTAGGTAATTAAACTAGCACTTAAAAACAAACAAACAAACAAACAAACAAACAGAAAAGTTGTATTGTCCGAGTGCCTGTTACTATATTACCTTTCCAACAGAGTTTTTAGACTGATGGTATTCTTAGTCCGTGACCTAGCGAACCAGTATCAGAATGTATTTATTGATCGAGACTTCAAAGCCCTTCTGTAAGTCGCTCTGGATGACGGCGTCTGCCAAATGCCATAAACGTAAATTAACAAGCGGTTGTGAGACTTTGATGGACAAGTCACACTCCGCCATGGAAAAAACCCACGTGCACTTTCAGATTATGCACACGGTCGTCATAGATGTACCTCGTTGTGGTGGTTGCTGCACCAGGCAGGGAAGATGTCTGCCGGAGAGCAGGACTAGCTTCTGATTGATGGCAAGCTAACACTTTTTCTTGCCATTACTGTCTCTTATGGCATACCGTACAAAATCACACCATCACTGGCTGTTTGATTTTTTTGGCCCACGAAGAAAAGGCTTGCCATTCTCCCCCATTTCGCTGAGCCAAGTCCATCTCCATTTATTTTTTTTTCAATTTTATCGATCTCCAATACATCAGAACCTTCCTTCTTTAGAAGCGCGTCCATGCTAGCTAACCTGGATGACCTGGTAGCTCCCAACCCCCCACCTCCTTCAGATCTGCACTGATCTCATACATGGCCTCTCTGCAGTCCAGTTGAAGGAAATCCATAGTAACAACGGAGAACTTTAATCCCTGTGTAATGCTACGTCCACACTAGCAAGCGACATTGCGACCGAGCCATGATTTCAGTGATAGTGGCATTTGAATTAAGATCTCCTCATTTCTATGCAAAATAGAATGAATTGATTTACTCCAATTCCTCAGACCAATCCTATGGCACCTGTGGGGTCCGTCTCTTCAGTTCCCCTCATACAACTTCTTCAGTTCCTACCTGGAATTAGTTCCCATTTATTGCTTTAATGCAAGAAAATCATATAACCGCGGTTTCGTCTTTACCTTGCCGTATACAACCTCTCGTTAAATGTGCATAGAAACATTAGACCAAGAAAAATAACGTTTCTCTGGTGAGTGCATGTAGCTAGTACAGTTACAAAGTCTAGCATGTAACATGTAACTCAACCTTGAATACATTTTAAGCAAATGTGGTGAGTATAAATTGTATATTGGGTTGTAGGCTATACTTTTTATCTACTAGCATTTCTAATCTGAATGAAAAAAAAAAGGCTGGAAGGAAAGCGCATGCCTATAAGTGGCAACAGTGTCACTACAAGAGACTTGCTCGTGTGATCATAAGGTAATAAAGTGATGTATCACATCCAAAATTGCTGCAAGATGACGTTTTGGCCAGAAATGACTGCCGTGATCTATTAGGTAGTTCTTTTTTACAGCAGCTATGGATACTCATTGCAAAAATAAACCTTTTGTGTATTGCTCTACTCCTGCTGGTGTTATTTCAGTACTCCTGAATATTTCTTCTCATGCAATAGATATTTTATCTCCTCATCCTCCATCATTTACATATCTCCACTTCGCACCTGCCTTGATATTCAAATGAATCATAAATCTTCAGCTGGTGTAAATGTTTGGCAGAAGCCACTCACATAGCTGAAGGAAATGAAACCACCTTCAGGGTCCTGGCACCTTTCTGTACCATCAAACTCGAGCAAATATTGCATGGAATCATTCCATTCAGAGACTTTAGCTCCGATTATTAGCATTTTTATTAATCCGGAATCGCTTGCTTAGATAGGAATTCGCCGAGCGTCTTTCTGTGAGGATTTTTCACATGCGCCCATAAATTCTTCCAAAGAGCAGAGATGCTGCAGTGTGAGAATTAGATGTTTTTAATCTGCCATTATTATCGTCTGCCCTGAGAATGCTCATCTGTTTGAGTGTGTGGTTTACAAAAACAGACTTATTTCAGTGGCAGTTATTAGGAGAGAGGACACACACACACACACACACACACACACACACAGCAATGCCTGCTGACCACACTTGAGCCCAAATTAGCACATCTCATATCTACCATGAGGGAGAAAAACAGCTTACTCCTTTCCTGTTTTATCTCTTCATCTCTAGCTGCAGTTCTGTTGTATTTTCCACCCATTTCTCATGTATTTGTCGAGCCATGTCTTAAGTCAGAGTTGAGAAAAACACTAGTCGGGGTTAGGAAAGGCAAAAAAATGCTGATTTGTTTTTAAGTAGGAGTGCACAGTTGAAACAGGGTTCATGGCGTTGATAAGACTGAAAGAAATGTCAGTGTCAGGTTAAATTAAATAATATATACACCAATCAGCCATAATATTAAAACCACTGACAGGTGAAGTGAATAACATTGATTATTTCATAATAGTGGTACCTGTCAAGGGTTGAGATGTATTAGACAGCAAGTGAACAGTCAGTTCTTGAAGTTAATGTGCAAGAAAAATGGGCAAGCGTAAGGATCTGTGCCACTTTGACAAAGGCCAAATTTGGCTAGATGACTGGATCAGAGCTTCTCCAAAACAGCAGGTCTTGTGGGGGTGTTCCCGGTATGCAGCGGTTAGTACCTACCAAAAGACTACCAAAAGTGGTGAACCAGTGACGGGTAAGTAAGTAACAAGTGGTTTGAGCAACATGACAAAGGGTTCAAGGTGCTGCCTTGGCGTCCAAATTCCCCAGATCTCAATCCGATCAACCATCTGTGGGATGTGCTGCACAAACAAATCTGATCCATGGAGGCCCCACCTCACAACTTACAGGACTTAAAGGATTTGCTGCTGACATCTTGGTGGTAGATACCACAGCACACCTTCAGAGGTCTTGTGGAGTCAACGGGTCAGAGCTTAAGGGGGACCTACACAATATTAGGCAGGTGCTTTTAATGTTATGGCTGATCAGCTTATTTCTAATACTATTAATACTGATACTGAATAACATGTCAAATGTTAATTAATTTTAAATATAAAGTAGTGGAAAAGTTGGGGTGAAACGAATGGGTTAGGGGTGAAAAAGTAAAGTGTACTAATTTTTTCCACTTGCCCAAATGTGGTTGATGATTTGTAATGGAAGCTACTACATGCCCACATCTTTAAATATTTAGTTCCAGTGACATTGGTAACAGCAGAGGGTAAGCTACACCATTTTATTTTTAAATAAGCAATTTTGTAAAATAGCAGGTACAAAATTGGAATGTTACTTTCATCCTCATAACCTTAGCATCTTATTCAATTCCATTTAAAGTTTGGGAGGCTGGGCCTAGGGGATGTGTTGTGAAATATCCGATTATATTTTCAGACTATAGAAAACGTGTGTTCGACGGAGGGAGAAGTCAGAACTTCCAGTATAAGACGTGTGCTGTGCATATGCAACCTTTTGTATACCAAGTTTAAACAGTTAAAAGTGAGTAAACATAGTCCTTTGCGGTGTCAATCAAATTCATTCTTACTGTGAAAGTAGGCGGTTCTAGCAAACACATGACCACAACATGTACCTCTCGTCCAAGATGGCCGCCCACGTAACATTATAACCGTTACATTACTGAGAAATTATACGAAGTGAAAGTGTAGATGTGTCAAAATCCTACTCGGTTAAAAATATAGTCATGTGAAAGTAAAAAATTACTTTGTACTCAAATATTAAAAAGTATGTTTTAAGTAGTAAAATTCAGTTAAAGGTGCAGCAGGTAAGATTTGTGGGGAAAAAGTAACTTTTATTACTTATCTAAAACTGTTAGAAGATGTTTGTTTTAAAGCAACTACACCATTTTACCTGAAAATATCATTCAATCTCTGTAAGTTTGTAATATTTACCTTAAGCTAGAATTTGACTTGCACGGATTGGTTAATAGAATCGTTGACCTTAGCTATGATCAGATTGGACCATAATCGTTTCTTTGCTCAATTTATATGTTCAATATACTCAGTCAATGTTAGCAAATTAGCACGACTTAACATGTTTCTTCAAATCAGATGAAGTCCAAACCTTCTAGGGAGGTATGCTAGAAGGTCTACTCCAGCATACTGGAATATTTTACCGAGGTAGGGCCAGGGGTAAAAGGCTCATCCTAAAGTACCATGCTGTAGTGCGGTGGCTACGCACACGGATAGCTATAGTGCTAACTACATTGTGCAGAATGAAGAATAGGTACCATTCTTTGTGGGGGTTTTCTCCACTGATGAGCCCATGAAGTAAATTTTTTTTTCTTGGATGAATAAAGTAAGAGTACAGTTATTCAATTTCAATAATAATCAAAGTGTAAATATGGCAAAATAATACTTAAATATCGTAACGAAGTACAGTTAATTAAGTATTTTCCACTCCTGTTTGCAGATAAGTCATAAAGCATGTTAATTACTGTAGCGATTATCTTTGTAGCTTCAGAGCAAAACTAAAGAAGGAATCCAGACAGACACCAAACATGCCTTGAGTGATCGTCTAGATTTCGGCTAAGTGGAATATTGTGTAAATTTGATTTTTGTGCTGGTTAAAAGGGGCCAAGTGTACTTTAGTGTGTCTTAGAAGGACAGATGGACTTTTCGGTCAACGCTGGATCACAGCCAGTGTAGTGCTAATTGATGGAGGCT
The DNA here is from genome assembly GCA_037577455.1 of Pangasius macronema. NCBI lineage: Eukaryota > Metazoa > Chordata > Actinopteri > Siluriformes > Pangasiidae > Pangasius > Pangasius macronema. The sequence continues at coordinate 15,067,230 of CM074966.1, read as the reverse complement.
AATTAAAATAATGAAAATACAGCTTCAGCATTCTGAGAGGGGTTTGAGTGTGAATAATTCATCACCTGCTGTATTTCCAACAGAAATGTCTAAGAGAGCTCAGCGCTGATCTTAATCGCTTAATCCTAATGATGAAATTGCTATTTTGCTGCAATGAGATGAATGCTCGTGTCAATGTAAGAGAAACACGGTAAACATGTCGGTGAAGCCTTTTAGCTTATGTGTGTTTTGTAGGAAGTGTATGTTATTAAGGAGTCCAGGCTGCTAGATTGGAATGGACTGCAGGAGAACAGAGACAGAAGAAAAGGACGCTAATCTAAACCTAATCCTCCCGGCATCTGTCAGCGATGCATTAATCAGATGAAAAGGAAACGTGTTATTTGCCTGCAGCCCACTTCAGACGCAGCTCTCGGGATTCCTGTTTGAGAGTGAAAATAGTGTGTTTTCATATTACACAGGTGGGCTAAGTCTCTGTTTCACGTATTAATATAGCATATGTTGCTCAGATACACTCGGATATACTGAGTTTTTAAACACAGTGTAGACGATTTAAATAATAACACATTTAGTTGCCCTTGCTGTGTTCAATTAAGTTTTATATACAGTAGTATATACAGTAAACTGTAGCACTAGGGGCTAAGTGGCTTTTTACTTGATCACATTGGAAATAAATTTGTACCTCTCAGGTGTTGAGATCAATCAACGCTCCCTGTTCTGCACTTCTAGCAGAATAATGCGGTGCCAAAGGGCCCTCACACAATCACCATTAGCATAGAATCCACCGCTCATGATTAACTGTCATTCATCCAAGGCTCCTCCTCAGTAAAGTTATTCACTCAGGCTTTTTTAACCTAATGCTCGTATTTACCACCAAAGCTCCATTTCATCGGGTCGTATACAAATGCAAAGACGTGTATGACGAGCATTCTTACATCCCTCTGCATCTTGTGAGTGTCATCAGGTTCGTCTGTGGGCCGTCTCAGACAGATCGCGATCAGTCGTGTCGGTGAGGTGCCGAAATGATTAACACTGTTCGAGGAGTTGATTAATCACCACTGATGGACTGGGTCGAAAGAGACTGTTGTGTGGCTGTCGTGTTATGTAAATCGAGTGCAAGTAAGTAGTGTGGTGTGTCCCGGGGTACGACACACACACACACACACACACACACACACACTTTTCCTTAACATATCTCCAGTGTTACTTAAACTACTACAAAAGCCTGAGTCTCTGTATGAATTCAGTGTCGCACTTTTGTCCGTGAGAACTCGCACCCTGCGGTTTCATGTAATGCTTGGGCAGTAAAGCTCTCTGGGGAGAGTGGATACGAACAGCTGCAAACAAGTTCTACTTGTACAGCTTTTTAAATTCAGCGGAATAAGAAAATAAATAAATAAATAAATAAATAAATTAGATGGATAGATGGATAGATAGATAGATAGATACTATTCATCTTCTTATTGTTGTTGCTGTACAGTAAGTCGACTTTTTCTGTTATTAGCAATAATTATTATTAAACCCAAACATCAACTGTTTAGTAGTATTTATTTTAAATTAAATAAAAAAGAAAGAACGAACTACTCACAGGACTCTTATTATTGCAGTTGGTGTATTTGCTACTGTAGTTAAACAGTAAGTAGACCTTTTTGTTATTAATAATAATAATTATTATTATTATTATAGTATCTACTATTCTGCTAATATCCGCTATTAAGCCATAAATATTATTTTTAATAAACAACCAACCAAACAAATAATTCAATAAATAGAAGGTAGGTAGATTGACCTTTTAATCTATTAATAAATATAAATATATTGTTATAATTATTAAATCCAAATATCTACTATTTAGTAATATTTATTATTTTAAGAAATACGTAAGATAGGATTTTAATATTATTATGATTATTATTATTAGCAACAACAGTTTTTTTTTTTAGGTTTTTTTTTTATTAATGTATGAACTTATTGTTTAATAATTTATTATTAAGCTCTGACTTTATTTTTTGTTGTCTGTCACTCTTTATGTCTCAGGCACTGCATTAATAATCCACACTGGCCTGTGAGGGTGAATGATTCACACATTTCACAGTAAAAAGTCAACCGAATGCAAGTAGCCCTGCATTACTCATTTGACACTGCACCTCGCATTAACGACTCCACACTTTGGACCCGTGCATTTAACAATAAAAGGTTTTATTTCTTTAACGCAGTTACACAGCAACACAAACACCTGCTAATATTAAGTCAAATGTGACGACAGTGGAGTGAAAAGTAGAGTATGATGAAACACACACACATACCCAGACACACACACACTCTCTCACAGTACACAGAGGAAATTATGAAACATCAAGCAGTGACAGACTGGAGTGTGTCACATCCGTGTCCTGCAAGTCATAATGAGCAAAGTTCTGTGTGCAGGTTTTAAATACACTATCTATCTATCTATCTATTCTTTCTGTTGTGCTTTGATTCTGATCACTCGATCTCTGCATGTCACTGTCCACAAAGTGTTGATCAGGTGGCATCAGGGAGTCACGGTAAGAGGAGCCTCTTGACTTATTATAGAAAATGACCTCAGAGGTGTCCTCATGTAGACAGCCTGTCTGTACACATGCACTCTGACTCAAGGCGGCTGATGGAAATAGAATGGCTGTAGGGATTTCTCAAGCAGATGACCTGGAAAACATCGCTCTGCTTGCACTGTGCGTGTGTGTGTGCGTGTGTGTGTGTGTGCGTGTGTGTGTGTGTGCGTGTGTGTGTGTGCGTGTGTGTGTGCACCACCACTGATAGTGAAACAATCTTGCTTATTATCTGTCTATATCATGCTAACATCTACCACAGAGTGGCTCATAAGACTGTGGTTGTGATTATTTTTAAATCGCTCGACTTTGCAGTTCCACGAAATGTCTTCAGACAACAGAAGACATGTCTACTGTTTTAGCCTCATTAAGGAATCCAGATATACACTCACCAACCAGTTAATTAGGTACACCTGTACACCTGCTGTAGTCATGAGGCAGCAGCACAATGCGGAAAATCATGCGGATGCAGGTCAAGAGCTTCGGTTAAAGGTGCAATGGAGGAGTTTCAAAAATTTCTTACTTGTACAAATAACCTGGAAAGTGTGTAGAACATGATGGAAAAGTGATTGTTTGCTTCAGCACAAGTGTATTAAGACTTCTGGTCCGGAATGCTTCGGTTTATGTTTGGATGGGCAAACATCAGTCATTTTACAGACAGGCTCGATCGTGGGGGCGGAGCTTCCTGAACGTGGGCAGGATTAGGGGAAAAAAAAAAAACATTCAAAGGTTATACCCACCTACTTAACTGCCAGTGACCTAATCTTCTAATGCACCTTTGATAGTCATATCAGGCATCAGAAAGGGGAAAAAATGTCAGTGAGTTTAGTGTAAAAACGGATGCGCTGTCTTTACCAGGATTTAAATACCTGCTTAAAAAACATCTTTTGTCAGTAGCTTTTATCCAGCCATGTCAGTTGTATTGCTATATTGTGTTTTGATGGTTTTGTGGTTTCTTATTTGTGTTTTTGCTTTTTTTGGATCAACTGTTAGTTGTGTGAAAGTGCTTTAAATATGAAAAAAAAATGGCACCCTTTTATTCTAATCCCAATTATAGATTTGATTTACAGTCAAGCTGACTCTGTATTAGTCTTTCTTTTTGGGACCGATGGTCAACACATGGAACTGAAACACTGACTTTATAAGCCAGCTGAGGAAATAGGAGTACACTTATATATGCATATTTGATTCTTTAGCCCCTGGATGAAATCTGGTAGCTTACACGGTGAAGAGATTCCTGTTAAAAAAAATGAGAGTAAGAAAAAGTCAAAAGATGACGATATCGCTGTCTCGTTTTTGTCTCCAGTTTTCCAGCTGTAATGTGTGCAATGTCCAGTCTCTTCATAATCTATGAGATTAGTAGAATAATGGAAATGATGTTCAAATGCATGTGCATTGTTTTGTGTAAATGTACGCTCGATTAGCAATTTCGAGACTGTTCTGAGACGGAAGTGGCACTGCAGTTGAAGTTCTGTCCATTGTCTGCTAAAAGCCCTTCCCTTTTTGCTCTGATGTGGAAGATTGGACAATCCTCTGTCCTCCTGCGTACTACATTTGCTCATATTTACAATCGTCTAGTAGAGGTCCCGCCCCCATGAAGATGAAGATGATTGGCTCCTATATTTTATGACACAATAACATTCACATTTCACACGATGAGTTTTAATAGATTTTTGAGTTTGTCTTGTGACAAAGTCTTCACCTATTCGGACTTGTTGTAAAAATGTTCTCGAGGTGTGTGTTGTATCCGTGATTAAGAACGCATTACGTAGGAGGACGTACAGTACATCCATCTACCGCTCTTCCCAGTGAACAGTATTTACAGTAAGTCTGACTTTTATTGCATTCATGGCATACTTCTGCACCACACTTGACTTGGCCTCACATGGTATGTAAATAAATGGTTGTGCGAGTGAGAGTGTATGTTTTGTGTGTGGCTGTGTGTGTATATGAGTGAGGAATTGATGTCAGAATTTGATGTGTAAGAGAACACTGTGTGTGTTTCCTGCATGCAGAGGCACCAGTGTGGGCAGAGAGAGAGAGAAAGAGAGAGAGAGAGAGAGACCTGCTGCGGTGATTAATGGCGCTCCTGTGGGAGATGCAGGCAGGCGCCGAACACAATCACAGCCCCAGACTCTGTCCTTCACACGGGAAAGAGACGAGGCCCACTCCCTCCCTCCCCACTAAACACCCGGCCCAGCCACTTCCTCTGCTGCGACTCCCCTCATATTGTTCGCCAGGAAGGGAGCGAGAGAGAGAGAGAGAGGGAGGGAGAGAAAAAAAAAGAAAAGAGAAAGAAAGCGAGCGAGTGAGCCCAAGAGAAAAAGAAAGTGTCAGCAGAGCAGCGGTGTGTGTGTGTGTGTGTGTGTGTGTGTGTGTGTGTGTGTGTGTGTGTGTGTGGCTGGCAGGAAAGCAGGCAGCGTGAGGATCTGTGGCTCCTCTCCTCAGTGCCTCCTTTTCTGTGTCCTTAAACAAGGTTTTCAAACAGGTTTGAACCTGGCTGCCCTCTCAATGGGGCCTTTGTGGGAACGGATGTGTGGACATTGCTCTTCAGCAAACAGGACAACTCGGTCCCTTTCTCAGGCTCTCGGTGCAACATTAGTGGGAACGGTGGCAAAAAAAGGTGGTACTGTATCGTTAGTATCAGACACTTGTCTGAAACGCGTCATGCACGAAGATTATTAGTACAGTACTAATATATACAAATATACACAATGCTATATACATACTGCACAATACATATACACATATCTCACTACGCAAGACAATATGAATCAGATAGGTGCTAAATCTAGCCTGCTATGCTACTGACTAATAGCATGTGACACAGTATTATCAGCTGACATACAGATATCGTTGACTGGAGAAACACTCGTGATGTCATCGTATTTCATCCTTTAAAAAAAAAAAAGTCGTCGCTGAATCTTGCTGAAGTTATCAATTCGCCCTTCCTGAAAATACGTCCTTTTATATAACACAGATAAATAACATTAATCCATGTGTGTAATACACATTTGGACCACAGCAACGCTTCTGAATACTCAATTCCGATTGGTCGTAAGGTGTCGATTCACTTTCCACACAGCAGATCTGACAGTAGTCCCGTCTCCGAGGCACATCACAGGTTTATATTACTGCGCCCGTTCTAACAGGCCATGGTTTCTATAGTAACATGTCAATCACAGGAACCTGTCTGGCACATGTTCGACATAATCTTTGGCTGTTTCTGAGCAGATGTTTGTTTAGCGTCTCCAGTGTCAGCACTTTTTTTGTAACAGTCCGAGGTAAAGCTGTAACGAAAGGTTTTCCGCCATAGGAAACTCTTTAGGACCGAGCCTTGACATTTGTGGTTTCTCAGTAACATGACAAGCTGCATTTTTTTTTTTTTTTTATGATGTTCAAAAGAGAAAAAAAAAAACCAACAGACACTGGTGAAGTAATAACCGTTTAAGAGATAACAGGAAGTAAAATGTCTCGCGGATGTTCCTATAAATAGATAAAAAAGTACGACTGTTATAAATAAATCGTGATCATTGGCACAAGAGCATTAAGTCACTCTGGAACGTGCTGTTATAGGAACATCATCAACTCCGGGGTGGTAACAGTGACTCAGCTTCGTGTTGGGCCACTTCACACTAGCCTAGCATTGCTTCTTTTCCTCCTACATGACACACTGTGTTTTATTCTTTAACAATTTAAGGATTCTTTCATGACGTTTCTGCAGGTTTGTTGCTAATATGTTATTCTAAATCCTTTTTGCTAAGTGCAGTCTGCTTTTTCTCACTGTAGTTCATCCCACAGGAGGTGGCTGAGGGGACTGGATTATTTACCAAAGTCCATCTTGAGAAAGAAGGTTGCTTTTGTTGGATTATTGAAAATTTAATTAATTTAGCTGTAGAATATTCTTCAAACTCTGCTTGCTTCCATACTTTTGGCCTATAGAGTATATATGTGTGTGTGTGTGTGTGTGTGTGTGTGGGTGGGTGTGTGTGAGAGAGAAGACATTTTACCGCAATGTGCTCTTTAATTTGCCAATTTCCTAGCTGTGCAAATGCTTTAATAAAATAAGATAATTATCAACGATCAATTTCCCTCCAGGGACCATCTCTCATCTTTTGAGCCTGTGTCCTGCGCTGAAGTGTGTCTTTACTCATGCCTGTGTGAATGACCAGGCGTGGGGGTCCATGTGTGGTAAGGATCTCTTTTGCGGGCTCTTTGGACGCCTCCCCAGCAGCCCTTTTGTTAACTCTAAATGACTGTGGATCCATTTAGTTAACCCAGTGCTGCCCGGGGGCAGATTTCATTATCTGCCCTCTCTCAGGGGCTCTAATTGGGAAACACTGTTGTTGCTCGGCACCTGCAGTTGGCCTGCATCTTTGTAGCCTTGGAAACAGCAGCATGCTGAGCGTTGGGTTCCTTTTTCCTAACCCCTCACACACACACACACACACACACACACACACACACACACACACACGTGCACATACACAGTGTCCATACCCTTTGGTTCAGCTCTAAAGATGTTTTAAGGCAATAAAGCAGCAGGTTCTCACCTGGCAGTCTGAACTGAGCACGGTTCCTCCGAATGCTTTTTCATTCAGTTTCAAAAGCTTGAACTTGTTTTTTTTTTGTTTTTTTTTTTTCCTTTTAGATTGACTTGATCTACTGTAAAGGTCTGAGCATGTACATGGCTGTTAGTTTGTTCCTTTTATCTGTGATATCTTACCCCGTGTGGTTTCAAGTAAGATTTCTCTAGGGAGCATTTCTTTCAAAACAGCTGTAAACGAGACACAAGCGTTTGTGTTTGCATGAGGTCTCAGTGTAACCGGAGTTACTACGACTGGCACAAAAGTCGCTAACAATCGTCTCAATCGATATTCTGAAATGGCACCAAGCCTCAAAACTAAACCTTGAATTTTCGGTTTGAGATTCAAACCCTAAAATGAAAGTAGTGTGCAATTTACATATTCTTATTCTTAACACGTTGATTGTGAGAGACGGACACGAGAGACCCCCCGTTATTAAAATTTATGGACACGGCTTGTAATACGAGTGTCTGTTTAAGGTGATAAGAAGAGTTTGCAAAAACGTCAGCCGAGAAACCAGGAAGTGGCTTTGGTTTGACGGGAAACTGCACTCAGTTTCCCTTTCTCAGAGACTGTGACGAGTATTAGCAATCTGCTGCTGCTTCGCTGGAACATTACGCTTTAAGATCAGGAAATTCAGCTGGAAAAAACCCTGCGCAGAGTGAGGACACGAAATTCTTAACGTGAGCTACTCAAACTGTCGAATGAGTGACGTTAGTGTAACATTCCTAGAAACGTCATTTGCAGTGTTTAAACAAAATGACAATTTGTATTGATCGAGTCTTTGTGACTGACAGAGGTCAGGTATATATAATGTTATATGTGAAATATATACGTTACAGTTTATAATGTATTTGATTACATTACACAAATACAGTTTATATTTTTATTATACAGATCCAGGGTGGCCAAATGACTCAGCAGCACACAGGGATTTGGAAGTGCTGCAAAAACTGGAGCTGGATCTGATCCAACTTCTGCCATAAGCTCAACCCCTCACCCCAACACCTAGCCCCTAACCCTAACAAACACAACGCTGCACAACATTAAACACAGTTATCCAGCGTGAAACACACTCCACACCTGGACTTTTGGTTCCACTCCACCCAGATCGTTCAAGATCAAGGTTCTTTATTCGTCACATACATATTGCGTTCATGTGATGTAATGTAATGTAGTGAAATGTTTTCTCACAGTGCAACTGGTTCTGGATCAGGTCTGACTCCTCTCCATGGACTTTTTGCTCTGCAGGGAAGGGAATTTGTGGAAATGTTCATGCAGCTAACCTTAGAATCGTCCCTGTCCTAGCAATCTGACCATTCACTTACTTTTGTGAGTCAGTATTCATGCATTTGTCTAGTTCACTACTTGGGGCTTAATGAATTATGCTAACTACTAGTTATTTTCTTCTGAGGATTTGACTTTAAGTTAATAAATTTATGAAATAATATAAAATAATGTGCTCATTATCAGTCTGAAAAATCGAAAAACGGCGTGTCTAAGCACTTGTCTGCTCTGTAGCGCACAGGTCCGTGGCGCTGTCCCATTTGGCTGTGTCACGTCTGCTTTGTTTTGCTAAGAGCTCACGTATACAAACAGCCCGTTCTGCAGGTGCGCGTGCAGTTATCAGATGTGTTAAACGGCCTCTCTGAGCAACAAAAGCGAGGAGGAGACTCTGCGAACACGTGTGCAGCATGTAAACACTGCAGAGAGGAAGTGGTGCAGTCTCACACAAATGAACTGACGTACACTCGGCAGACTATTGACTTCTCCTGCCATGCTGAGCTCTCTGGGAACATGAAAAAAAACACACACACACACACACACACACACACACACCGGGTGCAGCTACCTCATCAATAGCTTTAGGACACAATACACAACTGTGTGCTTTAGTGTATTTCCTTCTGCTGTACACTAATGCCAGATTTCATATAAGCACACTATCTTGAGCGATTAGCCTTTTTAACAAAGCTAAAGGATATACGCAATAGCAGTGTGTACAGTTTGAAGGAATGCCTGTAATTTGATCAGTGAAAATGCTGAGCAGGGAAGAGAGATCTGCTGTGATCTAATAGCCGAGAGAGAGGTTAAGAGTTTGTTCAGTAATTAGTACAGCGACGTCGCACCCTGATGGAAGAAGGCTGGGAGGATTGGCGTGGCGTGGCGTGGCGGAAAAAGCGTGGGACGTACAGTCGTCCTCTTGTCGCTCATCGTTAACCTGTGCAGCTGTAAATTCATGACCCTCCTATTTACTTTCTCCAAGACGTGCACTTCTATGTAGTGCTCTCTCATATACCCAAGTGATTTAGACAAATCTTTTTTTGAGTTTTCATCTCGATCTGAATAAGTACGTCTGTGATTTCTTTCCCCAAGAAGTATCCATCGGATTTCTTTTCAGCATATGAAGTCATACCTCAGACTCTCTTACCGAGCGTTCTGTAACATGACAGACCTAATCCCTAACAATCTGTAAATCAACGTAGCAAACGTAGAACTAAATTCCTCGGAGATAGCCTCATGAATGCATTAGTCAGACAGGCTCACCATGTTGCCAAGTAAACAAAGCAACTCAAGTCGTTTTTTTTTTTTTTCCCTTCACCCTGCTGCTGAAGACATGTGCAGAGAAACTGTGAAGGGGAAAACACACATACACACTGAGGTCAGCCTAAGAATAATGAGCATTTGTTGGAGCTGAAAGGGACTATTGGAAACAGTGAGCGTCTGGTCACGGAGCAAACGCAACCGAGAAAATAGAGGCCCAAGAAGTGGCATAATGCTGAATACTGGAACTTAATTACAGTAACGCTGTAATAATGCCCAACACATCATCTTATTAGAGCTACACGTCTATTTCATAAAGCTTTTTTTTAGTTTGTTTTTTTTTTTTTGTTTGAATTGAAAAACTGGTTCAATTTCTTTTAATAGTGCCTAAGGCAGAAAAAGTTTAAAGGAAGGAAAAACAAACAGTGCTTTGTCTCTAAACCCCCAATGACAGAGTTCCGGAGGGGGAAAAAAAGGCCTCACATTTCTTTTGCTCTTCTTCAAAGGAAAAAAAAAAGGAGAACCTCTCCTTTAATGGGCATCTGATGATGTCATATCATTGGCTGAATTCTTCTGTCTCTGAGTAGAGCAGAGTGGCTGCGCTGTAATTGGTTGGCGACGGGCTGGAGGGGGAGGAGGGCGTCACTGTTCTCCGAGCTGCCTGCGCATTAACCCTGAGTGGGCTCTTCTTTCTATTTCTCCTTAACTGAAACTAAACGCATGAGAAGTTTGAGGGGGAAAAATTGGAGGAGGTTTTGCATCTCGGCACTGTTTGCTTAGACATGGAATGTATTCATCTTGCTTGTTCAACGGAAAGGAATTTATTTATTTATTTATTTTTACAAAGAAATGCTACAACTGTGTGTCTGTAGTAGTTAATCAGCATGCCTTATGCCCCAGCACTTTAATAGACTTAATTAATACTAAGGAGACATGAAGCTGTGTGTGTCGTGTGTCAGTAATTGACCCTCCCACTCAATAGCTGTCCGGAGTTGCACTCTCAGCACTAGTTGCAGTTACAGGTGACCAGCTGTCCGGCTTTGTTTTCTCTCTCAGGGACAGCTGGTGCCATCAATCTGTTCCTAGAACTTCACCGTGACCACCTCACATGTGTTCTCCCTCCTCCCCTACTGCCAGCACAGCAAATCAAAACTCGCTCACGGACACATCACCGTTCCATACACTGTTCATGAAAACTTCAGGCTTTTGTTTTCCTTGTATTGCCCGGACCCTGTCATTCCTGTACCCTGTAATCACGGCCTAACAATATGCCAGTGTTCCCGAACACTAAGTTGATGTACAACACTTTAGCTAGGACTTGAAAGCTATGATTCACAACTAGTATACTGAGGCGCTCATTACAGGCTATGAAGCCGTCTGGCATGAATACGTCCGTACACTGGCGAGGTGCTGTACACAGCACGTGCAGCGGTGGCTTTTTCCCCCCCTCCTTGCAGATGGTAAGCATTGAGGGCCATTATTGTGCTCGTTGTGGGGCGTCGTCCACTGCAAAGACTCTGGCACACTTTTAAAGACAGAGTGGCTAATATATGCAGGGCTGATTCAGTGGCTGTAAGCGAGGGTCCCCCTCCCCCTCGACTGGAACTTCTTTATTGAAAGAGAAGGCAAATATTTGTGAGTCTCAGTGTTCACTGGAAATTTTCTCCCTTTTTTTTTTTCCACTGATTAAAAAAAACAGGTAATTTAAAAGGACAGAAAGGTACAACACCACTTAGTTAATGTTCACATAGTTAATATTGTTTATGTGTATCAGTGAATTAATAAATAATGATCAGGGTTTTTCTTTTTGCTGCTGTTTAGTTGAACTAAGCTGCACAAAAAAAAAAAAAGCTCCAAAATCATACACAGTGTGTGTCCAGTTTCGGATCCTGACAGCACTGCACTACACAGTTTAGTCTGTCCGTGATTCAATTCATTAGCTAATAATCTGACCGTGTGTGTTGAATCAGGTGTGCTTGAGGTTTGGTGCATTAGGAACTTGGCAGGACGGCAGCATTCTAGCTTTGGAGTTGTGCATAAATCATGTACACTAAGATGATGTTTGCTCACGATTAATATGCAAATCGCTAAAGATCTTGCAAATTTCCAGGTGAGCACATTTCCTCACACACCTACAGAGCCTGTCACCTTCTACATGAATGCAGCACTGGTGTTTTCCTTCAGTAACAACAATCATTAATTGCTACCACTTGTTTGTGGGAACACAACCTCTTGAACCTTGGCAGTTCGTATGAAACAACACGGAGAGAAAGTCAGCACATCACCTCTGGGCAGAGCACCAACAAGCACAGAAAATTCATTTTAATTCATTCATGTAAATTAAGCAAAACCTGTTCTGCTGGAAGGAACCTGAAGACCTAACAAACACTTACTTTTTTTTTACACTCATTGGAAAAAGAAGCACAATCTGTGGGCTGTGTGTAGAGACTATTTAAAGTTAGGTCTTTCTTTACATATCGTTAAATGTTTATTATTTTAGATGTATTGTCATACAAGCCACTGCTTTACACATGGCCCAGTTTCCCAGTTTTATACAGTTTTATGCTAATAACCCTTTTTACGTATACCACATCACTGTTAAACTTTCAGTTCTGATTGGACAGAAGGTGTTTGTTAGTTTTCTGTAGCAGCTCTGACAGTAGTGCTGCCCGTAATTTATTTTTTTTTATATATACATTTATATTAATGTGCTTGTTCTGATAGATCTTTTCTATAGTAACAGCTCGTTTATTTAACACTTATGGAAGGAGTCTCCAGGAGTCTGCCTTTTTTTTTTTATTATTTCAAGAGAGGCAGTGACGTTCCTCAACGTTACTATAAACAGTTACAAAGTATGAGGTTTGAGCTCTGGCAAATTGCTGTGGTATAAGAGAAATAAAACTCTTCAGGACATGCTGTTGAAAATAATCTGCTTCACTGTGTCTTATTCCTTACATATAAACCTCCTAAAGCAGAGGATACTGTGTGCACTGGAGACTGTGTGTGTGTGTGTGTGTGTGTGTGTGTGTGTGTGTGTGTGTGTGTGTGTGTGTGTGTGTGTGTGTGTGTGCGATACCCAGAACTGTGCGACACACTGCTACGCCTGGCCATGCAGACAAGCATCAATAATGCCTAAAAGCACAGAGGAGACAGTGAGTTAATCACAGACAGACGGACTGTCTGCCTGCTCAGACGCCGGGGCTGTCTACACAGCCAGACATCTCTTTACGGTCCCACCACAGAAGCAAATAAGAAGAAAACACTGAGGGTAAACATCAACACCGTCACTTCATGAAATCATGCAGTTGCAGCAAGGGCTGCTCGGGTTTAACCGATAACATCCAGAGCATCCGGACAATGACTTGTGCTGGAATGACCACTCGAGTGTGAGCCGATTGTTTACGGTGCGTAATGTTCTCACTAGGACACGAAGCCCTAACTCCTCTCAATTAGGAATGCGCGATTAGCGTGCTGTGTACACACTGGTAGTTTGTCCAAAGCCCCACCCCAAGCTCCAGCTGAACTCTACACCTGTGTTGACATTGGCAGGAAGTGCTGCTTAATTCAGATCCACGGAATACAAAAGCTCGGAGCCTCTTCTTCCTCCAGAGCCATTTTATTGCACTGCTGGAATTCTGGGTCATACAGATGTGGCTTGTAAATAATGTTACACAGCTACACAGTGGTGAATTCACTCTTACTGCGCTCATGTGTGCGCGCCTCGGATTCGGCCCAGCTCTTTATGGGTGTGCATTCAACACTTTCCTGTGTATTAACAGTGCACCGGCAGTGCAGCAGAGGCGGTTTCATAGTAGGAGGAAACAGGAGGCGTCATTTCTGCTCAGTAAGGAGGAATTCTCCCTCATGCCCCGAAGGGACGTTAATGGCACTAAATGCGTCAGATGTGGCACTCGTGCTTTGTTCCTGTCCGCGCCCCGTGTAGTTCTTGTTTTAATTGAACTTAAGAATCGTTTTTCTGAAGACACTGTAATGAGAGCAGAGTATCACTTCAAACAGCACATAATACCAGTGTTGATGATTAGATGTCTAAATGCACACACTTACAGGAGAAAAATCCTCCCTGACCGACTTACACATTAATCTTCATAATTACCAGGTCATCGTCTGTGGAGTCCAAGAATGAAATGAAATTCTGACTTTTTTTCTTTGTATGTATGTTGGTCTTTACATTACCCACAATGCCACTGGACTACCTGCTGATACTGATGGGATTTATGCTGAATTCAGCTTACCTCAGGGGCGGGAAGTCGGAAATCAGCGGTCACTTTCCACCTCTGTGAGTTCAAGCTGTAATGTAGGGGGAAAAAAAACCATGAATGCCGCCTTGTTCGTCGTTTGTTAGCCACAATCTTGCCAGCTAACTGTGGTTAGTGATGAGTATTTACCTCCTCAAATCCGCCAACCGTGTATCTCTAGTCAGAGGTCGGAAAGTCTTATGAGTTTTATTCAATTGCAGCATTAGCCCTCACTTCATCTGTACTTACAGTAAAGAGAGTGATGCAGCAGCGCTTTACTCCTTTAGTCTGTCCAGCCTTCTCAGCTCCTCATCTGCTCAAACAGATCAGCTTCCACAGCAAACCAGGAGATCATCTTGAGGAACTTAGCAAATATCATTGAATCATCACACTGCAATCGCATCACTGGCAATCAATGATGTAAAGCTTTTGATTTTTTTTTTGTGACTCATGATTTCGTCTGAGGCTGAGTCACAAACTGGGAAATAACAGCTTGGACGTTTACGCAAAACAGCGCCTTTTATACGAAACATCTCCATGAGATGAGGCCATGAGAAGCAGCACTGGCAGTAAATGAGCCCTGTGCCACTGATCATTAAAAATCCATGAAGAATAAAAACATGGTTGCTCGGGTGTGTGTCAGAGGCAAGGTGGAGGCAAAATATTTACTACAGGGTGTGAGAAGCAGCTTGTTTTGGGCTACAGCACGTCCTGTGTTTGGTTTGTTCTCATTATATTTAGATGATTGGAAGTAGTGATGTTATGTGAGGACAGCTCGCCGGGAAAGCAGGAAGCAGCGTGGGCAGGTCCCTCCCTCTCCCTCTCTCTCTCTCTCTCTCTCTCACACACACACACACGCACACGCACACGCGCGCGCACACACTCAGTGTATGTGTGTGTGTGTGTGCGTGTGTGTGTCACCGCCTGCGTCAGACGCCAGGAGGGAGTTTTCCACTGACGAAAAAGGCTGCGCTACTGAGCGGTCCGCCTCAGACAAGGCAAAAACGCTTCAGCTGCTACAGCAGAAAGACACAAAAGCCCAGCCTCTGCGCCCGTGTTTGCCTGGATTACTTCTCCCTGTTCCGTCATTTTTTTTTTTTTTTTTACAAAAAAAAAAAACACAAAAAAAAACTCTTGTGATTTTCACTAATGGTGATCGGATACTCAGTTCCTTGGTTGGTAAGCCAAAGTGTTTTTATTATCCTGATTGTTATTATTAGGCGTTTGAACCGTCGCGCTCGTGTCGCGGCTCAGCTCGCCAGGCTCGGGGTTGGGTGAAGGAAAGCCACACAGTTGTGAATGTTTCCTCTCGTCACTGCAACAGGGGAAAGATCCACTGAGCTCATCGATCATGACTGTTATTATTATTATTAATATGTTAATGTGAGCGGTGGATTTCGTTTCATCGCGGAAACGGATCGTAGATCGGATTTCGATCATGTTCTTGAAGAATAATTACAGTAGATAATCTACAACTCCTCTATCTGATCATTAGAATTAAACAGGACCGGAATGTCGGGTTGGTATGAATAGCACCTTAAACCTGATGGTATTTAAGAATAATACATTTGAAGGGAAAAAAGAAGGAGAGAAAGAACAGATGTGTTTAAAAGGTGCTGTCGGAGTTTTCCGTTCGAGTCGGATAGATTTCAGGACTTTGCGTGAATCTTGATTGCATTCAGCGGTTAGTTGTGCAGAGTGTTAGTCAGCTCAGTGATGAGCTCGGTGTCTTGATGACTTGGTGTTAATTGTCATTAGCATTAAGCAAGAGGGGGTGAGTGGGGTCGGCGTGTGAGACGAGGGCTCGGCGGTGTGTAGTGTGTAGGCTTGACTTTATAGCGCTCAGTCTCAGCAGCTAAGCCACAGATTGGTTGGATTGGAGATTTGGGACGCGGATACACATTAAATGCTGGAGCACTGGTGGAAAACTTTCCCTTCTGAATGAGCATGAAATCCTGAAGGGGAGAAAAGAAAGCGATCGTGTAGAGAAAGCCGCGTAACCGTGCGTTATTGTGCGTTATTATGCGTTATTATGCGTTCTGGTGAACGCTGGGCACTTGGCTCCTGTTCCATTGTGCGAGTGTGAATTCCTGTTGAACTCAGTTAAATGGTGTGATGCCGCTGTCTCTCGCGCGACCTCACTCGGGCTGTTGGAGGGAATCATGTTTCCAGTGATGAGAAGCGCCTGAGCCTTTGTTTCGATTCTGTGCCGGGAGGCAAATACACTTTTAATGCAGCCTTTTATCCAGAGTGCACAACGTGTTCGCTTTTATTTTCCTATTCCTATTTTTTTTTGACGAGCTCATAACATTTCATTGTTGTGCAAAATCTAATGTAACAGTACTGTATTGTTCTGGGTGAAGTCAGTGATCTGAGGCCACTTTCACTCCAAACGATCAGTTCCCTGGTATTACATGTTGCTCATGTACATGCTGGACGCTCATCTTTGTCTCTCTGTGTGCTAAAGTGGTAGCCACTGTACAAATCAATGTACCTCCTTAGACAAGTTGTTCACACACTGCTGAGGGACAGAGGGGGTGGGGGAGACTGTTGTCTCTAAAGTGGTGTAACCCAGGGGTCCCATCTGTTTTGTCAGTTTCAAGTCCCGGTTTGTGATGTACTGGATAGAAAGTGTCCCAGACTGGGGCTGACCCACGAGTCCAGCCCGTCTCCCTCCCTTCCTTCCTTCCCCAAGCGGACCCACTCCCTGGGGAGGTTCTTAGCAGTACTCTGGAAAGATGCCGCTCGTCCTTTATTAGTCTATTTAGAGTGAACGAGTCTAGTGATCATAACAACGTTCACGTGGAAGACATCCTGCGCCCGCACTTTCCTAACTTTGCATTTCAGATATCGATGCAAATCGTTCTGTGAACAACGAAGATTAGGCAGCTTAATGCTCCCCAGGTAGAATTTTATTCAACACCATGTTCCTGCATTGAACGGTTTGTTTACACAAGTGTGTAACATGTAGGCATATCTGATTCTCAGCACTTGCTGAATGACTCAGGAGAAGGTGTTGAACTCTTAATTTGCTTCTGTTAATTGAGCCGAGGTTCGCCGTGTCCCCTGTTCAAAGCATTCCTGACATGTTCTACGTCCTGTTTCTTAATTAGCCCTAATTGCCATGCAAGCCTGTGGAAAACACGCACGAGCTTAAAATGTTGGCGGGAATTCCTGTCGCAAGCACATCTGTGACATAACCCTCTAAACAGTTGTTTGTGTAATGTCTCTGAACCTCATGAGGTCAGTCGCAGGTTATTTTTGCAGAGACGGATTTTTGTCCTAGGCGTAGTCTCTCTCTCTGTAGCGAGATCACCGGCACATCTGGGTTCGATAGCACCGCCATGCTCTGTAAAATGCGTCACCCTGCCAGAGAAGAATTCCTGTGGCTGGAGCCATTACTTTATTTATTTGTTTAAAGTCCTCCTTCCCCTCCATCTCCCTCCCACCCGCATGAGTGTACAGGCTACTATTTGGAATGGCTGTGTACTGTGTATGGGTTGTACCACAGGAACAGAATGTCTCTGGCACAGCTGACTGTTGGGTGTTCTGCCTGACTGGAAACACTCCTCAGACGGCGTCAGTTCTCATGGCTGCACCAGCAGGTGGAGTGCGTCCCCGCCTGTGTAAAGGTGCAAACTTTGTGGCTGCTTATACTGTGGACTGCATTTCCAGTAACATTCACACCTGCGAATAAGTATGTCAATATCAGTGTCGTGCGCGCCAGCACGCCCCGAGATCCTCGCCGAGCTACGAATACAGCTGTCGTGCTCCACGCAGGCGTTCGGAGTGTTACGCGGGTTTTGTTCTTGCTGTAGTTGGCACATGTCAAGTGCATGCTATGTGCTGCGTTATCTTTTGTGGACGTGCTGCACTGCAACCTGGCAGGGCAAAGTCAATTCCCCAGCACCTGGTGTGTGTAAGTGTGTGAGGCAATAGAGAGTAGCTCAGATAGGCTGCTCTGCTCTTTTCCTGCTGTGTGCTGTTCTTTTGCTCCTGTTAGAACTAGGGCAGCAGGTGAGTTTAAAAAAACTTTAATATTGCATTTGTGACTTTAAAAACACTTTCTGGGCTTTACTTTACTTTACCATTATAATACTAGCGATATGGTAATTGCTGTTATTGACTACAGCTGATCTGTGGTTAAAAATGGTTTAAATTCAGAAAAGGCTCCCCTCATTTCCTTCATAAAACAGAGCTTTTTTGGCTAAAGCCTTGTAAGGCTGTGTATGGACCGTATCAGTAACATCTTATCAGCACTCAGTGCTGACTGTGGTGGTAGATCTGGTTTCTGCGGCAAGCTGCTCCAGTGAACAGCCTTTTCTCTTTTCTCTACCGCGTGAGATTTACCTCCTGAGCGCCACTGACAACTGCGTGGGGAATACCTCATGGCGGCGCTGCCATTCTCCTCCTGACTGCGCAGTTAATGGAATGACAGTGCTGCATAATTGATGGTCCTGCGAAAAAAAACACACTGTCTACTCTATCTTGCCTGCGCGATCTCATCCCTCTGGGTGGTGAGATTTATCAGGTGATGGTTCCCGACTCTTTATGGACGGCGAGCCTAGCTCCGAGCCCGGTCCATCTGATATAAAGGACGATGGCTGTTTTTTAATGGAAAGCGTTTGGTGGAGTAGAAGATTGACTTCTGCGTAAATGTCAATCTGGATGTCTTCCAGGATTGCTCCTGCCTAGGGGTATGTGCGCATACACATGCACCCCCTTTACTGGAATGAGCTTGTCTTCATTGTTTCTGCCTGTTAAACAAGATTAACAAATCAGGCTGTCAGGTAGGCTGCAGTCGAGACAATGACCCACTTCTGACACCGGGGTCCCAAGCTCTTTCTCTCCCTTTCCTATCCTCATAACCACCCCCTCCCAATCCTTCTGTCCACAGCTCTTAATTAAAGCTTCTCTGGTGAGCCTCCTCAGGGATTTTTTTCAAGGCTTTGTTTTCTGCCAGACACACAAGGAGATCTCGGGAAGGTGTAAGGTGATCTTGTGTGTCCTTGCAGCTATGTGTATCTGAGGCATAGGTATAGGTTAAAAGGGGGCTAGATAAGCAACAGATGCTGTGTCCAGGTGCTCCGTCACTACTAAATACTAACAATGGAAGACAATAATATGGGTCATAATTGGTCATAATTCTTTATAACGTGGCCTGATCTTTTTTTCGTGCACATTTCTGCAAACACACAGCAGTTTGCTTATTGTTCTCTCTATATACGCAAACTCTTAGGGATTTTACTGCAGAGGCCTGGATGCAGCCTCGCAGGGCCTGTCAAGACAAAGTATTACTTGCACTGCTGCAAGATGAGACATGTCAGGGTTACTCTCGGGCTCAGATATACCGTCTGTGCCTTGCATGCAAATAATAATCTTTCTAGTCCCAATATAATCAGTAAGAACTATTGTGCATGGAGGTTGATCGTCGGGACTGAGCACAGCCACCTTTTATTACGACATTTTATGCTCTTATTGTGTAACCGCTCACGCAAGAGGAAAACGTCACTGCCTTGATGGACGTGTTGTAGACGTTACTGTTTACCCAGCACACACTTGCATAACAGGGTTAGATAAAGTTGACGAAGCATGCATTTGCATGTGGAGGTTCCTTTGTAGAGTCATGGGCACATCTGATTTCGGTGCTGTGCGTTGTGTATTTTGGCAGCAGATGCCGCCGTGAAAAGGAACATGGCATAGTGCACAGGTTATGCCTCAAAAGTCTAACACGTTTATGATGTCAGCACTTTTAGTCTGAGGTGTAATTATAGCTTTGCTGCTGTATCTGTTTGGGTGAGCTGTAAGATCTCATCCAAGGCCCCGGGTTTAATTCATTCGCACACTGTATATTCCATATTCAAACGGTTCTAGATCTGGACTTGGACAAGAAATGATGTTAAAGATAGTTATTTGCCTTTAGCTAAGATCTGCTTGGAAGTGATGATAGAGTATTATTCAGATGCACCCAGACTTGTTAATGACCCAGACAGTGCTCCAGACTTGTATCATCTTCCAGTCACGACTGTCTGTCACTTCTCAGAAGTGGCCCTGTTAGTGGGAACTAGACTTGTTTTTGTAATGCTCTGCTCTAGCTTACCAGGAACATAGAAGAGAAGTAAAAAGCACTTGTGAAAGCTACCTGCTAGCTAAAAGTATCTTGTTTACATTTAGTATTTATTCAGTGAATCACACTGCGTTGCTTCGGTGTGTGTGTGTGTGTACATCTCGCATTTTTAAAAACTCGCTCAGAGGTATACTTGTTCTTTTCCTGTCTTCCTCCACACGTGTCAGCAGAGAGCAACAACCCACAGTAGGGCTCGAGGTGCGTTCACTGACAGGGAATGTCTTCGGGGCAGAATAGCTGCATGAGCCAACAGCCACTAGGGGCACAAAAAGCGCGTGAGTCGCTGCATTCCTCCTACTCAAGCTCCTTAAAGCTAGAGGCATAGGCCAGCTTTTTCTCTTCTGTCCAAAGAATTGATTGTCTTCATCACTGCACAAGCAGTCTCTCCATGGGAGCATTGGGAAGAAGGGCATTCAAGGGCTACATAATAAACGTGCCTACTTGCTTGTGTGCCTGTGTATTCTGTGGACTCCGTTTCTGCTGATCAATGCGTTTGCTCGGCTGATTGAATTTGGAAGTGGGTGAAGGGACTGATAATTGTTGACTTGTGCTGGAGGGACTTGATTGATTGCTTCCTGTTCCCCTCACGGCTCAGGGCCGGTTGTATAGTACAGTCAGCTTGTTCTTTGAAATGCCATGCAGGTACTGTATAGGAACAAATGAAAGACAATGTGCAAAATACAGCATGTAGATGAGGCTCAGTTGTGATACTACAACATGATGATGATGAACATGCAAATGGTGCAGCCTTTACAATTAGAATATATGATTAAATTAAGTTAAATTATATTATCATCATGATGGTATTAAGTCTTTGTGGCCTGTTTTGTGTCCCACAGATCAGCACTTTAGCGCCATGAGTGGGCTTCTCAAGAGGAAGTTTGAGGAGGTGGAGGAGGACCCATGCTACTCTTCGTCCTCTCCCTCGTCTCTCTCCTCCTCTGCCTACTCCGGCTGGGACTCAGATGGCGAGAGCTGCTATTCGGACACCCTGGACTCCACGCCCAGTAACCCGAGCTCACCGGCAGCGTCGCTCAACAGTGAGTATGGCTTCCATTTTGCTCTATCACTGTCATCTCTCAGCTTAAAAAAGAAAAAAAAAAGATCTGCAGTACTCTTGTAGGCAGGGTCCTCTGGGAATGAACTGCACAACCATATTTAGGAACATCTTTACCTTTTTAAATTGCTCTCCTGAAGCAGAATCAGGCTCTGAACATCGACAAGGTCACCTTCTGCCTTCTGAGCAAATTTTGAAGAACTTGGAAAGTGCAGCGCCGTGTATCCCGCACACTCACCTGCTGTTCCTCTGCCTCTCTGATGGAGATTGCGGGAGCAGTGAGGTGAAGGAAGCAGGGTAAACAGTTGTGAGATTCCCAGGATGGCAGGGCCAAATGCCAGTGAATGGGCAGGATGCCAGTAGAGACAGCGAGCGCTAGAAAGAGAGAGGGAGAAAAAGAACACACAGAGCCTTGTCCGTACCTGGCATATCCTCAGTACAGGTGCTAAGGGAGAGCTGAGAAAGACGTATGAAGAAATGAAAGCGAGATGATTCAGCTCTTCAGCTGAAACCTAGACTTTGATTAATTAATGAATCTGAAATAAAAGTGAAGTAATTGGAAACTACTCTAGTACAAATTAAGCTTTTTTTTTCTTCCAGAAGAGGACTACCTGTAACTTTAGCTTGTGCATAACAATAATGAAAAGTTTCTCAAATCCGATGTTAACCGACCACTTTTTTTTTTAATTAGTTGGAAGGTCCGATTTTTTTTTTTTTTAACACGTGAGCAAGCTTGCACAAGAATCTGATAGCCAAGGCATATGTACACGGCAGGGTTCCCAGCAGGCTGTGTGTTTTAATGGAGCCATCTGTGGAGATTATTAGCATGTTCATCCCTACATACTGCTCTGCAGATAAGAAGTGTTGCATCTTCTTGAGGGAAAAGCAGCCCTGTCTAACTCCGAGGCACAGAGGAAGTAGAATTTCCAAAAGTCATGTTCCCACATTTGGTTCTTCTGTGGTTTTGTTATGAACGCCTCCTCTCTGCATAAGTCTCATTCCAGTGCCTTTAACACAAGAGGAACGTTTGGCTGGTGACACTGAGCTAGCCACTAAGTAGGCTTCAGACAGCTGTGTGTGTATCTGAAGTGGCTGCGCTGCTCGATCTCGGCTCCATCTGGTGAAATGTATTGCTATGACAGTCCTCCTTGACGCAGGAAGCCTCAAGTTTCCAACACATTTACTCACTGCACTATTAATCTGACAGCTTAGCTTCTCTTCTGCCCAGCGACGCCAAATGGAAATTCCTGGTTATTCGATAAGAGTAAAGCAATGCATATAGTAGATCCAACCAGAAATAGGCTTGATGTTAATATCTGGGCCATGTGCCCATCTATTCAATTCACTGATGATATGTATGAAGCTTCTTTTTGTTTTTCTCCGCTTAATTATTTCTACAACTGACGGTGTGTACTTTTTTTTCCACTGCATGTCAGTGGTTGTAGTGTTTGCATTGTCTGCCATCTTGTGGTAGGTGAAAGTTAGAGCATACGCTATAACTGCAATCCTGATGTTTACACTCTGTCCAAGTCCTCCCATCAGACCTGGCACTCTCCCTCATGAGTTCCTAAGAAAAGCACTTCAGCGCCGTGTCTCAAAAACACCTACACGCACAGACATGCCTTTTATTCTTCCAGGAATGCCATTACAGTTTTGTTTTCCCTTTGCTCTTTTTGGAAGCAGACCTCTCACAATGCTCTCTTTTTTTCTCTCTTTCCTGTAGCCACCTCAATCCTCAAAAAGACCAAAAGACCACGGAGGGGCAATGTGCAGTTTGATCAGGTGACCGTCTTCTTCTTCCCACGGTGCCAGGGTTTTACCAGTGTACCTAGTAGGGGTGGATGCACACTGGGCATGTTGCAGAGGCACAGCGCACAGCGCCGCTACACGCTGGCCGAGTTTGCTATCGAACAGCGCCGCCTACGGCGCGAGAAGATCAAGAACAGGATGAAAGAAGAGAAACTGGAGGCTCTGAAACAGAAGGTATGTAAAATTGTAGTACCATGAAGACACTGCATAAAACACAAGCAGCAGGAGATCTTTAACTGTTCCCTTGCCCTCTCTAACAGCTGACCAAGAACGGTACACAGGAGTCCGAAGAGGCGGACCGGCTGACTGTGGATGATATCCCCGAGGAAGAGATCGATCTCAGCGGCGTGAACTTGGACAGCGGGTCATTCCTCCACCCCTACCCATCCAAGAGGCGGCACGCCATCCTGAAAGCGGCCGGAGTGAAGAAGATTGACAAGGAAGAGAAGAGGCAGCTGCATGAGCTGCGCATGTCACGGGAAGACTGTGGCTGCGACTGCCAGGGCTTCTGCGAGCCCGAGACCTGCAGCTGCAGTTTGGCTGGCATCAAGTGTCAGGTGGGAACCGTAGTGCTCTAAGGCTTCATATGTACATTAGCCCTGGTCAGAGGTTCTCAATCTGGTCCTTTGCGATTTTCAGTTTTTCATTTTAGCTCTAATTCCAAGCAGAGACTGACCTTGACCTGTGTTTTTAAACAAAAATGGCCACCATAGTCCTGTGTTTTATCTACTAATTAATCAAATGAATATAATTAACAGTATTTGTAGAAGTGATTATAAAGTGTTTGCATCTTTTTTTTTTTTTTTAATCTCGTAGATGGACCACTCATCCTTCCCCTGTGGCTGCACCAAGGATGGCTGTGGGAATACAGAGGGCCGCATTGAGTTTAACCCCAGTCGTGTTCAGACCCACTACATTCATACCATCATGAAGCTGGAGCTCGAAAAGCGTCTGGAGGAGCATGCTTCTGAGAACGAGGCCACTTCAGATGAGAAGCACAAGGTGAGCGCTGGAGACCTCCGTCCAGCAGAGGGCGACGGGGAGCCTAACAGCTCAAGCTTTCATTTCAACTCTGAATTAGCAGCAGCTGAAGAGAACAGCTGTAGCAGTGACATGACGGACTCTTCTAGTTCTTCGGGTCAGAGCGAGGACTCGGAAGCAGCTGACGCACCTCGGAGTGAACAGTCCTCTTTGGACGTGGATGAGAACGGACTTGCACAAATCCTGAGCTTTAGTGACACCGATAACGATGAATGCTCTCTACAATGCAGGGATGCCGGCTGCAGCCAAGAGCAGCGAAGGACTGAGCCGTCGTCTGTAGGATACGGCATCTTCAGTACTGTGGAAAACGTGGACGGCGATGATAACGCCTGTACACCACGAACGGACTCTACAGACAGAGCGGCGGCCGTGTCCGAGCTCTTGGACGAAAACGCAAATCAAGACGACACACTTTTTCACAGCGGATCGGTCCCTAACACACCGTCTCCTACGATCGACAATTACATGGACCTGAGCCTCTCCTCGGAGTCTGACTTGGAGTTCTTTGACGGCTTCCCCTGTCTAGGGCCCAGCTCGCTGTACAACTCTCTCAAGGAGTATGAACATTTGGACAACTTTTTTCAGTTCCAGTTGCCTGCCCACCCCAGCTTTCCACAAGTCAATGACCAAGGCACCGGTCTCTTGGAGTCGCTGATTGGTTTGTCAGAATCTGTACCAGAACCACCTGCTACGTTCACAGACAATCAGATGCTGGAAGAAGCCATGAAGTTGTCTGTGATGGAGTATGTCAAGGTCTGAAGTGGATGGACGTTTAATACTAAACACTATGAAAAAGAGTATACAATTGTAAATGAATACAGCTTTAATGTAATTTTGTAATTTATGGCAGCCTCTGGCTATCAAGGCTATCAACGTTTGCATTAGTTGCCTTGAAAATGTTAGCAGTCTTATTATTATTATTATTACTATTATTACTATTATTATTATTATTGCCATCAAAGTGGCAGCTAATATTTCGGTTTAAAGTCTTTGGCTGCCGGGTTAAGAATATTTGTACATATGGCCAGGAAGGTTGAGCTGAATTTGTCACCCACATTGGTGTTACTAATATTATTACTATTGATTATTAAGATTATTTATATGACCTTTACACAGGGCACAGATGGGAGTCTATTAAAAAAAAAAAAAATGCTGATTATGCACCTCAGGGACTTTTTCTAGCTTTTGGAAGCAATGTATTGTGACCATACATGGCTGTGATGGACACTATTCGGCTCTTCTGAGAAATTTCCACCAAAACTCAAACAGCATTTTAAAGACCCCTTTAGGGTTTCTTTCCGTCTCTGTCACGTTTGTACGGTCTGTACGTAATCACAAAGCTAGAGGAAGACTCCTCTTTTTTTTTTTTTTTTCCACAAAATGGCTCATTGGGATCTCTAACGGTACACGAATCTCCCCAAAGGCTCCTCAATTAGCACTTTACCTGTGAAAATATCGCCGAGACTCACGTGGGGGGCAGACGGGTTGCTGACGTGTCGACTCCTTTGCATTCAGTCAAGACGTCGCACCATTTTCGGTGTCCGGAGCGTCGGAAGTTAGCACAAAACTTAAGATACCGAGCATTTGTGTTATTTCATTAACACGCCATGAAATCCTTCAGTTTTAAAATCTCATTAAATACTCGTTGTGGAGAATCATTGCATAACTGTGATATCTATTTACCATTACTACTTATGACTCTATTTATTCCTTAGGTTTTGAGTTTATTTATTTATCTCTGAACACCAACTGAGTATCTGAGCCACTCTGAGCTCTGGAAAAGCGAAACATGCAGCTTCTTTGTGAGAGTTTTTTTTTTGGGCCGTTTCTTGACGCTCAATCCATTCACATGAACTAACTTTTGTGTGACACAAATTTTCAGTTAAATTATTTCACCTTTCATTTCAGTAGTATACTAATTTATTAAATAGTTGCGCAATAAAAAAAAAAAAAAAGAAAAGAGCGGTGTTAAAAAGTTTACTCTATGTGCCTGTTAATCTAAGGAGCCATGGTTGCTGGTCTATCGTAGAAAGAAAGTTCTTTTCTAAGTGATGAGCGTTAAAAAAAAATAATAAAAAAATAATAAAAAAAAAACAACCTACCTATTTCCTAAGATCAGAACTGCATTATTGCCCTCGATGTTGCCTACGATATAGAGAATTACACTAAAATTTTCTAATTTATGTAGATTTGAGAGAATTCTAATCTCTTTATCAGTGACAAACTATTTTATTAAAAAAAAAACAAAAAAACAACACAAAAGCCAATTTTCATCAAATATTGAAACGTTTGTAATATATTAATATAGTTACACATATAGTTCTACTTCTAAACTTTATTCTGGCCAGAAGTAAAAGATTATTTCTTTGCGATGCCTTTTTCAGTTGACCCGAGACTGAGTTTAAGCTCAATTCGACTGTACTAGAATGTTTCCGCAGAAATGATCGACCCCATAGACTGTGGGTGCGAATGATTCATTCAAAAATAAAAAAAACGTTTTGGATAAATTCTGCATATATTATGCAAAAGTGTATCGTCATATGCAAGAACAACAACAACAACAACAACACAACCACAGCGTGAGTTTCGTCGCCCATGTCTCAGACCTAACATTAGGTGGTAAAGCTGTAATGTCCTCGATGGAGGAAGATGTAGACATGATGTACATACTCCACCTCCCACACTTAGTTTCTGCAGCTTGTGTCGACGTTCTAAAGCTATTGCATGTGAGGTTTATTCACCTTTTCGTCTCAGTATATGATTTGCGAGCGCAACACTGCACAATCGGAAACGTATTTGCTTTTTGCCTTCGTGTGCTGTTCTTGAAACGAACACGACGTTCATTTCCATTCTCGAGAGGGCACTGCTTTTCGCAAGTCTGCCTTATTTCCTTGTAAAGATGTATCACTCCTTATGAAGAAAATGGAAGATGATGGGTATTTATTAGGCATAATTATTGTATGTTTTGATCTACGATGCTTTTGAAAGTGTTTCTTAATTTCGTCGTTTATGTTGTACATATTTTTCAGCTTCAATGGTACTACAGAGCAAACCGAGCTGCTTTTTTTTAAAAATATATTTTCACGCTCAACAGGTAAAAGCTGTTCATTTCATTCAAGTCATTTGACAGTAGTTTGTCATTTCAAAATAAAAGTTCAGCTTTTTTCTTACATGCTTCTTTGGCTGATCTTTCTGCTAACCTCCAATACAAAACACACACACACACACACACACACACACACACACACATTTTATCCCATAGCAATAAAACTACATTCTTACACCTCCAATTTATGTGCACCTTGGGTCATGCTGTTAGAAAATAATCAACAGCAGGGTGGTGTAATGAAGCCGACCTCTTACACCGCCAACTACTGGAGTCTTTTAAATTTAAAAGATTTAAATGAACATCATACTGTTGTTTATTATACTGTTTATCATTATCTGTGTGTATGTATGTGTGTATATGTGTATACACACACACACACACACACACACACACACACACAGAGTGATAGATAGATATAGTTACTGTTCCCTTTCTTTTGTCTCTCTCGTGATGTGTGATATAAAGACATGCTTAAGCAATCAATCAGTTATTTAGGTAAACAAAGATCAGTGTGGAAATGCATGTGAGATGACTGTGTGATGTGTGACACACACACACACACACACACACCACTAGGTGGCAACACTGAACCAGTCAGTTACAGGAACTAAAGCGTGTAACTGGAGGGATGTAATAAATAATACAGGACTGATCCTGGACACTAGTTCCAGCACTTATTATATATTAATGAGCTGGTTCTAACACTGTATAGTTTCTATAGTAACAGCTCAATCACAGGGGTCTGGATGGTGGCTGTTCACATAATCTAATACTAACAAACAGTTTAAAAAAAAAGAAAGAAAGTGTTACGGCAAAGTTTTCAAGAAGTATTTATTTAACTTCTAACTTTTATGGAAGGAGTCTCCAGTGTCAGAGCTTTGGAACAGTCACGAGGTGAAGCTGTACATTTTCCACCACCCGAAAATCTTTCTGGTTTCTTGGCCACATGAAAATCTGCATGTTTTTTTTGGCTGGGGAGGGAATGACTGTTTCTAACCGTTATAACGAGTGATAACAGGAACTGTTTTTTGGTTTAAAAAAAGACTCTAAGCATAAACACATAAGACATGATGTTCTCTGATTTAAAACCTTTTACTGTTAGCAAATTGCTGGGGTATAAAAGGAATAAAACAGTTCACGACGTGTGGGAAAATACTCAGCTTCGTGTCAGACCACATCACACCACCCTGCTGCTGATTATTTTCCTCTAACAGCACACCCTCACGTGCATCATTCCTGCCACGAACTACTTATCGCTGGGGATGGTGCCACCTGGGGGCTGAGGAGATGGTTTGGGGATCACATATGGGGAGCTGTACTGTAATGGCTTGGGACTGCGATTGCTGTAGTGGCTTTGGGG
>CM074966.1:15027788-15038656 GCA_037577455.1 Pangasius macronema | reverse complement strand
TTGTTAATCCATTTATTTCTGTAAAGCTGCTTTGCGACAATGTCCATCGTTAAAAGCGCTATACAAATAAAACTGAATTGAATTGAATTGAATTATTCGACTTCCACACACAGAATCGACACGGGTATCTTTCTCTCCTTTTTTAATCACAATTATCAAGTATTCAAGGTATCTGTAAACAAAAGTGTTGCCATGATGTGTTCACGTCTGTTCCTGAGGAACACACAGCAGGAGCGTGACCTTTCCAATACAGCTTTGTCTTTTTATTTCAATAAATACATGTCAATAATATGCTGATTAAAAAATAATGACCCCCCCCCAAAAAAAAAGTCAAATATCTACCTGAAGTAATCCACGTGAGCTAATTAAGGACATCTCGTGCCTCACACTGATCATCACACATCACATGCTGAGAGGCTCGGGGGTGGAGATGACCTTCGAATCTGCGTAGCCAGTTTAACACCCCAAAGCAGAACCATTTCAGAGAACAGACAAACAAAAAAACACACCAATGTGGCCACTGATTTCAGGTCGTGTTGCATCGCAGATGTGCATTAGTACCAGTTAGAGGACAGCTTTACTGTGGCACAGAGATCTCCAGTTCATTTATCACAGCAGGCAGAAGAAAAGTGCAAGCAATGTGACCCCAAACCCCATGCCTTCACATCACATGGTCACTTGAGCCTTCCTCACGAAGCAGAGGCATAGTCAGACAATTACATCTATAATAATAATAATAATAATAAATAACTTATTATTATTATTATCTATACATTCCCGGAAAACCACTACCTCCGATTAGTTTGGTTTCTTTTCCAATTTACAGCTCACTCCTAAAAGTAATATATAAAAAATACAACGCAAAAAGAAAACATAATTTATGTGTTGTATATTATAACAACGTCACATATAACTTACATAATTTAGGCACAGAAAACAAGTTTTGCTTCATTACGTCTTTCTTTTTCAAAAGTGTAATCTAAATTGGTTTAGACAAAAAATCTAGTTACTAGCAGTGTATCCTCTTTGTACTTCACAGCACAGTCATGAGACTTTTTCACTGAAAGCATTTTTGTTATTTTGGTTTTCTACACATTGGATATATAATAAGAAGGGATTGACTCTGTAACTGTTCAAGTCTTCAAACATGTCCTTGGATCAAAGCTAACTTTAACAACTTTTTTTTTAATTTCAAATCCAATGTGCTGGAGCTCAAAGCCCAAAACAACAAAACTGCAATATTGCCCAGTTACGTCCTGACTGCAGTGTGTTACAAATGGCCTATATGCGAAAACACTGATGGGGAATACTTGCTCGGTTTGAAATCCGGTATTTATACATCTTTAAAAAAAAAAAAAAAGTGTCACAGATCTCGCATTTGATTCGGTTCATTTTCCAGTGAAACAATTTGACTAATAATAAGGAAGAATTGCATTTCAAATATCTCAGATACAGTGGCTGAGACTGAAGACTGAACAGCAAGTGAAGATTCCAGGTCAGGTGCTAATGATGCTAATGTTTTAGGAAATTTTTTTTTTTTTGAAAATCTCTTCACAATATTATACTCAAACGATGGTTTCATAAAAATGCAGTAGATCTGGCCAAACTTTTAATTCATAAAGTCTTAGTAGTAAAACAAGTATATGTATAAGTAGACATAGAGGTTAATTTTTTCTTATTCCATGGATGAAATGTAGATTTATATTTGGACAGGTTTCATTTCCAGCATGCTGTGCTACCCGTCCTAAACGCCTAATCAACTACACTATATTATGCAAAATGATGCAGCATCAGACGATAGAGGTTTATATTCTTCGTAGGCATTTGCTGTAATACCTGTTGGCTTGTTCTAGAGATCAGCATTCTGACCTCTTGAATTGATCAGAGACTATTTCTAACTGCATGAGAACTGCGAATATACGTCTACAAGTGCTAGATGTGGTGACGCCTACAACCTTCTGAGGACATATCAACACCTCCGAAATTTCTCATTAGTATCAAAATATGCTGCATGTGCTGCCGGCGGTTTAGTAACACTATCGCGTTCAAGTGCTCAGGCTGATTTCTGTCAGCAGCGAGGGGAGGAGGCACTCTCGTTACCGGTCCGGACGACCCTAACTTGGTACGTGGCAGTCTAGTCTGTGATTCGACGATTTCGTCTCTGGGGTCTGTGAGCCAGAGGAACCAGAGGAACCAGAGGAACCAGAGGAACCGAGCAGCACAACTCTCTCAAAGCTCACTCAAAACGATATTGTTTTGAGTTAAATTTTTATTCTATCTGCTTACTGTTACACATTTATCTTATTTTGGAATTATACCTATACTGCTCACTCTAGGATAATGATCAGGATGATGATGGGGATGAAGAGGAATGATAAAAGTTCTCTCATGACGATAAAATTGACAGGGAGACTAGGAACGAGTATAAAGTGTCTCGAAATTACCCGGTGTCATGACTTGGGACTCCCTGGACGCACGTTGCCGGAAAATTCCAGAAAATTCCAGCCACCTAGATAGCCGCTCTTCCCTCCATACTGGCCTAATGTCCAAAGGGACTTTCAAAGAGAGACAGCAGGAGAGAGGAAAGCAGTAAGGACAGATGTTGAATGCGGGCTGAATTCAGAGATACTCAATAAAAAGCAATACACAGAGGGCTATAGCGGCAGAGCTTGCATAGAACAGATTCCCAGTTGTGCTTGTGGTGAAGTTTTGATAGTCATTTTGATATCAAAGACATGATACTGAACAGGAATGACCCCCGACCCCCAACCCCCCAAACCCACTTAGCACCATGTGATGTCTTTTACAATGTACAATGCACAATTCGACAAATACGTAATTTTTTTTTGAAGATATGCGCTGATGAGAACCTTAAAAACAGCAGGGCGTCAGTTGAACTTCGAAAAGGTTTGCGCCCAATCGAGGAAGGCACGTGGAGAGGATGGAGTTAGACCTCAGACGAGGGCGTGGACCTCCTGCACGGGACGCACTGGGGGCGTTATTGCTTTGAGCGCGTTTCCCGGGCAGCTCTGGCTGCTGTGGCCATGGTGAAGAGGT
The DNA here is from genome assembly GCA_037577455.1 of Pangasius macronema. Lineage (NCBI taxonomy): Eukaryota > Metazoa > Chordata > Actinopteri > Siluriformes > Pangasiidae > Pangasius > Pangasius macronema. The sequence goes on along the minus strand of CM074966.1, from coordinate 15,035,599 downwards.
GTTGGATCGAGCGTAAACGCTGGGCAGGAGCGAGTACGTGCGTGGCACTTGCGGGCACCCGCCTGACACACGAGCTCGCTCACCGTGCCGAGCGGAGGCAGGCTCGGGCGCCGGCGCTCCAGCCGATCCTCCTTGCATTTGATGGAGTACCAGGTGAGGAAGATGAAGACGAAGCCGACGAACTTGAGGCTGGCGGCCAGGCCGAAGTAGACGAAGCGGAAGGACGTGACGTCGTACTCCCAGCACGAGCCGTGCACGCCGCAGTCCTGCTGCCACAACATGCACGTGGTGTCGATCACAGCACCGAAGTAGATGGGCGTCGGTATGTAGGCTGCACATGAGGGCGAGAAATGAAAATAATGACTTAACCTACACATATTCATTCTATAGCATTGTTTTAAATTACTAACTAAATTGGCTATTTTACTTCACCATTACATAAACATCTGAAAATGAAGTTCAGGTGTTTTGGGAGTAGGAAACACCTGAAACTCCACAGGGCTGTATGCTTCCATTACTGGATTTCTGAAACCCTGTTTTAGTCCATAATGTCTCCAGGTGGTTTAGAATAATGCACAGCCTAGCAGCTTTTGTGTAACACCCTATATAACCACTAGATGGCACCATTGCTACAGCTGTACAGTACCGAGTCCAGAGTTTTGCTCTAACAGCTAAAGCAGAGGGACTACAGCCCTATAGAGATTTCGGAGAAAATTATGTGGTTTGACTCGGGTGCGTCCGATCATTAATTAGTCACACGACTAAGTCCACACAACGACACCGCCTCCAGAACTGCTTGAAGCACACTTTGAAGAATGTGAGCATTGCAGATAAAGAGAAACGTGTGCGTGATCATATAAGATATAATGACGTGTTGCTGGTTCACAACATTAAATCACTCGTGCACAAACATTTGAAAAGTAAGTGAAGTTAAAAACTGGTGAACAGGCTAGCATATGGATAAAAAAAGAAATGCAATACACGGTGATGGAAACATATTTCATATAAGTGATATCATGGACTAAGCTTACACCCAGGTTTGTGTCCAGATAATTAACTTATACTCACTGTACTGTGTGTAATGTGCAAAATCAGCTAATTTGCACCCGACACCCAGATGGTTGCCACAGCGAAAAAAAAAAAAATCACATTTTCAATTTTAATCCATTTGAATCCCCTCAAACTTTTGGCAGTTGATATTTAAAAGCATGTGCTATGGTGCTATTATTCTGTCCAAATAATTCATACACAATCAGTGTCTTATGTATACCTTGAGACACAAAGAAGGTGTCAATGACGAAATATCACCCGTACCTGCACTAGTATCTGGACTTGCGTGACCCTGGTCTTTCATTTTTTAAATGTGGCGTGGAGAGAGAGAGACCACTTACATCAGGCTACAATGCGGTTTAGACCTCCTAAGCAACTGGGTTTAAATCGGTTTTAAATATTCATTGGATGTGCATTTACTTTTCACTGCATATGCTCACTACATAGGGTATAAGCATAATGGTACAGTAGAATTTAATGTACTGCACATCCCTCTAAGCATGGTACATGAGGTGTGAACCCTACATAGTGCACTATATGGCCAGTGGAACATAATTTGTGATTTAGCCACTTTTTTTTTTTTTTTTTTTTTAAGGGTCATTTGGTCGAATCTTTTTTTAACAGATGTGTGTAATCTGATTCAAAGTAGAACAAAGTCAGATCTTAAACACTGAAATGTAGATTTTCTGACTGCAAATATCTAAAATTCAGGAAAATCCAGATATAATCCTAACACCTAAGACAGATGAACAGATCAGGTGGCTTGGCTTTTCTTCTTGCCTGTTTGTTCAGCACTATATTTAACTAACATCTTGTTTCGGGTCTTCAACATATTTGCATAGCTGTAGCTGATTGAAACACAAAGAAATCTGCATTTCCTTTCGCCGACTTTTCAAAACTCTCTTTTAACATTTGTAGAACATCGGTATGGAAATAAGCTCACAGCTCCAGATTAGACCTGACAGTGATTTTACATTCATGGGAGGCCAGAAGACGTGATGAGCATCTGTTACTTACCGAGTGTTCTCAGCAACACGAACTGCATTCCTAAAGCAAACGGCCTCTCCTGCTCCTCTACTGACCTACAAACAGAACAGGACATGTGGGAATCGCATTACTACATGGAAACCTATCCATATCCTGGGTGTGGGATTGAGAAGCTCGGCGGGAGCTCGCTGCTATTTTCTCTACTCATCATGCTGATGAAGGAGAACACTGGTAATGGAGCTGACCTACTGATCAGCGTCTCATTTTAGAGTCCCAGAGACATAAAGCTCAAAGCTGGGGACAATAGACAATGTTTATTAGTACATTTACTAATATATTAAATTATCACAATCATGTACATAGTTTATAAAATTCTATCTGCTTGATTCACAATATTTAGAAACTGTGCGTGTATTTTAAAAGAGCTCACATCATGGCCAGTCATGGTGATTAGCAGGAGGCGAAACGCATCAGGATTTTTGGACGTACCTGAGAGTGACGATGATGGCGGAGGGCTGCGCACAGGCAGTGATGAGCGTTACGATGAAGAGGAAGATGAGGAAGGGGATGAGCGTGTTGCAGGTGCGGTCACACTTCCCAGACACGGCAAAACCATTCTCGTTCAGGTAGGTCTTCACGATGACCAGCTGGAGCTGACCGCCTTGGCCACCGGCTGGAGGAGTGATGACCTGCCTGCTCTGCACACACGCACAGTCCGTGTAGTTTCTGATCTGCAAAGAGAGACAGAGAGAGAGAGCAAGAGAGAGAGAGACAGAGAGAGAGAGAAAGAGTGAGAGAGAGTGTGTGTGAGAGACAGAGAGAGTGTGTGTGAGAGACAGAGAGAGAGAGAGGGAGAGACAGAGAGAGAGTGAGAGAGAGAGACAGAGAGAGAGAGCAAGAGAGAAAGAGTGAGAGAGAGTGTGTGTGAGAGACAGAGAGAGAGAGAGGGAGAGACAGAGAGAGAGTGAGAGAGAGAGAGACAGAGAGAGAGAGCAAGAGAGAGAGAGTGAGAGAGAGAGCAAGAGAGAGAGTGAGAGAGAGAGAGAGTGTGTGTGAGAGACAGAGAGAGAGAGCAAGAGAGAGAGAGTGAGAGAGAGAGCAAGAGAGAGAGCAAGAGAGAGAGAGCAAGAGAGAAAGAGTGAGAGAGAGAGCAAGAGAGAGTGAGAGAGAGAGCAAGAGAGAGAGAGTGAGAGAGAGAGCAAGAGAGAGAGAGTGAGAGAGAGAGCAAGAGAGAGAGAGTGAGAGAGAGCAAGAGAGAGAGAGTGAGAGAGAGAGCAAGAGAGAGTTGTGTCACTGACACATTATGAATTTTTGTTGTTGTTGTTGTTGTTGTTGTTGTTGTTGTTAGCATATAGTTAAATTGAGTGCCCAGTAGGGTAATGATACACTCTGGTCATGATCCTGCGTTCACAATTCGATTAAATTCTGAATCAAATTTCAAATGAAGAAAAATTCTGGCTTATTATAATTCTGTATAATAAACAATGCAAAGCAATGTGCATTTTTGTCTGTATAAAACTAAATCTATTTAAAAAACACCATAAACAGTGGTTTAATATTGTACACAAAATGAACCACAGATTCACCATATCTGAAAAATATCGGGAATCTCGCACTCTCTCAACGGAAGAATGCGATCACAGGTACTCTCGATATATTTATATTTAACTCTACGGGACCTCTGGTGTTCAAACAGTGCAACTGCAGCACAATTCATTAATAATTTCTAGGATGCTGATTAGGGCACATTTACACTAGGCATATGCACATATGGCAGATCGTTACACTCCTTGTGTGACAGACCTTCAGTGCTTGGCCCCCTAACAATAATAACAAAGATACAATTACATCAGGATGCCTACACACAAGGCTGTACAACAAAAAAAAGAAGTGTTGGGAGAAAAAGTAAATTGAAGGTGAATTCATCAGTACGGATCAATCAGTATCAGGTCCATAGAGAGGTCATGCCAAAATGACAAGGACCCAAAAACCAAACCAACAAACACACACTGGTGAGGAGAAACCAACCAATCAGAAGCAGAATCCAATCTAAAAAACAAACCTTGACATCATTTCCTTACATCCCTCTACACGTCTTATCTAGCTCCTACTGATTAATTAGTAATCAGATTCTGAGTAAGGAGAAGTGATTCACAACCAGAGCCAAATAAGGCTTCACAAGGACAAGTGTTGGAAATCGATCGAGCTCACAGAAGAGCAGCAGTAAGCTTTTTTTCCCATGTAGTAAATTTGTCAGGCTTCACAGAACTGACAGGCGAGGAGCAGCATTCAGTTCAGTGCCATGTGGGTCTTAATCGAAATGATCGAAAGTCTGATGATGCTCTTTTGCCACCTGAAACTTAAAAGCTGCTTTCCGAGTGCCATGGATGTGTAAGATTTCACTCTGAGATGGTAGGCTCAATGCCAATTACACCACATCTGAGTTAACGCTACAGCCACACCGAGTCCCAGACTGGATAATCGCCTTGCCCTGTGGGTAGGAAGGATGGCCTTCCTCTTGCCCCTGTAAGTCAGAGCAACAGTGCCAGCTGCATGCATATGTAAGCTCATGTATAATGAATAGGGCTCTCATCATCTCAGGAATAAAACACTTTGGGGTGTGCTGTTCTAGGAAAATATTCAGCAACATGTTAGTGTCATGTGACCCAGTGTGATGCAGAGTTCCGCAAAGCTGATTAGTTTCCTATAACAGCATGTGCCAAAGAAGAAGAAGTGTTTATTATTTGTCACTTATAGATTACAGCAGAGTAAAATTCTTTTCTTCACATATCCCAGCTTGTGAGGAAGTTGGGGTCAGAGCACAGGGTCAGCCATAATACAGTGACCCTGGTGCAGAGCGGGTTAAGGGCCTTGCTCAAGGGCCCAACAGGGGCAGCTTGGCATTGCTGGGGCTTGAACCGCCGACGTTCTGCTCAGTAAAGATCCAGAGCCTTAACTGCTGAGGCACCACTGTCAACAATTACATTTTTTATAATCTATTTATAGTTACTTACTATAAACATCTATAAACAGACGTTCCATTTCTTTTTCTTGGAAGTTTGACATCCAGCCTCAGAAAGTGCCTAGAAATCACTAACCTCAATCACTTTTAGGGCACGTATATATATTTTTTATTTTAAATTTAATTAAAAGCTTTTAAATGTGAAAATTAAGATCCTATAAATCTGCTGGGTGTTTGGGATGTAGCATGTTAGCCTTCACGCTCACTGCACGCTAGTTGTTGTGTGATACAGGGACACTCCGCTAACAACCGTGAATTGGCTATTAATAAATTGGGAGAAATTTGTATGAAAGAAAACAGGAACATGGATTACAAAGCGCTCACCCCGGTGCTGTCGTTGCCGACCGCACTGCAGCCTGCCAGGCAGGGGTTAAAGTAGGTGATGCCATCGGAGCCACAGACTGGCGCATACTCGTTTATCTTACAGCCACAGTTCACGTTGCAGCTGCCTGTCAGGTTCCTGTGAGTCAGCGTCAAAGTTGGCCTAGAGAGGGAAAAAATAAAAAGAGAGAGAGAGAGAGAGACTGAGTCAGTAGGGATGAGAGGCAATTTCAAACAGCGCTTACTGCCCCTCCAGCGTTATATCTAGAGCAGATCCAGAGATTAAACTCAGCACAACGCAGTGAGAGGAGGCGAGCAGAAATGAGAAAGTGCTCGGGAATGGAATTAGCTCTCATCTGACCCCACTGTGTGGTCCTTAATGTAAGGAAAAAACATGATGGGGTGTGTTATAGAAAAATAATCAACCATGAAGTTTTCCAATAACACAATAATTAACAATAAATCATTCGCAGTTACATTAATGTAGTGGAACAACCACGAAACAAGTTAGTTCCTGTTTTCACTTGCGTTATAGCAGCTATAAACAGTCAGTCCCATGTCGGAAAACGTACTGTGTGTTACAATGTGCTGACACCGGAGACTCCTTCCATCAATTTTAAATAAATGTTTCTTCACTATAAACAATTGTGCACTTTTTAAACTGTTCATGAGGCGCATCCTCTATACAAGTCCCTGTTACTATGGAAATGCTAACGTTAGAATGAGCATGTTAGCATAAACCTGTGACATGCAGCCAGAATTACTGTCTGAGTTACATAAAATTAGTCAGAAATCAAATATCAAATATCTTCTGACCATTCAGGAGTGTGGAGGTATAAATGGAGAACAGAGGACCGATTCCTCCTTTAATGGAGCACTCTGTTTCGAAGGCCCTTTTTAGAGCGCGAGTGTTTATAGGTGATTACTCAGGCTTCAGTAAATAGCTACCTCAAGGTCAACAGCGGTTAAGGCATTTCAAAATGGAACGTAAATTATTTAAAGATTCTGGGTGTAAACACATCTCACCTTTTACCAACCTTTTACCAATCACTTTTTTCCACTTGACATGCTGAAGTTAATACAAAGAGTCGGAATACACGTTTAACTACAAAGCTCTTCTGGATCTTTCCCTGCCTCGACTGCTGTAATTATCCACCTCAGATTATACAGCACGCTGAAGCCACCAGATGCTTCATTACATAAGAACACAAGCAAACGAACGACAGATAGCTGTGAACGCAGCGTTCCAGTCAAAGCACAGTGACTCAGTGTTACAGAATCGGCTGTAATGTAGCTTTAATGTTCACACTGTGACCTTGGGTAAAGAGGTGGACACTTTGTTTTAGCGTGGGACGTTAGCTAGTTGTGAAGTGTCTTCTTTAAAGTGCTGGTTCACTGTTGACATTCCACAACTGCTTCCCACAGGCTCACTCCTTTCTGGAAGGGCCTCACAGCTTCCTGTTATGTCTTCCGCAAACACACACACACACACACACACACACACACACACACACACACACACACACACACACACACACACACTCAACCTCTGAACAGCTTTGTGTGGAATTTCAGTTTTGTTGATATTTGGTTCCTTGCTTATCTAATCCTGCTGATGCTAGTTCATCACATCATTTTGGTGAAATGTTACTTCGCTGCTTGCACGTGCACTACCTTCCTGTACACGCAATCATTTTGTCCTACATTCTTACCACACCACCTCGCGTAAACCCATCTGCTACACTGTGACACTGCTAACTGATTTAACCTGTCAAAAGTAATGATGCAGACAAGCGCAATCCCATTTAGCTTCCTCAACTGCACTCAACATGGTTTTTGGATTTAAAAAAAAAAAAAAAGCTTGCACCTGCATCCTGTATGTAAGTATCCAGTGTGTACTCAGTAACCTCGGAGCGTTCTGCCTGTCCTTGGTGCACTGCCAATATCTCTAATGCCTGGACTTTATAACTTTTCGTGACTTTTATAGGTGAAATAAAAAAAAGATTTAATCTCAGCCTGTCGTTTCAATGAAGAGATGTGTGAGAAGGTGGTGAATTGAAGGACATAAAAGGGACAATAACGTGTCCCTAAGTGAAAATAAGCCTGTCTCCACTGCTGAGTTCGCACAATGCTGAAAATCTTACAGTATTTTTAACTCTTTGATGTCATTGGTTCAATTTATTACTGCCATGCAAGACAGCAAACTTTTTGATGTGTACATCTTTACATTTACACCTTCAAACATTCCCATACAACAAGAAATGTTCAAAAGAAGTAAACAGTGAAATGTAGGTCGATACCATTGTTTCAATCCAAGTACAAGTTTTTTGGTACTTGTCAATATTAATGAAGTGAAGTGAAGTGAAGTGAAGTGACTTTGTGGCCAAGTGTGGTGAGCCATACTCGGAATTTGTGCTCTGCATTTAACCCA
>CM074966.1:15017511-15027743 GCA_037577455.1 Pangasius macronema | reverse complement strand
GAACCCACGACCTTCAGGTTCACCTTCGGGTTACAAGTCCGACTCTCAGACCATTAGGCCACGACTGCCCCCAATTAATACCAAAATGGATACCCTACTTAGTATTACAGGACAGCTTTTTTCTTTTTTTTTTAAACCAACACCAGCATCAGCATTGAGGCATCCTTAGTAACAGGCCTTACCCTGTGGTATATGGGATGTTGATGCCCCCCAGGTTGATGCTCTCACAACCCACGATGAAGAGCGTGGAAAAGCACAGCAGTGACACTCCGCTGCAGATCATCGCCAGCTTGGCCGACTCACGAGCGCCGAGCTTCAGCTTCTTGATGATGTAGCCGCCCAGCACGATGCCCACACCAGCACTGGGCACGATAATCAGTCCTGAAACAGAAGACAGATTTTGTATTGCTGCGTTTCTTCTTCTAAAACGTGATCAGGTTCCACATAAACAACCCACTCTTCAGATGATAAGTTCAACATTTTTAATAGCTCTGATCGTGTTTATGATTTACGACGCAATGCTGGTGTTCCAGACCACCTGGAGTTGGCAGATCCCATGGATGTTCAGTTACTGGGCAATGCTAAGTATAATTTTAGTGATATTTTAGTTTAAAATAAAAACCTGAGGAAAATGTTGATTCAACACTTCTGTCTCATTTTCATGATCACTGCTTCTTCACATCACACACATAAAAAAAAACTTTACAGCTTTATATATGTGAATTTTATGTAAGTGAACTGAGACTCAGAAAGAGAAAGAAAGAGCTACACAGTTCACAGAGAAGCTTCAGGTTTCAGCAGTGAGATGGCTGAATTTATTCTGAAAGTCAAAGCTGACTGCTGGCACTGGGAGGTCACTGTGCAGATCTGCATGCCTGCCTCCCAGCCTGCCCCTGCCCGAGCTCATCATCTGCGAAATGTATGACGGGCACAGAGGGAGTGCAGAGCAACAGCTGTGCCACTCTGGATTATCATTTCCATCTTCCACATTGTCTCCCTCTATCACGCACACAGGCAAGCTCAAAAACAGAGGAGTTACATCATCAGTCTGCTGAGCTTATGATCATCTGAGGAACGTGCCTGCTTCTGTGGGGATCACATGCTCAGTCGGGCTTCACTAGGCTACAACACACACACACACACACACACACTCACACACTCACACTCAAAAGATGGTAAATATATGCACTGATGAGACAACTTAGACCCTTTCCACTCCCTTCTGGCTAAAATTAGCCACAAGTGCGTCAAATGCAACTCCTGGTGATGAGAGCGAGAGGGCGGAAAGATCTTCTCACAAAGAAACTCTTCATGACCAGGCCAGTGTGTTATGTGAAACTCTGTATGGTTCTCAGCTGCCACAGGAGCTCAGATCACTTTAAACAATCAGTCTCAGTCTTTTCCTCTCAGTGCTGACATCAAATAAAAAAAGAACAAGCTGATAAACTGAACATGTCTCTAGTGCCATTCGAACAAGGGATCAAATTAATTTACAGTTCATTTACACTACCAAATTGTTCAATCACACAAAATCAGACTACTGCTGAGTAGCTCCATTTTCATTTATTTAATAATTTGTTAATTAAGCAGGGACACCCTACTGAGATGAGTGCACCCTCACATCTGCTTTGAAATTCTTCAGATTTTAAACATTGAGTGGTGTATGCCCAGCTGGTGGCAACAGGAAAAGTACAAAACTTTTTAGTCGTAAACTGAGTCTTGTTTTTATGCTACATCATAAATTCAATTGGATTAAAAAAAATATTGTAAATACATGAATTTATCTCTAATGAGCAATCCAGTGGCGACGATGGCAAGGAAAAACTCCCTGAGATGTTATGAGGAAGAAACCTTGCGAGGAACCAGACTCAAAAGAGAACCCGTCCTCATCCTCAACAGATAGTGCGATTATAAATAAATCCCTATAATACATATATTTGACAACATTTTAAAAATCCTTCTTCAGTCCACATTTTCTATCCCTGGTTGTTTTTGGGAATTGCTGAAGTTTTTAAGGTGGTGAAAAACCCTGTCTTTGATGCGTTTACTTACAAAAAATCTGGTGTGAACTACGTGCAGGTTCATTTGCATAATCTGAACAGAGAGCCTAACTTCCCCTGCACAAATATTGGCGCAATTATTGGACTTAAGTCACTGAGTATGAATATAGTGCCTAATGCTTAAATCAGTTCAGCAAAGTATTAAACCCAGAGATTTGTTAAGCAGTTTTCTTTACATAAACCCTGTGTTATAATTGTACATTCCCAAGGACAACCTTAAGAAAACATTTTGCGGAGACTTTCTTCAACTCCATCGTAGAACACTGGGATTTCAGAAACTATCAGACAACATTTTGAATGTTAATGAGACTTTAATAATCATTTCCCAAACTATGAGACTGCCATCCGAGAAGGCATCCCCCAGGTTAACACCATAACAACATCTCATTCAGGAATTCATTAAGGAATCCTGTCAGGCAGATACATAATATTATGATCAATTCATGAAATGACTTAAAAATCGTCTCAGAATTCCTGTCAGGTTAGCGCATGTTAGCCACTTAGCTAGCATTAGCAGTATTGTAAAAATTTATAAATATGACTTAAAATTGTTTTTGAAATCCTGTCATGTTAGCTTATGGTAGCCAGCTAAGTAGCATTAGCAGTTCAAACAATTAAGAACATTTATAAATATGGCTTAAAAATCCTCTTAGAAATCTTGTAAGGTTAGCTCATATTAGCCAGCTAGCTCTTAATTGCAGTACAAATGTAAAAAAAAAAATATCAGTATGATTTGTGATTGCACTCAAAGAGCTAAAGTTTAACCAAATATCATGTTAACTATGTTGGCTCGTGTCAGCACTGAAGATTCTGAACCTTCAAGATAAAGACACAGTAGCCATAGTAACCAAACCATCAATTTTCACCTCCCAGTAAATCCTAACAACACACAGACAAGTGGTATATTAATGAGCTGGATGCTGGCAACGTTATACATCTTCATCCTTGTTTTTCCTGCCTCAGACACTGCATATGGTCTTTATGGCAATGCTGAACAACACTATACGGCTCACTGTACTGCTCCATCAAATCCCAGATGCTATATTTAAACATAAAAACTATGATCAATCAAAGATGATGACACTCGCTCACTCATTCAATCACTCGTTCAATCAATCAAATCTCTCACAATCACATACAATCTAACTTCTTACAATCTAATTCAATTTGAGTTCAGTAAATAAGTACTTTGAGCACTTCCATGCTGGATTTCTCATTCGTACGACATCCAAAGTTGCTGGAAGCTTGTGAGAAAAGAAGCTCTTGCTCTTTTGTTTTTAGGAGCGAACAGTAATGGCTGATCATTATCACTTTGTTTTTCTCCTATTAATTACCATTGTGACTGCGTTAGCAATAACGATGTCCCTTTGTGACTCTGTCAGTACTGCAGGCAACCTCTGACTTCTCACGGGAATGAAGGAAATACAGCACCAATAGCAAAACAGCAGCAGAATCACTATACACATCACAAATATTTCAATATAAATACTGTATACTTAATGCCTTTCAGGATGGTGTGTTTCTGTAAATCTACACCAAACGTTTCGGGGATGTAGCAAAGCAGAGAAAAGAAAGTTACCACATTTGCTACAGTAGCGCCAGCCATGATTGCAGCTGCCATGTGAGCACCTGTCCTGCATCCTGCACATCATCTTGCACATCATCATGCTCCCAATGTTCTATCACAGTGTCTACAACATAACAATGTTTCCTAATACCAGAGCTAAATACTGAAAAATATTTGGTTACATCAAACAGTCCAGCACACACTGCAGAACAAATACAGCGGCCTGAAATAAATGTTTACACAGACGGGAAACTCTATACGGTACTGAGTGTTTGACCTTGGTATTGGATCACATGCAGCTCTCACTGAGGAGACCCTGAGAGGCAGAATTAATCTGTGACCTCTCCACTGCTACCTGGCCACTCACCAGGTCTGAGCGAGAAAGCATCTGTGCTGCTTCGTTAAGTCATAGCCATATGTCAGGGCCAGATAAACACTCTGAGGGATTTACTTAACGCCTTTCTGTGGCAAGCTCTTTAGATAATAAGATAGAAAGTGAAAAGAACAGAGCGAGCTTTAAAAGGGCCATTTTGGAAGGAAGAGAGTGACTGGCTACAGTTCAGGACAGGGGTTTTGAGTACAATTTCATGCAGTAATATCAGCACAATCATTTTATTTTTTTTACTCGGCAGCAATCTGCTCTGCCTACGCAGGCTTGAGTGGAAAGAGCCATAAAAGGAAACTCATCACACCTATGCATCTGTTCGTGTGCGTGCATGATTATCTGATGTGTAAATTAGCATGCTGTGGTGGGATCAGAGTCGTGAGTGTGTGGGGTCTGTGATGGAAGGAGGTGGAAAAGTGGTGAGAATTTAAATGAAAAATTAAGTGCACAGTGTTCGTTGAGTGGTGATGCCACAGGATCCAGTACCTGTGTAGATGCTGGCGTTGGAGGCGGGGATCCCGAACTGCGACTCGATGAATTTGGGGATGAAGGTGATGAAAGCGGTGACTATGGCACTCTCGGCCGTGTAGGAGAGACTCACAAACAGGAAGGTCATGTTGCTCAGGATCCTCACGGCCGCCTTGGGGAGCTCTGCGAGAGAAACATGAGCGTCAGGGATTCTGTTCAGCCTCGTTAGTCGACTCTCCAGAGCTGTGTCCGTTCCCTCGTGTCCCCTTGCACTTGCATTTCATCTTTTCTTTCTCTCAGTATTTTTACTGAATCACATGCACAAGCTGGACTGCAGGAGACTCAGAAACTGAAGAGCTGAAATAAAGATTCTGGATTTGTTAAGAAAGGGATTTAAAGTTCTACCTAAGCTTAACCCCACCCACTTTACATAAAAAATCATAACATTGGAAAGCCACCAGTTATTAATGTTTTGTACTTCATCTTGCACTTGAAGGACCTAACAACCATAGAGCAATCACATATTTAAGCTTTATGTAAGGCATAAAACACAGCAAAGCATGTAGTTGTAGGAAATTAATTAAAAATTAAAAATTAATTAAAGAACACCACACTGTATGTTTTATCCTTTTATAGTTACGTGTAATCTTATAGAACGTCCACAAAGCTACAAATTCAAAGGTACAACCTTTACTCTTTCAACGTCGAAAAGAAGACTGACAATGTTTCTCAGAGGAAAGTATTTAAATACTAAATATCTCCTCAAGGAAAACTTCAACATATTAACAATTACACAGTTTTTTTTTCCCCTGTGTGAGTTATTACTATACAAATCATAATGCATTAAAGAACAAGAGATTTAACTTAATCCAGTGAACGCAGCTGCACTACTGTTATAGAGAATTAATCACCACCTCCTGACCAGTCAGAATATAAATAAATATAACTAAAATCATTTCCCCTACAAATGTAGTACTGACTTCAAATCTTTGTATTCGAAGTAAAGAGTTATATTTATGTCACGTCTGTGTGTCCCGTCCGTCCGCTATTTTCCCTAAATTTTACCGTGTTCATGTTTAAGGCCCAAATCATAATCTGGTAAAAAAGGACTTAGCTTGAAACATCACTTTTAGAGGATTAATACCATTTTTTTCACCTTTTCATTTTTTAAAATTTCACATGCATATCACGGGAGCACAAGCAGCGAGAGGACGAGAGGACGCATGGGATCTGCTCATGCTGAAGGTCCTTTTACTGCAGTTGTTCATCGTATGATTTAGTATCTGCCATATAAATAACTCCACTCAGAAACACGATATTTTCAGCGGTGAGAAATGATGGAAAAAATACAAGCCCAGCTCATGTTTCGAGTATTTTATTTGAGTAGATGGCCGTTATTTGATTTGCGCTATAATAAACAGCTTATGAACATACACTAGATCAGAACAAACTGTGGAGATATAGATAATGAATGTACTTGATGTGTCAGGCATTAATGATGCTCTGCTGAAGCCTGAGGTGCTGTTCAACTCGATAATGTTTGCTCTTCAACATAACACAGTTATAACACATCGTAGCAGTTCTGTGAATATAAATCTCCTCATCAACAGCAGCGCTGCTTCATTGCTCCAGGTTTAAACACTTTCAGGAGCATATCATCGTGGTCGACAAGCTCGCTTACCAATTTGCAGGTTTGTGCCCTCCTGTTACCATGGTAATCTGCAGGATTTTCATTTGTTCCTGAATCCTAACTCACGCTCACACAGAGAGCATTGCCTTTCTGAAGGCATTACCTAGTAATTAATAATAAAAAATTTTTTAAAAAAAGCCTGCACATACATCATAAATCCACAGAATTAGCTCTCGAGGACTTTGTGAAGTTGTGCACATACAAGTGTAGTGGGCAGAGAATGCTGTAGGCTGTGGAGGTTAAACTGAAAACACCTTTACAGGGAGCTTGAGGCTTTTCTGCCCCAGTAATGCTAATTGGGTCTGATGGTAGTAAATGTATGTGAGAATATGAGTAGTTTCTACTGAAACACAGCCAACTGCAGGCTAATAATTGCGTTTTGGAGGTGTTCAGAAATAATTAGAGTGGTGCAGTACATAGACCACATTCTTACTAGCTGCAAAGCAAAGCAGACAAGTTCACACCAGATTTCAGAATTTCAGAACACGACCATCTTCACGTTGCTTTAATGCTAATGCAACGCTTCAGATATTAAGGAAGGAGAAAAGGCATAAGCATGAAAAAAAAAAACCCAGATAAATATACTATCATATGAGCTTTCCTGGCAAGACTGTCATTTCAAGAAATGTTTATAACGCTAGGTAGCTAGCTTATACAAGCTAACTTGAAGGTTCAGAATCTTCACTGCTGACACGAGCCAACATAGTTAACATGATATTTGGTTAAACTTTAGCTCTTTGAGTGCAATCACAAATCATACTGATATTTTTTTTTTTACATTTGTACTGCAATTAAGAGCTAGCTGGCTAATATGAGCTAACCTTACAAGATTTCTAAGAGGATTTTTAAGCCATATTTATAAATGTTCTTAATTGTTTGAACTGCTAATGCTACTTAGCTGGCTACCATAAGCTAACATGACAGGATTTCAAAACCAATTTTAAGTCATATTTATAAATTTTTTACAAGACTGCTAATGCTAGCTAAGTGGCTAACATGAGCTAACCTGACAGGAATTCTGAGACGATTTTTAAGTCATTTCATAACATTATGTATCTCCCTGACAGGATTCCTTAATGAATTTTAAAGTTAAATAAAACATGTTTACTACTAATGCTATATAGCTGGCTAACATAACCTAACAAATTCTGTGAGAAATCATATGAGTAAGTCATATTTATAAATGCTCATAATCATTCCTGCTAATACTAGCTAGCTGGCTAACAGGAGCTTACCTGACAGGATGAGACGATCATGCTTTTATGCCATATTTATATAGCTAACCTGACACAATCTCAGAGAATTTTCCAGTCACATTTATAAATGTTAATTAAAAAACCCACTGAATTACAAGAATGACAGATAATAAGAATGTGCTTTTGTGGATTTCTTAACACAATTCCATATACTAACCCCAATTTGCATATTCAAGACTATATGGTCTATTAATGAGTGCTCAAAAGTTAGCTGATTTCTCAGAGTTTCAAAGTCAAACTATAAGAGGCAAATATATTGGTTACATAATTTACTTCAGATCATCAATTTATGTCATTTCTTTGGGGCCCATTTCCAAGTGGCTGTGCCTTCGGAAATAAAAAAGCACTAACACAGGAGCAGAGAACAGTGTCGTGTGCTTCAGCGATGCGAAGGCGGCCTCCTGGGAGCTCATTTAGAGCAAAAGCAGGCGGCCTGTTTCGCTCCCAGACAACACGGTTGCTATTTATCTGAGAATCTCCCTTCCTAGGAGAACTTCCTTCATTTTGGGAAAGCCTCAGCATTGCTGCACTGCATATAAAGCCCTAGTCAAGGAACCTTCTGTACCTAAAGTAGATATAAGCCTCATCGGCTCATCCTCCTGAAAGAGACTTACCTTTGATGTCCTTCCCAAAGCCCATGGAAGAGGTCACCGTTTGACCTTTGCTGTTGGATTTCTCCTTCATGACGTCATCCTCACTGGTTGTATCATCATCAGTCCCAAGCTTTTTCTTCTTCTTCTTTTTGTGACGAGGGGGTAGTTTCTTGGGGAAGGTGAACATGGGGAAAATGACCAGCAGCATGGCGATGGCGCACAGCAAAAAGCCGCTCCACCTGAGAAGAAGACACAGGAGTTCAAAAAATGTATTCACTTCCATATTTGCTCAGGGCATACAAATAAGAAAAACCTTACCAGTTGCCTACAAAGCGAGGGTCACTCTGATCAATATTAACTATGGTTTTGGGATCCACGTAAAAGCCGATGAGAACTCCTCCTAAGAGATACCCAGCCGCAGGACCCAGAGCGCCCATCACGTACATGATAGCTGTGAACACACACACACACACACACACACACACACACACACACACACACACACACAAAATTACCATTCACCATTTAGCCCTTTTATCCACCATAATAATCCTAATTAAGTCGTTAAATGTTCTTTCCACTTCAGTTAATAATTAAGTTACTCATTCATTTGCTCATGCATTAATTCGCTAAATATTAACATAACGACTCTCTTTTAGCTCTATAAAAATCCAGGAAAAAAAAACATTTCTCAAAAACCAACTAATTAAGCACTGCCCTTTTAAATGACATTATATTTTTCAGTGGAAAAAAACAGAGTTGGTTTGGTGCTTCTGGGAGGGGAAGGGAGGAGGAAAAAACAAACAAACAAACAAAAAACAGTTACTGTCAAGACAAAGGAAGTAAGGTCACTTCACTGTCAATCTACTGTCCTGTCATGACTTATTTTTATTCATTAGAAGTGAGTAATGCAATGTGGCTGGAGTAGCAGGTCCTTAAGGATGCAGCCAATCAAAAGTCTGGGTCTGTGCAGGCAGGAAGAAAGCAGCAACCACTCACACTGTTCATTAGTTTTCATAATTCAGATGGTTGAGTCCAAACCCCACAAAAATAGATTTAGCCATGTCTAATCATTCGCCGCTACCTCTCGCACCTCAGGCCTCCCTGATTCAACCTAATGCTCTACTTCTGCACTTGTGACTCACCTTCTGCTGTGGACGGTCCCACATATGTGGGACACCCTACATATTTCCACTTCCCAAAATCCCAGTTTATGTCCAAGTCTCACCCTTGTTTCAGTGGATAAATCTCACTTGGATACTGTAAATAGTGTGGGTACTCGAAGACGACATTAGTATTTCTGACAGTACGTGAGTAAGGTCCTGAGTAAGTGTTATACGAGTATATTAACATCCTTTCAGCACATTTAATACTGATTACCTTTACTCTTCTATACCTATCTACCGTAATGATCAATAATCCCATTACACAGTGACACCCAGGAGAGGAAAAAGTTCCCTTCTGAGTCTGGTTCTTCTCAAGGTTTCTTCCTCATGTCATCTCAGAGTTTCACCTCACCACTGTCGACTCTGGCTTGTTCATTAGGCATCAAAATCTACATCCAAATTCCCACAACCTGTAAAACTGCTTTGTTCCAGTCTATTGTTAAAAACTCTATACAAATAAAAAGTAATTAAATAGCAAATAGTATAACAGTGAGCTCACTATTCAAGTATTGATTATGTTGCATTTTGGAAAGTCAGTAAGCAAAAATGTCAGAAATAAAAATCACCTCTTGCAATTATCTGAAGCAGGTACAGCAATAATATTGTGGTGGGCAACATCAGTTTTGCAACATTAAAATCACTTACAGCAGTTCAACCAGGTCAATGCTGAATCAGTTAAGAAAGATCCTGCAATCCATCAGTGTAACAACACACACAGTAAAGGTGCTCAGTGGCCCAGCTTGAAAAGGCAATTCAGTCCAATATGAATGTGCACATCATAAATCGGAAAATAATGGTAGTAGCAGGTACTCCGTCCATCATTTTTCCTCAAAGGTAAACAATAAAATCACATGCTGGGCTTAAAGCCTATTTCTTTCTATTAAGATACAAGACAATTCATTGAAAACCTTTATTTAATAAGCTACACTTCCTTAAATTTTCTAATAACCTGTGTTATGTTACGGGGGCAAGTCGTGGCCTAATGGTCTGAGAGTCGGACTTGTAACCCGAAGGTGAACCTGAAGGTGGTGGGTTCGAGTCTCGGGT
>CM074966.1:14982149-15017504 GCA_037577455.1 Pangasius macronema | reverse complement strand
GGGTTAAATGCAGAGCACAAATTCCTAGTATGGGTCACCACACTTGGCCACAAGTCACTTCACTTCACTTCACTTCACTTATGTACAACCCTGCAGGCAGAGCTGATCTCAATTGGTTCTTTGAAATCATTTACGCTTTACATAAAAACAAATGGTCTAAGATAAGTATGAGTGTTCGCCTCTGCAGACTCTCCGTGATTTATACAGAGAGAGCATCCTTCTCACTTATAAAGAGGGATCTCTCTGGTGTTCCCAATGCTCATTTAGGTGAGCTGCATTGGATTAGCCTATTTTCTACATTAACATATTTTCAGTATGCAAGTGTTGTATTTGCAGTGTTCATAGACCCATTTGTTATTTCGTTGCTAACCTCATTGGGAGTCATAAATATTACTGAAATTATTAATGCATACAGTAATTGTTAATACATCTCATTTCAAATATTACTTTGAAGGTATATTTGTTCTTCATCTGCCAGATCACGGTGGATCCCATGAAAACTGGTGCAAAGCAGTAACCTTGGAGCTATGAAGTGGCAATGCTACCCAATAGACATCCATGCTGCCTGTGTTTAAAGGTGCTGTATGTAATTTTTAAAAGTGATTCTAGACCTATAATATTCGTAGAATATAAAAGATACATCAGAAGAATGGTGATTCTCAGCACTGCGACACACTCGATCCAACTAGTTTCTTTGTTTCGAGGTTCTGTTTACATTTAATTAGCTCTGTGTGTTTTCCTCAAGCCCACAAGACATAAGTAGTTACTTTCATTACATATTAATTAATTAAAAGACTGAATACAAAAGCATGACTTCCAATACTACCATCCAATGAATCTGGCTAGTTTTGATCAGTTCTACCTTTACAGCTAAAAGCAATCCTCTACACATGCAGTTTCAGCAGGAGAATAATGTTTCCACTACTAATGCAGTTCATTCTGCAGGCAGCAGGGGGTGCTAAAAATTACAAACGGCCCCTTTAAGCATTAATAAAGATAGGTGCTCTCGTCTATTACAACAGGATTTGATCTGAAGAGTTTCATTCATTAAAATCCAGCGCCCATATGACCAAGTACATCTCCACTAATGAATTTCACGATATCTTCTGCTTATAACTTTCTCTCTGAACTGAGACATTTCAGTGGCATTCAATTTACAGAGAGGCGCGATTACGGATCTGTCCATTGGTCAGAGATGACCACACCTCTGGGCACGCTGCCTCAGAAGTCTTGGCAGATCCTCAACAGAGCAGACTGCAGGTAGAATTCCCACACTAGAAAATCCACACCCTGTCTTTCTCTTTTGCTTCCTGCCATGTGCCGGGTTGCATTTCATAAGATCACATGCTATAGATGCTGTGTGACTGCTCCACTTCTCTGAACTCTCCCATCCTCCCATTGCACCACGGTACTTCAAAGTCCAGAAAGCTGAAACTCTGACCCAGGCAGATTTTCAAAAAAACTTTTAACGAAAACTTTGCTTTGTGCTGCCGGCCCAGAGTCGGCAGAATCGCAAACATTGCTTTCTTTGCAAAAAGTTTTGTTAGATTTCATTCACACTGGGCTGTTTATGATAAAACACAAGGGTCAGACTGACTGACATGTTCACAATCTGTTTAAAAAAAAAAACACACCATGTGAAAATACACCTTAACTCAATCTTAATTTAAATTCCAGTGCACTTCTGTATTCATACATACAATATACCAGAGCCGGACTGCTGGCTCATTTCATTAACGCTTCAAGGCTAATCTAATTTACTGAGAGCAAGAAAAGATAATGAGCATTTGTAAGAGCAAAGTGGTCACTGAGGTCTTCTTTACATAACAGCAATTTAACCGTAGAGCTTAATTTTAACACTGGCCATCTCAAATGACTGAGAGGGAGCAAAATCACTGCAGTCGTCTGCGGGGATGTTTAATCCACATAACTAACTCGATAGCCGAAGACAGCTGGTGTAAAAGCATAAGTTTAATTGAATATATTCGATTACATGATGAACAGATTTTCATTACAGCACTGTGAAATTAGAGCAATAGACAGAAGGATATGACCATGAAAGAAAAAAAATGAGCTACTGCAGAGAAGTGTATTGATTAAGCCAGGCAGTATAGAGCTTCGGGGAGAATTTTGCAGCCTCATAAATGTTACAAAACTCCAACACAATACCAACACAATCCTGGAAGTCTCTGTGACCGTTACACAAAACAAAAATGGCCATACAATACAAATGAGACAGTTTGTCTCCAGGGCTAAGCTGCAGGTGTACAATTACATTGAGTGTAATTTCATCAGATGACAGTTTCCATATCTATTTTTGACCGACACTAAAAGTCTAGACAGCTTGAAAGTGCCACTATTACACCCCATTACATATCTAATACAGGCATCGCTGTTGAATTCTCGAATCTGAATGAGCAGACGATGTTAAATCATCTTCTATAACAGCAGCTCTGCCTGCACCTCTGCCTGTAATTCAAATGCTAGGTTTATATTAATGCACTCATTCCAATATGTTATTGTTTCTATAGTAACAGCTCATTCACAGGGACTTGTATGGTGGATGGGCAACATAATCCAAGGTTAATAATAAACACATTAAAAATGCTATTTAACAAAGGAAAACTTTTATGGTGAGGTTTTCTCTCAGGAGACGTTCGTTTAACATTTATTGAAGTCTCCAGTGTCTGAGTCTGGAGTCTCCAGTGTCAGCACTTTGCAAAAGTCAGTAAGTTTTTTGCCACATCACCACCTTGCTGTCGATTGTTTTCCGATAACAGCATCCCCAGTCATGCTTTATTCCTTATATATAGGTACTACCTGCTTCAGTTTGTCATGATAATACCATTCTGCGTGGATAAATCAATGAAAGGGTAATATAGCTGAAGGTCCTTCAAAGTGTCCTGCTGTTTGGCCATGGTCCAGAGCCTGGGCTGACGTACACACCCTCAGGAAGGGCGGCAGAGGCACTGAAGTGAGAAATATGCTGGCTATGCAACATTGGATCGTCATAATCAACCACTATCCCCACTAAGACTCATGCTGTGAATCCCAAATAAGCATCTATCCAGGCCTTTTACACAAAAGACCTTCTCACCAGACACAGGGACACACAAAATTAATGGACAAAGGTTGAGTGTTGCAAAGGCATCGCTTTATAGAGCAGGAATTAATGAAACCTGCAGCGCAAGTTACGACTATGAGAAAAAGAAAATTCCCCAGTGGGTCCAATAGTAAAGCGAAGGGGAGCAGAAGAACCAGTTAAAAGCACGAGAAGGAGTCTGATTTTCATCCACAGGATGATGAAACCACCGGCTTCTACAAGATCACACAATGTCAGCACGCCCTTATTTATATATATATGATAATTGGTTAAATAATATATTGCAATATTCAAACTGTGCAACATTATCATCATGAACAAATCGAATTATTTCGTCAGTGGCAAGGAGGCTGCGTAACACGCAACACTTCTGCACAGCTTTTCAGTCAAGACAATGTTTGTCCCATTTGGAAAGCATTACGAGGACAGCCTTCTACTAAGGGTCCTTATTTTGGATAAATGTGAAGGTACAACACATGTAGGCAGGTGCTGTTCAGAGAAAAGAACACATTTACAAGGAGAAATATAAGACTGGGGTAGCACAACTCCAGGGTTTACAGTTTGATCCTCCAGTTCAAGCTCGGGTAACTGTCTGTGCCCACATTCATCCCACATTTCCTCTAGGTTCTCCAGATTCCTCCCACTTACCAAAAACGTGCTGGTAGCTGGACTGGCTATGATAAATTGTCCCTAGGTGTGAATGAGTTTGTGACTCATTCACATCTCTGCATGGTCCCTTGCAATGGCCTACCATCCCAACTAGGGTGTACTCCTGTCTCAACCCAGTATTCCTAGGACCCTGATCAGAAAAGAAATTGTTGCAAATATACAAGAAGGAGGTGGGTGCATGTGCAATATCATCCATTTGTGCAGAAATTTCACAGATGCAGGCATAAGCACGCCAGCTTGGTTGTCTCGTGCAATGCAAAGACTAACACATGGCGCTGCTGCTTGGATACATGATTTATACCCAGAGGTACATTATTTCCCAATGACACCAAGAAGCTGGATAATGACACATAGTGTGGTTAGCCAGGCATCCCCGGAGGACAGTGAAAGCACCTCTCATGCATAATAAACTGGGTCCATTATTATAAAAATAATTATGAGAAACCGCTTTCATTTTAGGTCAAAAAAAGGAGTCTGTCTGTACACTCTAGAGTCCATGGTTCTGGAGGTAATTAATGCCTACGAAGGACTCAAAGCATACCAATAAAATCCTTTAGTGTCCTCAGAGACTACTATCCTGCAATATGTTCATTTCAGGGCATCTTTCTGAAACACAGGCAGTAAAGTACAGATGAAAGTTAAATATTCTACCCAAGGCTCTGAGAACACTCTGCATCCGAAATAAATAACAGCTTAAACCATTATGACTAAATACGAGGCTATTCATTACACAAGTTTCAGAAGAATAAAACGTGACTTTTGTGAAAAAGAAGCACAGGTTTACTATTAAATATACTTCTCAACTCTACAGATATACACAGATAGCTATGCATTATTTATAAACAAAGGTAATGTACTGGTATGCTGGTATGCTACAGCAAGTTGCCCAAACAGGAATGTCTGTTTGCAGATCAACTGAACTATGTGACATTTCGGGGAGGCAGGGGTCTGTGAAACAGGGAACAACTGCATTGTCCTGTCCGCTTGCTGACACAGCAGTGTCTTCTTCTGACCTTATATCTTTCCCAGAGCAAGGCCTGATACAGCATTCCCCATGAACCTGTTCGTCACATGCTTCCAGTCTAATCTGATCAGAGATTCAGACACGGCCTCATTTTTTTTTAGTGTAGGAACTCAGTGGAGATCTATCTAGAAAGATATTTTAATTCACAGGCTGGCTGATCCATTTTCAGAGCAAAAGAAGTATGAACATAAATAATTCAACTTCGGAGACTCTACAACAATCCAAGAAGATACAGAATCTGAAAAGCAACTCTGAAACGTCTATTCAACACATATGTATTTTCTTCCCATTAACACCACCCATGGTTTTGGGAAGCAGTGAAATTAATATGGCACCCAGAACAGAGCCTTGGGGAACTCCACAGATGTAAACAGATGAGAAATCCTCCCTAAGACCACATTCATCACTCAGGAGTCAGATGTCTCTAATAGATTCTCATATTAGTAAACCTCACCTGAGGCATGAGAGCACAGAAAGCTCTGATCATTTCAGAGGGGAGTTTGTTTCCCCCCAAGCAGGTGTGACTTTGAGGCTAATGAGTTGCACAGTGGGCACCAGGGCCTCCCAGTCCAAAAAGCTGCAATGATCCATCAGACAAAGACAGCAGACTAGCTGACACAGGAGAGAGACAGAGGGACAGACACAGAGAGAGAGAGACAGAGGGACGGACAGACAGAGAGAGAGAGAGAGACCATTTACTGATTTCCACAGCTAACTCAGTTCTTGTATACTGGAAGTCAACATACTTAACTAAAGCAGAAGAACTTCAGAAGGGCCCCATATATAGAAATGCATGCCAGACAAGAGCAAATAATGGATAAGTACTATACTTAATACAATGGTTGTTAAGTTGCTTTCTTACTTTCACATGCTTTTTAGACTTCTGTATGTACGACAGGTAAAGTGTGAGTGTTATTTTCAAGCCTGGAAGCCATCCAGAGAACTGATCCCTGGTCATCTTAATAACACTGGTGGTGCAGTCTGCATCAGGTGTTGAAGCTATCCATGCTTGGCTGTGCAAGCTAATGTCACTTTACTTCCTGTTTCAAGTTTCATGATGCAAGGGAAAGGGTTATTATGGTCACTGATATATAAAGCCAGACTGGAGCTCTGTCAATAGCACTGTGAAAAAACAGTGTCTTGTGGGGGCTGGAGCGGCTAAATCTCCTCTAACACAAGAACAGCTTCTTCTTTGACAGGTATTTGCATTCAAAAATACTGGTCGGCACTTGTGTGTCGGTACCAAAGGAAAACAATAAATGAGAAAAACATCTAGTGCCTACCATTTTGCAAACCTGCATGCACAAAAGTGTATTGCGTAATTCATCCATAGCTTGGAAGGAATTCGCTTTCACAGTAGGCAAGCCAAAACTCTTTGTGATATTGTGTCACTCAGTATCAGAAAGGATTACATACATTTTCATTAACAGCAAAAAAAAGCAATTGCTAACAAAAACACGACGTTTGGACTCCTGAAATATGGAAAACACAAAGGCTGCTCCTGGTGCTTGGACCCCTTAGCCCACTCTCTAAAAAGTTTCCCTTCAGACACGAGTGCCCACGGTAGCAAGGGCCAAAAGTTCCACAGAAGCCACACTTCGGCATTACTGTCATCTCTATGTGACTACGGAAAATGCGCAGACCAAAATAACCATTAGATATGACTCACAGCGAAAGATGAACTCAAAAAAAAGCCATACAATAATCTTCTCTAAAGCGAACGAGTAAATAGAGCAAACTCCCTATAAATATCTGAAATGACTTTTTATTCACAGATCATGCATAATACATTAACACTGCTTAAAGCAGCTCTCTTGTTTTATAACAAAAGGCAGTTCAGATAAAATTCCCTTAACTATTGAGTCTCTGTGTAGGTTGCCATCTCATAGCACTCTGTCCTCTCTTAGCCCTGCTGACCTACTGACCCCATCACAATGCTTCTGCATTGTGATCTATGCTTTCAAGCTAATGCTGTTTTAGCTGACAGCTGCTTGTGCACCAACCAGAGGTAGGCTCTTAGGCTTTTTTTTTTTTTGCAGATGTGGTACTTTTGAACTAGGACATGGAATTTTACGTGGCGAGCACAGACGAGTGAAGTGAAACATCAGTGTGGTTACAGTAAATATAAGCACTTTTGGAACTCTGTTCAACCAATCAAATTAGTGAAATGTTTATTTGGCACCAAAAACAAAGTGACTACTAAATGAATAATGAAAACAAAATGCTTGATCAAGAAATTAAAGCCCCCTGTAGTTGTCTACAGCATCCTTTTCAGAAACTGGAAAACCCTCAACATGAAATATTCATGACAACAGTTCCAAACACACTGCAGTGGCTCTACGCCAAAGAGTGAACCAATTACAAGAGTAAAATGTGAACTTATTTAAAACACTATTGCTGGTGTTGATATACAGAAAGAACCAAGCCTATGAGAGGCTGTACTCAAAGACCGGAAACATTTCCGTAGTTTGACGGACACACCAAAGGCATCATAAATAACAAATATCAAGCTGTATATCAAATGTTATACATTTTGCTGTACAGAGTCAATTTCTCGTGAATACTGATGCCTCGAAACTGCTTTAATCTGCTAATTAAATGACGACAATACAATTTTTTTTAATATCTACATGATAAATGTTCCTTGGTGGAAAGAGGGAAAAAAAATTCTGAAAGAGATCAGCAAACCAGATTTCAGCCTTAAACTGATCCACTCCCACGCTGCAATTCCCACTTTCATTGTGCTGAGACTGTGCTATACCTGCTCTTCAGGGGTTCTCTTAATGTAATGCTGACTCCATTCTCTATTTCTGCTGATCCCAACGCCAACGCATAGCATTCCATCCAACGCTGACAGCAACTTCTTGTGTAAATGTAAAAAAAGTCAGATCTAGATGCTGACGTGAAGCCCCTCGCAGGACCGAGGACAACGAATGAGTCAGCAATCACTAAAAGTCGTTTGACTGGTGAACACTTACAGAAGATTGCAGAGTACAGGAATAGTTGTTTGAGGATTAGCATGTAAGCAATTCTTGTCAAAGTTGTCTTTTTTGAAACAGTATTCTTTCTTTTTGAGGTTCCTCGAGGCGCTCTTATATCAGTCCTCAGAGACTCATAGCGAAAACCAGAGTACAACCCATAATCATGTTTGGTTGCTATAGTGTCATGTAGAATTATATCACATCTGTAATGGTAGCACTTCCCCAGATCAATCCCTCACTGGAAGCACATTTCCTGGGATCTACTATCTAAAAATTACTTTTCTTGCTATATATATTTAAAAAAAAACAACAACAAAATATTAAAGGGGTGATGACGCTATATTTTGTAAGGAATAACACACTTGGGGGAGTGTCGTTATAAGAAAATAATCAACGATGGGGTTGTGCGATGCGGCTCGCCATGAAGTGGCGTTACTGTTACCATCCTGAAGTTGATTGCTTTCCAATAATAGCATATCACAAAATGTCTTATTTAAAAGGTATATGCTAACGTGCTTTACAACCAACTGCTACTGCTAACATCTACACACTACACACAAAAGAAAAACAAAAGTTGCCAATGGCATTAGATCCACTTACAGTAGAAAAGCATTAAATTAGAAGCATTTGTCTGTATAATTTCCTAAATTTGCCAAAGTGGTTGTAAATAAAATAAAAAGTAGAACAACCCATTATCATACAACATCAATGCAAAGATGGTCTTTCCTGCTGTAGTCTTGCCAGAGTCCCTGCTTGAACACTGCACACAATGTACATTGCCCTTAACCATTATGTGACAATTAGCATACTTAATAATCTCTCTCTCCCCCTCTCCATATCCCGCTCCCATTCCCGCTCCCATTCCCGCTCCCATTCCCGTTCCCTACCCTGCTCCCTACCCCGCTCCCTACCCCACTCCCTACCCCGCTCCCTACCCCGCTCTCTCTCTCTGTCGATTTGCTACTCCTGAGATGCCAGTGATCCTGTTCCATCCTGATACCCTACTTCTGGTTGGAGTTCTCATCACTTGGAAACCACTCGCCGCCGCTGAGGAGGGTTCCACACAGACAGCCTAAAGTTACATGAGATTACTGAGGATGGTACCAAGTAGAAACCATAAAGATGGCTTTGGACATCAATTGATATGAACAGTTTTGCTACTATGGCTTACGAATACAACTGCTATGATAGGACTGCAATCCCCACAAACAGTTTTGCACTGTTTCCATCAGTGAGCAGTTGATAACTTCAACAAAATAGACTTCTGCTATATGCTGAGTCATGGAGACCACTTGGAGCCCTGAAACATACCAAGTGTGAAAAACACATTTACAGAAGATGAGACAAGATGAGACTAGAAAAGACGCTATTGATTTCAGGGATTTTCCACAGAAGCAAATACTGAAAGCAATTTCATTTCACTGGAACGGATTCTTGGACTATAAACAACTCCTGTAGTAAAGCCTGCCTTTTTCCCCCTCCACTTACACACAAGCTCCTGCTTGACCTAGCACTACAGAGCTGCACTGCCTTCTTGCTAAGCAGAAGGAGTGTATGGGGGGAGGAGCAGAGCGCTGCAAGGTCACTACCACACACTGAGGCAAAAGGCCATTATGGCTTATGGCTTTCTTTTTTACAATCCAGAATCCCAAGATACAGCAAAGCCTTTTGACCTGCATCCCCCAGATCCAGCTTCTCATCGCCAAACAAACGGTGATACACTTGTGCACATGAAGCCGAATTATAATTACCACCCCCAAGTTAATCATTTTCCAAGAACAGCACGTCCCAAAGTGTTTTATTCCTCTCATTAACACATCACAGGTTTGATCCATTTAGTTACATTTATTGCTGAGGAATGACCACAAACCAAGTCAGTTCCAGTTATTACAGCTATAAATGGTTGTTCCCTTTTTTTGTCCCCAAAATACCATAAAAAGGTTTACACAGATTTTTAAATCTGTTTAAGTGGAGTGTCAGTATACGCTGAAACAATAACATATGTTAATATGTTAATTGATATGAACCTGCGATTTGCTTTGCAGTCAGGACCTGCTGTCAGAGCTGCAGTTACAGAAAACTAATCAACACCTTCTGACCAATCAGATTTGAGAATTCGACAAAGCTGTGGTTATAAACTGGGTTTAGTTTACACAAGTGACTGGTCAAAGCACAGGTTTGCTGTTAGGAGCTCATTAAATTCACATAGAACGGACCTTCTCTGCTTGAAGGAAGAAAATGGGCCACTGTTTTATGATAACCACAGAAGAACAGGTTATGGTAATGAAGTCTGATTGTTGTGCTACTTTTCACAGCCGCTACAAGCAAACTATAATGTTCCAGTTTGAACTCAAACCCAGAAAAGAAGGAAAAGCAAATCTACTCAGATTTCGGATACTACTCGGATACTGAAATCCTGCTTGTTCCTACCTGTGACAAATATGAGCTAGTTTAGTGGGCTAGCTAACTTTGCTAATGTTAGTTATTAGCAAAGCCTTCAGTATACTTTGACAGGTTTAGCTACAGTGAAATAAGTACATTCCCTGAGAATACAGCAATCCTAGTCAAGGTTCCAATACAACCTGTAACAAAGATGAGTTAATTTACCAGCCTGCTAGCTAACTTAGCTAAGATCAGCGATTAACAAAATGGTTAACTTGGTATATTTCAACAGGTTTGATTACTGTTACATAGCGGCAATGCAGTGTAAGACTGAGATACTGAAATCCCATTTGTAGCTTTACGATATTTGGCGAGCTTGTTTACTATCAGTTAGCTAACAGAGCTTATCGAAACAAAAACCAACCACAGGGTTAGAGACAATAGGTCAGAAAAGAAAGTTCTCATATACTTTCACAGTACCAACCCTGAATTCTGGTATGATTAGTGAAGCAATGTATTGATAAAAAAAAATAGATGACAAACCCACTGTTTAAAAATGAGTGGGTCTCATCTGTTCAGTGTCTATGGCATTGATCAATAATTTGGTATTTCCAAGCCATAAAGTAATAATTAATGACTAAGCATTAGAAGGTATCACTTATGTTAGTTGCTTATCCAAAACCTTGTAAGCAAGGAATTTTAGGTCACTGGACTTTATGGGTCTTTTTCCCCCCAAATGTCAACTTCATACAAATTCATATATCCTGGCATTTTTAATGAGGGTAAAGGTGAGGAAGTGCCATTTTTTCATTTATTGGGCAATTTAAAAACATTGTAATTGTTTAAAACATGTTAAGCAAGTCTGCCATATGACCCTCTGATCTAAATTAACTTCTGGACTTAGTGGTGGAATTCCATTACAAAGCAGAACCATTAAGAAAACCCCACTAATCCCTTTGTACTCCTTCATGGCCACTCGCTCCCTCCGGTGCCTCGAGCAAGTTGTTCTCTCAGGCTAATCTTATTCAAGGGTCAATCTCTGTCACCTGACTACAGAAGAATAGAGACATCTAAGTTACGATAGATGCAATAGAGCCACAGTAACGCTAAAGAGAATACTACTGGAACTGGAAGCTATTTGCTTGGGATGCGAGATTTAATCCTTAGTTATCAGCTCTTAAATTCATCACATGCCAGCTGGATGTGAAAATGGGACAAAAAAAAACAAAGAACAGAAGGACAGCTGCTTCCCTTAGACTAAAACCAAAAAAAAAGCATAAAATTACCATAACTCAGCAGAAGCTGTCACCTGCTTTGCAAAACTATAACAGTTAAATGGTTAGTTGTTGCCAAGATGAATCATGAAAATCAGTTGTACAGAACAAATAATACACCATGAACATAACATGCTACTTGCTAATGCATTTTCCATTTTCTGAAAATAACCCAGCATTGTTATAGACATTCCCCAGCTCTAAGTCACTTCTAAAAACTGAGTCACTTCTAAAAACTACAGATTTCCAGTGCTGTAAAAGCAATTTCCTAGCTAATCATGTACTTAGACAAATGGCTAGTGCACTAAATCTATTCTCCATTATATCGGTCTTCGCTAATTTTCTTACTGAAAGCCTCTGATATGTGATTAAACAAAAGAAGCGGTTTAGCTTTTGGCATAAGAAAATTATGATGAAGTGTTCATTTATCTGTTACACTTTATACATAACGGTGAAACAGCTGAAAGTCTGTACAACCGTATCTGGTGAAAAATGAAGGCTATAAACATTTCTGAACTATGGGCTTCATTTATCAAGCTGGATACAAAGGAATTTATTCATAAATCATTCGTAGGAGTATTTGCAGAATAAATCTGGTATTCATTAAAATCTAGTAAGCTCAAAAAAAAAAGTTCATTACCGAGATAAGCTCCTGAGTTTTTATGTAGTCGACGCTGCAATGGCTGAGCTGCATTACTGGACAAGTTAACATAAGCATAGGCTCTTTCACCATTTAGTCATCTTTTTACATTTTCAACAGACATGAATATAAAAACACTGCAAAAAAAAAAGCATAAATTTGGCTGGAATGTTTTCTTTGGTTTGGCCACAAAAACATCCAAACTGTAATTTTCTGAGAGTCTCACTCTTGTAAGCTTGCCTCATTCAGGCTGATGCTTCTCTATCTCCTCTATCAAAAGATGTTCAGGTTTCACGTGTCGCTCGAAATCTCTTGACATTTTCATTTTGAAGGTCAGCCTGTGATCGCTGGAACACTGCGCTCAGGTTACGCAACAATACTGCTTCTTCTTCAACTGTAACATTGTTTATCAACAGCTGATATATTTGATTACATACAACAACAGGAAATACACCAGCTGTTATATATCTCACTCCATGAAATCAATACTGCACTAACTTTCGTTAGTCCTACTTCTGACATAAGACTGCTAGAGAATGAGAACAGGATGACAGATACAGGGTACAGCTGGGTGCAAAAGTTTACATCCTCTAAGGGTTTTAACTGGAAAAAGTGACAACTACAAAACACATAATTCCAAAATGTTCAAAATGAAATGTGGGTGTCTGATGCAACAATACTGAGCCGGTGTATATAGGAACACTTTTAGATGAAAGGTAATATATCTTCCTTCTTTTATTCGCCTCCTGGATGAGTTTTTTCCTTCAACGGCACAACTGAGGTACAACAGTACAGCACAAAATAAAAACAGGACATCCATCAAAAAAAAAAAGGTGTCTGTCGCTGTTGCCTGCTCAGAGAGTAGGACTAGGTTCTGCTGTAATAACAGGATTATAAGAGTATTTCATGTGAAGATTTTTATCCATTCTTTTCTAAATACCTGGAAATGACAGCATCTATATTTGGTGTATCATCACTGCAAATGTGATATTAAATTATAAATGAAGTGGCATTTAAATTGAACTGTTAAAGGCAAAATAGTTTGCATCCCATGAGAGCGCCTAAATATACATCTACGGAGAGTCACTAATGTGAACCTCGATTGATCAGCCAACTTCAATCTCTTTAAATCGCTTATCTACTTATTTCAATTACTTAATCACTTCAAAGCAATCCAAATCAATTCCATAAATTAAAACAAATAAGGTCGGTCATTCAATTAAGACAAAAATGATGGCACCCTGTAAAGTGAGGAAGCATTATTGTCCGTCTGTATCAGTCAATTCGCCGCAGTGGCTGAGCTACTTTACTGGAGAGGCTCTTTCATCGTCTGGTCGTTATTCTGTCGTTTTCAGCTCTCTGTGCGCATTGTGTTTTGTTGGCATCACTAAAGCCGTGATAATTTATGGCTGATTGGCATTTATCAACATACACATGAGCACAGAAAATCAGCATTACAGAAACTTCTCATCATTTACACACAGCTTTATTAAAAGATTGATAAATGAGGCCCAATATCTGTAAATCGTCATATAAAAATGTAATATTGCCACACGCCCAGTGACAGCCCAAATACTTTCCAAAACGTTCTATTTTTAGTGTTAATATTATTAATAGTGCTGTATTACTGCATCCTCTGAGCAAATGGAAGCATGTTCTATTCAGGTCATCGTAAGATTGCCTGTTCGATCCAGATACTGAGCGAATTATCTGCATGGAACATCAGGCATCTGTCCCATATATTATTTTACAGATACAGTAATGCATTATCTGGCTGGTTAATCAGAAAAAGGGGCAAAGACATGATGCAGGGTGACGTCAGTACGAAATCTACTGCCATATCAGGAACAGTTTGGGTGACAACTGAATGTTCTGCATGCCTTTGCCATGAACATGGATTCAGGATAGGCGACAGATGATCCCAATGCCAGGACTGGTGCATTCTTTCTAAATGTGCTATCTGTACAGAGTGTACTGTATTTATCTTCACACATGCTGCAGGCTTTTAGTGGCTGACGAACAGCGAGCAGTGGCAGGGAGATGGATTTTGGGGGAGGTAAAGGTCAAAGTGCACACACCTGCAATATTCTGTCTCCCATACCATCATACAAAGTGATTGAGACAAGTGTATGAGGACAGGACAACTCCCAGACTGCAAATCAAACACATTTTTAATTCCTTGCGTAACTCGGCTCATTTAGTCATCTAAGGAGGTCAGATACCTTCTGCTAGGTCATTACAATGCCGTTTGGTAATACGGGAAACCCATGAACTGTTATACCTATTCTATTCCTATTCTATTCCTATTCTATTCTGAGTGTCTTCAGAAAGTCTTCTTTTTATATGCAAATGAATATGAATGAATGTGCCAGTGAATATGGAAATTAGTCTGTTTTGAACGTTTTGGACATTCTGAGAATGCATTAGCTACATTTCCTTGAAAAAGGCACAAAACAAAAAATGTTTTTGTGCCAAAAATATTAGATTTGAGTCTTCTATCTACTCCAAGTTTGATGTGTTATCTACTATAAGTAGAGGCCAGTCGTGGCCTAATGGTTCGAGAGGTTCGAGGTTGTAACCCGAAGGTGAACCTGAAGGTCGTGGGTGGAGTCTCAGGCTGGCAGGGATTGTAGGTGGGGGAGTGAATGACCAGCGCTCTCTGCCACCCTCAATACCACGACTGACGTGAGACCCTTGAGCAAGGCACCGATCCCCCAACTGCACCTCAGCAAAAAAAAAAAGGCAGAGCACAAATTCTGAGTATGGGTCACCATACTTGGCCACATGTCGCTTCACATTTCATTTCATACATACATTTCATTTCACTACCTTCATGCTCCACCCAAATATTCCACTTTCAGAAATGACTTCGAGGCTGTGTCTATTGTACAGGTCAGGAAATCTTGCCTACAGGAAAGCAGAGCTCAGTGAGAGGTTTAATAGCTACTCTAGCCCAAAGAAGGAGAACTAAATTCTCACAAGACACAAAATACTGAACAGGAACCCTGGCTGCCAAGGGCAGGGCATCATCTCAGGTGTGTTTAACTTTCCACCTTGGAAAATACTAAGCACCGATTTTATGAAAAGCATGCACTCTTCTCTCTCCAGCCCCAAATGATGTCACTCACTTAGGTTTTTCCACAGGTCCACCATCAGCCCACCCTGTCATACAAGAACCAGTCTAGGGGAACAATGGATGTCTTTCAGGCTGAAGCTGAAAACGTCAATAGGCACTAATTCGACCTTTGGATGAAAAAGGTAGGGATTGTGCAAAGCCAATCATTTTGATGAATACACTTTCTTTTAGACAGAAACATTTTATTAAGCTTCTCTGGGTTGAAGAAAAAAAAAGAATGGTTAGTTCAATTCATTGGCATGTTTGCTTGGATAAATATCCAGAACAATCTGTAAGTGTTCTCTGGGTTCCAGTGCACCAAACACAACAGGTTCCTCACCGATTTAAGAAGGAAGATCACGCAGACTCACTGAAGCCTCATAGCAATAAGAAAATGAGGGACTCATCAGGAAGATATGATAATGCGAGTTCCTTCAGTCATCAACTTTATATTAGCTGAGGCACTTACAAAACAATATTGCTCTGCTAATGTTCTCTAAACAACCACAGAACCATCCTTTCCAGAAGGACAACTGTAAAGAACATGAGTGAACTTGATTATTATGGTGGCCCACGGAGATCCTCCATTAGAGTTAATTTGCTGAATAAGCCTAAGCAATATGCTTGAACTGACATGCATCATCCATAATACTTTCAGACAGGCACTAACGAGGATTAATGTCGTAGCACGTGTTTTGGTCTTGTTTCTAACACGACTTAACATTGTCAGAACAAATTCAACCTCCTGAACGGCACTCAGATGTAACATACTTTTGTGAAAAATTAGTGTTAGTGGTCTTTATAATGGTAAAATCGGACATATCAACGAGCTCCCTGTCGAAACAGAAGATAGCCCTCTAAAAATGGAGAGAGTTCACATCAAGTGGTTCAGCCCATAAATCTTCTCTGACATTTACTGTCTGCTCAAAGCACAGCAAGGACGCTGCAGTGTGTTTAAACTGAGAGGGGGAGTGTTGCAAGAGGCATAAAGAGCCCTAGAGCCACCGAGTGCTGACTAATGTGTGTAACTGTAGCCTGGTTCAGTTGTGGGATATAAAAAGACAGCGGAAGCCCACGGCGCTGGAACAGTGGCACCTAGAACATGACTGAAGAACAGCAGATGCACTGGCAGTTCTGGAAATGTGATCGCCATGAGGGACAGGAAGAAACCAGTGAAGAAACATTAAACCAAACTCAGGAGTGGCCAGATGTGGCCAACATTGTGTGTACGTGTATTCGGAAGTGTGAATGAGAGACCAAGCCATTTCAAATACATAACAGTGAAATGCTGGGAAGAAGTGTAAGATGGGGACTATAGGCAAAACACATAAGACAAAGCAGAGGGTGAAGCAGGGACAAACCTAGTTGGCAGAAAGAGAAGGTCTACCTCAAGTCTCTTGAACAGAAAACACACACACACACACACACACACACACACACACACACACACACACACACACACATATCCAGCAGCTGTTCTCTTTCTAAATTTAAACAGATGCAAGCAGTATGTGCTTTCGGTGTATTGACTGAACAGCCAGAAAATACTTTATTCTTAAGCTCTCTAAAGCTCCAGCCACATCATCATCCATCCATATTATCCACATAATCCATCAATCCACATCATCCATCCAGCCATCCATCCATCACCCAAAGTCACAAAATGTATTCAGCATAAGCATCATACATTTACATTCATTTATCCATCCTCAAATCCATCCATTCAAATCATCCGTATCATCCACATCCAAACCTATCTTCCATCCAGTCATCCATCCTCATCATCCACCCATTTTTTCCCACATCAACCATCCTTCCATATTATCCATCCTTTCAGATGCTCCATCACCCATTCACTAAAACACATTTCCATCAATCGTTCATCCATCCAAACCATCTACAACATCCACAAAATCTGTCCATTGTCCTTTGACCTATCCACATCCAACCTTCTATCACTATCATCCATTCAATCCATCTGCATCAAACACATCTTCCACCAACCAACATCATCCATCCATGCCTATCATTCATGCCATCAAACACATCGACACCATCATTCCAACCAAAACAGCCATTTGCTCAAGCATTCATCCATCCATTCATCCATCCATCCATCCTCAACATCATTCTACTATTGATTCTTATCAAAACCAGCTATTTTATTCTATATTTATCCACATCATCCATTCATCCACATCATGCATATCATATATTCATTCATTCATGCATGCATGCATCTACCCACATTTAACTCACATTATCGATAACATCCATCCAAATCATTCGCTCACTTGCATTATCACCCATCTATCTCCATCACCAATCAGTCCAGACCATACACCTAAATAATTCACCCATCCACCACTACCCATTCACAGCATTCATCCATTTATGTACATTACCCATACAATCCTTCCACCCATCTACAGCTTCAATCCGTGTATCTACATATCCATCTATCCATCCTACCCATATCACCCATCAATATCCATTACTCAACAAATAAAAACAGAGGGCTTGTACTCCTATGATCACAACACCTTCCTCCAGATCAACAAGCTCTCAGAACTGTCATCCACACAAACAGGGTTTGTTTAGAAAAGGAATATGGCTTGATCTGATCATTTCACTGCCTCGATACTAGACAAAAGGCAGCACAGCTAAGATTCAAGTCTAAAACTAGAGGTCAAAACAATCCACCTGAAATTAAGTGCACAGTGTACCTCTGATTCACTCCTGGTACCTTCAAGAACAAGCAATCACAAAGCCAACTGGAGTGTGTACTTCATCCTCTTTATAGAATCAGACACATGCCCATTCGCTCTCAGAGGGCACGGCAATCCAATCAAGACTGCCTCTTTTAGCTGCCTCCAATCTATATCCACATCACAAAAGAAAAATCACTGATGTGTAAATCAGTCAGGGTAACACCGCGTGTATGGTTTGTGGGTTACAGTTTGAAATCTTCACTGTATTGTCTTAAAAAAATAAAAATAAAAAACCCTCACCTTTCACCAGCAAACAAAAATATCAAATCCCAAATTATTGTTCTTGGATAGATATAGTTGAGAACAACCTTTCCATAATTAGAGAGTACGACGTTCATAAATAGGGTAACAATTTTGACGACTTTCTCTTGGAAGATCTATCAACAAACCAAACTTTCTGGTCAAACAAAGTTGCAAAAATAAAGTTACATAAAGGAACATGCCAGGAGGTAGCAGTGTACCATAGCAGATTACACAGCCAAAGGGTTTTCAGTGCATTCGCATTCCCTGCACCAAGAAATGGAGGTGCTGTAGTGTGGTTTAGGGTGAGTCATGAAGAAGAGGGTTGTGACACCATAGGGATTAGACCAACTGGAGTAAAGAACTTGACTGGGTTTAAAAAAAACAAAAAAAAAAAAACAAAAACAGGTAGACATTAATAGACAGAAATGCATTTAATCAGTCAACAGTGAGGTCACAACTCGATCGTATCAATACATCGTACGGAGGGAAGCACTTTATCAAAAGGATTGCATCAGGACATTACAAGCCGTCAGCAGAGGAGAACGTCTGCGCCTTACAAGGAGATAAGCTTCATCAATAGACGAAAATGCCCACCATTATTCTATTACATTCTGCCTTTTTATCAGCAAATGCAGCCCACCCTCATCTGCATGCTAAATGGCAGTGGAAGAGGTGAACTTCACCTGTGTGTGTGTGTGTGTGTGTGTGTGTGTGTGTGTGTGTGTGTGCGCTCGCATACACATGACTTGATTTGGGCTAAAAAAAAGATAACAGTAATAATCAATGTGTATTCATACACACTGCTTATTTGAGAAAAGGATTATCCATGTTTTCTCTGGACAAAACCGAGGCCGGGATACTGAGAGAAAAAAGAAATAAACATAAGAAATATATAATTCAATTAAGAAATTAAGTGATAAAAAAATTATTGAACACACTTCTTCAATAGACATGCAGAGTAAGGTTAGGGAGGATGGGCAAGAGTGAAAGCACAAGTGTGTGAGTTAAAAATATTAATTAAAATTATAAACAGCAGCAGCTGGGAACAGCGCTCACATTGTATGCCTGTGTGTGTGTGTGTGTGTGTGTGCGTGTGTGTGTGTGCGTGTGCGTGTGTGTGTGTGCGTGTGCGTGTGTGCATGTGCATAGTCCAGGCAAGAACAGGGGACTTGGCAAACTATCTCTCTCGAGGCCTCACAAACGCATGCATATACTCATGGCATGGATATTCAGTCCCTGTTTTCCTCCCCCTCAGGTCTTTGGAAATTAAAAGAGGGTTTAAATTAATAGGACGAGGGAAAGTGCTGGAAATCAGGGACAAATCAGGTTTTCTGTGTCTACGCACGGTGTCATCATCTCGCTGTTATTTGCTCTGATCTGTGCATCACTTTGTGGGGGTTGCAACAGCGAAGTGAGGCGCATCACGATTCCTATTTCTGCTGAAGGAAACTAAGGGAAAATAAGCAAGTATGGGTGCGAGATGACATCCAGTACAGCCACTCACGCATGAACTCTGTTCCCAGTGGGAAAGAAATTCACAATCGTTTTTATCTTAGACAAAGAGAAAGAATGCAGTCGATCTTTATCTTGCAATGTATCAACTTATACATTTAGAGTAAAACAACACTGATTAAAAAAAAATAAGTAAAATTCCTCCCTACTAATCTCAAATTACCTCAAGTATAAAGAATGGCCTTGAAATGCTTTTTCACTGAATCAAATTGCTGGAGGACACAAAAGTCCGACCTCTGTGTGCAAAAGTAAAAAAAAAAAAAAAAAAAAAAGGTTCTAATCAGTCATCAATGTGCAGTGAAGTGATATATTTGAGAACCTCAGTTCTCACAGTCTGATAAAAACTGATCAACACACACACACAAAAAACCTCAAAGCAAGTCTATTGTTTTCTCCTTCATCTGTAGGAAAGCATTGTTTAACACCAAGTTTTCCACTATGGTAGAGGACTTTGTGCTTTCTGGTTTCTGGCTAGCATGAATGGCTGTGTTAATTTTTTTCCTTAAGTAATTAGCTTCAGGGTGGTAACAGTAACTCCGCCCCATTGTGAATTATTGTCCTATAACAACATGCCTCCAAGTGCCTGTCAAATCATTCAGCCTTTGTCTTGCCAAAGTGTAGACTGTGTTTCTGTCGCATGAACACACTCACAATTCTACTCTTTCTTTTTTTTTAATGGTTACTGAATATTACTCAGTCAGGAGCAATGAGTCATCCTTGCTGATGGTAACCTGCCTCCAGTTGCTTCACCATTCTCATACGCTAAAACTCAAATCACCCACAGAGACACATCGAAGGTGTTTCCGCCATGACCTCTACGCCTGCAAGTACACGTACCTGCCGGTCAGATAAGCATCATTAACAGCTGCTAATTTCCTTTGCTTTTCATTGTCACCTTGGGCAATCAGCACATCATGTCCATCGAGCAAGAAATGGAGCATTGCAGCTAAATAGACTTTCTTTCAATAATGAGCTATAGAATATTTGTATTTTAGTACAACCACCCACTCATGTAGATAACAGGAAAAACCATCTTACCAAGGTAAAGCGAGGCATTCTCCTTCTTCACGTTGTCGTCCAGGTAGGTCGGGCCGAGAGTGTAGATAGGTGTGGAACCCATTCCCACCAGAATCTGGGCACAGATGAAAAGTGCTACGTAGATGGAATGCTCCTTGCCCTCCTGGTCCCGTGGGCACGACGCAACGCCCAAGCCGTCTCTGCTGCTGCCATTCCCATTCAAGCAGAGGCCCTCGTTTCCTGTAGATGAGTTCACTTCCTGGATCTGGTACGGGGGTGAGATGAAGTGGGGAAGGGAGAACAGAGCTGCCCCTACGGCTATGAAAACCCCACCAACGGCCAACCAGCGCGGCCTTTGCCCCCGACCCCCAAAGTAGCTGATGAAGACCACAACAAGCAGGCTTCCAATATCGAAGCAGCTCACCAACAGTCCAGACTCAGAGCTCCTCAGGCTGTACCGCTTCTCGATGGTGGTGATCACACTGCTCAGGTAACCCGAAACCATCAGCGACTGGATGAACGTCAGGTAGCACATACAGAACAGGAAACACCTCGAGTCCGCCAGAATCACCCTGACGTACTTCCTCGCTGGGAATCCCACAATCCTTGCTAAAGAGAACCCTATTTTTTTGTCTCCGGCCCTGTTGCCGTTTGGACGCGTAGAGCCGCTTAGACCCACCATGCTGGACATGCTGGAGGGTGAGAAGTCAGTTTGGGTCGGAGAGTCCAGCTGGCTGGAGTCACTTTTTCCCTGCATTCCACTAAATGCAACTCGGTCTGTATGGATTGAAGTGAACGTAGATGGAAGCTTCGGTTCCAAAGCCTTGTCAGCTGCTGGACAGCCTCCGTTGAGAACTGGTAAACTTTTGGATTTGTAGTAACTCCCCGAGTCGCCATATTGGTTTTGGAAATTGGTGACTTCCAGAGACTCTGATACATCACTTCCGGTCTCATCATTATCTGATGAAGTCATTTTAACCGAACTCAGAGCCTGAATAATCAAAGGCGTAATTCAGGTTTAGGATTTAAAGCCTGAAGAAAGTGCACAAGGCTGGAAACTGATCTACAGCCCTGATAGCACAAACAGCTCAGAATCACTAAATCTTCATGCATGATCTACATGCAAAGATGTCTGCACAAACAAACCTCCTGTCCTCACAAGAAAAGTGGACACATTTAAATGAATAAGTTAAAAAATGTTGTTAGTCATGTCTAAAGCAGTGTCCAGGCATTGGCTTTTCTCCCTGTGTATCACAGGCTACTAAACATATATACTTTTAAAATTCATCACATGTCATCAATCTGAAAGGGGTTCTGTTGGTATTTTATAACATAAAGCTCCTCTTCGGGCCAGTTGTCACCACGTCAAGACTCTCTCCAACATGCTGTGCTGTGCTGTGTTGTGTTTCCTACAACAAAACCAGGAAAGAAGACAAAATTGAATTAACAAGGAATCATTCCTGTTCAGCAGAATACAAAGGAAACAATGAGATGAGATATGACTTCAGCTCTTTATGAAGCTCTTATATCAGTGCTCAGATCACTCCAGAGGTATAACAAAGGTACTCTGAGGAGACAAAGAAGAGTCCAGCATGGAGGGATAGAACGACTCCTAAATAAACTGACGTAACCAAAAACGTACAAAAGTAAATATTTTGAGTGCACTAACAATTCTGCGTATTTACCCGACAAACACCGGTAAACAGAAACCGCAATGAGGACCTGAAGTCACGACTTTACAGACACAAATGAACCTGAAAACTACAGCAGTGAAAGAAGAGTGGAAAGAAAGAAGCAGAGTGCACGCGCGCAGTGAGCATTTCTGACAGGCAGCATGTTAAAAGAGAAGAAAGAGAGATGAAGCGGTGAATGAGAAGGCTGGAGAGGTGTAGCAGTACTCACTCGGAGGTAGATATTGTTGTCCTCGACGCGGCCACTCAGCTACTGAGCTACTGAATGAGATTGCGGATTTGGAGGCGGTCAGTGCTGAGGAATTCTGGGAGATGTAGTGTTTCTCAGGGGAGAGAGAGAGAGAGAGAGAGAGAGAGAGAGAGAGAGAGAGAGAGACGAGGTACTTCAAACTGATATCCTAAGCAAATACAGAAGAGTATCAGTATCATGACTTTACAGAAAAAAAAATCATTTGAAATTATTTAAAAATAATAATAATAATAATAATAATAATAATAATAATAAAATAGCCCACATATTTAGGGGTCCAAGCACGTCAGATGCTTGTACTGATTGATATTGTTTTTATTAGGATGCTTATTATTATTATTATTATTATTATTATAATTATAATTATAATTATTATTATTATTATTCATACTGAGTCTATACATGATTTCATGTCATGTAGGAAAACATAAACCATGAAAAGCTATATGTGAGTATACAGGGGAGAGTGGGGTCAGTTGTAACATTTGCCACATTATTTTGTAAATCTTATATATTCTAAGTGCTAATTATCAAATATCAGTTTCACACACACACACACACACACACACACACACGCTCACAAACACACGATTAAACCACAGAACCAATATTGTACAAGTGAATCCACTGGTCTGTGGTCAGTTGTAGCATCATCATTCATTAAGTCTGTGAGAGATATAAATATATTTTTGCTCATTATTTAATCATGCAGTAAATAATCTCTTATGCTGCCGGTGTACAATGTGTGAGCCAGGCACAAATACATCGATCACACTAAAAACGACTGATATGCTCGGGTCTTTGAGGTTCGTCCTTGTGTCAGTTTTCCAGTTTTTTTCCCCAGTTAAGTGGAATCTCTTTTGTCCTGAGCCCACTCTGTCAACCATCCTGAAATCTGATATGCCAGCTAACCAGCTTAGCACAGCCAACAATCAATCTTACTATAAATTACAATAGCCTATTTTGAATTCATTTGCATACAAAATAAACACAATTCAAACTGTTCTCCAGATGAGAAGAAAATAATGAATTTGAATTCTTCAAAATCTGTCTTTTGATGATAAATTCAGAGCTACGGTTAAGCTATTGCTGTTTTCCAGGGAGGTAGAGGATGCTACTGAGCATGTGCACAGTGCCAATACTGCACACTGGAGTAATTAACAGTGCTGCAACTGATCCCAATCTCACCTTAGAAAAAATCACACCTAGGATCACGCATAGGAGTGGAACAATGTAGCCTCCTGATGAGCTCATGTTGTGTTTTTTGATATGCTTTTCTGCTCACCACAGTTGTAAAGAACGGTCACTCAGGCGGTTATTTGAGTTACCACAGCTTTCCTGTCATCTCAAACCACTCTGGCCATTTTTCTCTGACCTCTCATCTACAAGGCCTTTCCATCTGCTGAACTATTTTTATTTTTTTCATTTTTTTGCACCATTTAGTATAAACTCTAGATGCGTTGTTGTGCATGAAAATTCCAGATCACGAGTTTCTGAAATACTCAAACCAAGGTCACTGAGATCACTTATGTCCCCTCATTCTAATGTTCGTTGTGAAGATTATCTGAAGCTCTTGACCTGTATGTGCATTACTGAATTACTTCCTGAATTTTTGATCATCGATTTTTGACATTACACTAAGTCCAGCTTGACCTTATATATAGGCTACTTGTTTTCGACTTGTTGAGATTTGGATTTGGAGCTTAGGAGGCTAATAACTATAAGAACTCAAAAATTATGATAACTCTGGGTTGCGATTTCCACCACTGTAACAAATTAATAGTTAAAAAAAATAAATCAGTTCCTATACGGTGTTATGCCACTGGTGTAAGCCGTATAGGAATCAAGGTCTATTCAAAAGTCTAAGGCAATTATCCAGAATCACCAAAATCTTAACTGGCCTATTCACTATGTGCTTGCAAATCTCATTCAATCAATGGCTCAATCTATGCTCTTTATTCACGTTGGCTTTTTTCCCTAATGAAATGTTGCTGTTTTCACTTCCTGCTTGCTTCAGGTCTTTTTGCTCACAGTCCTGTCTTCAGCAAGTGAAATGCAGCTCACTCGGGTTCAGGTCAGGTAACCGGCTTGGCCACTCACCCACTATAGATTAAACAGCCTCGAGTTGCAGCTGATGGATTGCAGTTGAACTCTGTAATCATCATTTTATATCAATTACAATGTGCTGGAGGAAAGAGCTGAGTGCATCGTGGTTTAATTACCTTTACATTACACTACACACCCTAATCAGACTGCTTTAACTAACATCACCTACACTTTACTAATTACGAGATTAACACAAGATATTCTCTACAAACGGACTTTCCAGTTGTACACGTAAACACGTTAGGTTTGATCAAGTTTATCAGGTCAAAGCTACTTCCTGGTTTTGTCCGTGTATGCTGTATCACCTTTTCCCCTACAGAAAAGTCACACAAATCATGTGATTATTTCATTCACTTGTGATTTTGTTGTTGTTGTTGTTGTTGGCACTACACGTTACCTTTCACACCTTGTTCACGTGTACACTTTTCACATGTACTGGTTTTACTTTCACATGCAATTCCTT
Organism: Pangasius macronema; assembly: GCA_037577455.1. Lineage (NCBI taxonomy): Eukaryota > Metazoa > Chordata > Actinopteri > Siluriformes > Pangasiidae > Pangasius > Pangasius macronema. The sequence continues at coordinate 14,992,263 of CM074966.1, read as the reverse complement.
TCAGACATGATCGATTTTCACGTCTTCTTACACATAATGAATTTATTTTCATGTCAATTTTTCACATGTATGAAAACATAAATGTGTGTACGAGACCAAAAAAAATCTTTTTACACACAATATCAATATTATATCATTAATGCAACTGAAATAACAACAGGACACTTGCAATATTATATCATTAAGCCATGATACAAGTACCAGCCATCAAACTCATGTTTCTGACCCAGCAGTGACATCTGCTGGTACAATCACTTGCCTAGTTTCACTCCGAGTTTAAAGCTTTGTACTAGTACCCAGGACTGCTGTTGGGCCCTTGAGCAAAACCATTAACTGTACACTGCTCATCTTAGGTTAGATTGGATAATAATATATTCACCATGATCCATTTATTATTCGTTTCATGTTCAAGTTTAATTATACTATTCATCTTACATACCAGTCTTCTTATGCAGTTTATTTTATACTTTAAAAATGTTACTGTTTGTCATATTTTGTTCTTTACACATAATGTAAATCATGCTAATCTGTGTATCTGTGTATGAAATAAAATTGGTTCAGATTTCTTAAACGTAAAATCCCTGGTCAATTGAGAGGGACAGTCTTCGAAAATGAAGAAGGCAATTAGAGTATTGAGGTTTGTTCCAAGTAGACATTTTTTATACTCGACTTGTTTTTGAGTTATTGAGGTTTGGCGTAAACTCACTCAAATCATGTGACCAATCAGATCAGCTAATAAATGACTTACTCACTCACTCACTCACTCTCAGTAGCTTTATGCTTTATGCTGGTCAGGGTCGCTGCGGATCTGGAGTCTATCCCTGGAACAGTGGGTGTGACGCAGGAATACAACCTGGATGGGACGCCAATCCATCACAGATATGTACTTAATAATAATTACTATAACTTTAATAATGATGGGTTATGAATCTATATATTTGATGATAGTATTATTTTAATAATGATGCACCTTTTAATGCTCACTTCCAGGGGTGGACACAGGCTGTCCATCATGGTCCATCATGGTCATGGCTGACAGGCAGAGGAGGAAAAAAAACAATTAAAAGTGAACTGGGACAGAGGGAGGGAGGGAGGGAGGACCTGGAGGGCATTAACTCCTATTTTTTCTACTATAGAGGCACTTTTGTTGCATGTAGGAGAGCCTATAGGGCACTGTATTTCATTTTCTCCACCCGAATGGCACCCATTAGGACGTCTAAAGGGCACCCAAGAGGGCACTTTATCACGTTTTATCTACTGTACTGTACGTTTTATCTGTCAGAGAGCACTTTCCTGCCTTTTTTTTGACATGGGGTCATTGACCCAAATATATACTGGAACTAAAATGAAAAGCGCTTTGTAAGTAAATGTATTATTTGTTTTTGACAGAGCTGATAGAAACTGATAGTATTGGCTTTTTAAAGCCATAAGGAACAAAGATAGTTTATATGGTTGCGTTGTGAATCCATTTCTAAATGTGATAGAAATATTCTCTAATAAACTGTGTGCATATTCTTTGTTTGTATAACTGTCTCAAACTTCTTCCCTAACCTGTGAGCAGTGTTTGGATCGTCTCAGTCGTTGTGACATGACATAACTATCATACCCTGCCTTCTTTAATGTTCTGCTGATTTAGATTTTGGATTGTTGTCTTGTTGCAGGATTCACCCACATGTCATTTTTAACTAGCTGGAATTCCTTTTCCACAGACTTATCCCCCTTTCCCTCCCCCTTCAAAAACACTGGGTGATGCAAATTTTTGCACCCAGCTGTAAGCTCAGTTAGAGCCGTGCTCACACCCCTAACAACAGCTTTGTCCTGTGAGTAAGGAATAAAGCACTTGGAGTCGTGCTGCCACTTCATTCATCTTAATGTAAGAGTCGCAACACAAATACGGACAAGCCGCCTTATTTTCATACAGTGAGCTCCCGAATGCCGCAGAATCACTTGTCCTCTGCATTAAGCGCCTGCTTTGCTGAACTATTAATCCTGATCGTGGATCTGCCACAGTTTTGTACACTATTCCTGTGGACACACTGCGTTTTCTCCGTGGTTAAGGACTTTGCAGTGGTGATCCATCACTCCATACTGATTAGAGCTGCAATTGTTCTTGTCGTTTATCCTTACCTTCTTCATTCTGCAGTCTACAACCTGCCTCTTTAAAGATTCCCAAATGAAAGACCTTTGGGCTTTAATGATAAACTCAGTGAAATTAGATGAAGAATCAGTTTTGAGAATAATGAACCATATTTGGCAGAGCCTGAGCGTAGTCTTAGACCCAGTTATACTCTCAGTAGAAACTTGCTATTGAAAATCATTGATCACTGTCCACAACATGGACAGAGAAAAAAACTCAGGGAGAAACGAGTGAATGTAACGTGATTTAACACCAAATAATAAAAAAAAATGCTATCAATTACCGCCAATATCCTTAATTTTTGGTAAAATGTCTACCAGATTGAGTAACCAGATTAGTAATCTAACCTTCTTGTTAGCATTTTGTCTTAAGTCCTAACATTTTTTTTAATCATCCTATATTGGGAAAAACTATTCAGGCCAAGAAAGACATTGATCAGAACAGCAGATTCCTGCATGGACTATGGGTACTGGCTTCATTTCTGCCTATAAATAGTCTCTAAGTTCCACAAAGGAAAGAAAATCAGTGCCTCAGAAAGGATCACTGTTGTAGTAAAAGCCACAATGCTTTTATAACCTCCACTGAGATTTATTAAGCAGATGGAAAGATGCAGTTAGAGGAAGTTTAATTTGAACAATAACAAAAGATACATATGGCAATCAGGTTTGACGAAGGTTTATTTCATAACAGCTTATCGGCTTTCCAGAAGCCAGAATTGTTTCAACACCTCCAATGGATTAAAAAAAACAACAGCATTTTATGCATTTCAGTATAACCAGTCCAGAGATCAACATATTTTACTTCAGCCGTGAAATTGTTCTGTTTCCAAAATAAAGAGCGATAGGATGAGAACAGACACAGAGCAGCACTTAGTTCTGACTGTAGGTTCACAATGGCCAGAGTTTCCTCTGATCTGCTAATATCCCAGGCTGATGTACTGCTGGTTCAGGAAATCTTGTGAACGTGCTCGTGTGCATGTGTATGCATTATATGTAAACTAAATACAGCTGCGGAATGAACCAAAACCATTCCCATGAACCAGTTTCACCATATAGTCTCTCAACAATGTGACTTAAAATGTGCTCAAGCAGGGTGTAATACTGTAAACCTAAATGTTGTGTTGTGCAATTAAACAGAAAAGAAACACCTTCTTCTAGACAAGTACTAATGCATAAAAATCTGAATTGTAATTTAAAAACAAGGGCAATGGAAAAACATCTGGACGTTAGGACTGTAACCTCCTCATCCAGGAACATTTTAGATATATTTTAGATAATATCGTAGATTCTTTCTGGTTGTTCTGTGCTCTCAGGTTAAAGCCTGGTGTCCTCCATGTACTGTTAAGATGGTCAGTCTTTGAGAAAGTGCATTAAAACCTTTCACCATGTCACCATGCTTTTTTGTGGTTCTTTTATATCTGAGTGCAATGGTTTCACCAACAGAACTTGTGATCCTTTACAAAAATACATTACAGCTCTGTGTTGTTGGTGTGCTCTACTTGAAATTTACATAAACCCAACATTTAAGCTGCATTAAGGTTCTTGATCTCTAAATATATATATAGGCATATCTTACAAAACACATAACACTGATTTCTAATAAATGAAAGCACCAGTTAAAAAAAACAAAACAATAAAATTATGTTTCATAATACAATATTTAGCCCAAACTCTGAGCTCTAGCACTTAGTGTCTCTGAGCATAAATTGCTTCAGGTCATTTTTTTCCCCCCTTAGAGCAATGTGCTGGAGGGGGAAATTGGGAGACCACTGCCTTCTGAGTCCTGAGAGTCATGGGGCACTTGGACATGGAGCGTATGGAGATTTTGTAGAGGAGGCTGGGATGGAGTCGTCCCCTCTGCTTGGCATGGAAGCATGGCTGGTAGGTAAATCTGGGCCTCAAAGATGTCCTCCTCCTCCTCAGTTTCTGTAAGATGTCCTCTTTTTTCTCCTCTTGTTCTACTGAGATCTTGCTCTGTCTCCAAGGCAGAGCTGCTGAACAGAAAATCATGGCGAGTTTCGAGCTCTGTGAATCCATTCCCGCTGAAGCTCAAGTCCTCTCGGTCCAGCACGATCTGCAGGTTCTGAGGCCTCAAGTCTTCCCAACGGTTTGAGGCATGGTCCGAAGGTTTAGTAGGAAGTCCTTCTGGGAGATCATTGGCTGATTTATGGGTCCACTGAGGAGTCAGAGGGGTCATGGGGGTAGGTTTTTGAGGTCCTGCAGTGAGCACCACTTGCTCAGCAACTCCTGCACCACTGGACTCCTCCAGATCCCCGGCCCCCGACCCCAGGTCTGCCCATGGCTCCAGCGTCTCAGTTCGGTTCAGTTTCTTTAAATTGCTCAGCAGTGCAAACATACTATCTACATCCTTCGCAAAGTTGGCCCAGTCTTCCAGGTTGGGACTGTAGTCGTGTCTGTGCTCAAACAGACTCTCGTTCACGCTGTACAGTTGTGCCAGTCCTTGCCAGTTGGCGTCCTCAGTGAAGTTGGGCAGCTTAAGGTCGGCGCCCGCCCCATGCAGGTTGTGTGCTGGAGGGAGGGAAGGAGAACAGGGTGATACGGTCAGCCAAATCTGAGGGAGAGAAAAAGCCCTTTGGAGCACAAGTTTGGATGGTGTCTAAAACATGCAGCCATGCATGGCCTCGAAAAATTATAATGGAGCGAATAAATTAGTGCACAACATCATGATGGCAACACTTTGCATAAAAGCCACTACCATCTAAAGCAATAAGCACTGAAAGACATCAATCAGATAACCAGATGGTCTCGATGGCCTGAACACACAGATGGATAAAATCCCTACAAATTGAGGATTGTCAAAAACACAACAAAATGTATAAATGCCTTTTCGGAGCTTGAAAAGTAGAGTCCAGGTAACCTGGAATGAATGAAAATGGAAAGTCCCCACAAATATACACAGAAGAATGCAAGAAAATGGAAATCTGCAAGTCAGCGAATTAGGGAAAGGTGCAAGGCCTCGATGGAGCAAGCATTCCCAAAGCAGATCAGGCAGTATCGCTGGACTACCAGACCCGGGCAGCAAAGCCACGCCGTATCAGCACTGAACGGTCTCTAGGTTCTGGTGTATAAACAGGATGGATGACTAGGTGGGATGAGAATGGAGAGAGCGTTTCAGACTCTTTGAGACTCACAGGGATGAAAGGCTTGGCCTCCTCAACTTTGACCACTTTCGATGCTGCTGTTGCCTGGTAAGCAGGTAAAGCCAAAAAGACGACGGGTCAAGAAAAAGGACAAATTTGAAAAAGTGAAAACAAAAAAGAAAAGTGAGAGACAGCGAACCTCCATAAAAAATAAAGAATGTTGGAAAATGCTGGCTTCAATCTGTGTAATAATTGGATTCAGTTTCAGACTTTGCAATCGATTCCTTTGGTAGTTTTCATCATATTTAAGAGAATAAATACAAGGTTGCATAGTGGTAACATCAGACTACCTACTTTCTACCTTTATTTAGAGGAACAAATAACATTAATGTATATAACTGAATTTTAAAGACAACTGATAGACCATGTATATTTATAATGTTTCCATCACGACGCATAGAAATATATTTGTACTTAAACTGATTGGGGAGAAATTTATCTTACAAAATGAACCTACTGTGTCCCCTAGAATCTTAGAAGAAAATCTTTCTAATTTCTAACAATTTTATATTTTTTTAGCAGCTTCAGTGACAAGGTTAAATTCTCGACCGAGCTTCGTTCATTCTCGGTTATCAAATCTTACAAAAGAGTTTCTACAAACGTTTGAACAAAGTTTTGCTTGCACTGCAAATAAAAAGTAAAACCCATTTGGGCTGATATACATCAATATATTCATATCTTTCATTTCATTGCTGATTTGCAAAAATGTACTATTGGAATTAACCGCTTGAATTAATGTTATTAGCACAAACCCCAGCATGCACACGCACGTTTAAGCTGGATGCGTCCTAGTGGATTAGTGGAAATGAGCTGGCCCATGCAGTTATATGGAAACAAGGCATGGATGAAATCAAAAAAGGTGGATACCTGTGTGGATCAGAGCTTCCTCCATCTTTACTCCCTGATCAGGAAAATAAGAGCAATCGAATGTTAATGTGTCAATCATGGATGGCGGAGGAAAAAAAAAAAAAAAAAAGAAAAAGATAAGAGACATTGATGCTGTAGGTCTGCATGCACAGCACTGAACCCTTAAAGAGAAACCCTGTTAGATAAGACAATCAGAGGAATCAAGCGTCTGAGAAAAAGATTACAGGACAAACGTCTCTATGCATTTATGATGTAAGAAAACGTGATGAACTAGTGAACTGAAGACTAGTTTTAAGCTGCACAAGAAAAAAAACAAAACACAGTTTACACAATTTTCCACTCCTGCCAAATGTAATTGATCATCTAAATTTGCTGATTTAGTTTCGCACAGAGAGATATGTCACCACATAACCTTAAGCCATGTAACCTCATTAGAAATTCCACACCGTGGCCTGAGCACATCAGCAGGTTCTGGGGAACACTACTGAAAAACTGGAGGCAGATATTTACAGAAAAGATTTTTGGCTGAAAGTCTTCCACTGGCCCCGTAGCTCGAAATAAATGTCAGCATTAGACATCTCCTGCCTGTGCTACCACATTTCAGATAAGTGGAAAATTCTGCAAACTTATACCACAGCGTTACTGAATGTGTGATTCTGATTGGTCAGAAGGTGCTTATTAACTGTTTATAACAGCAGAACTGACAGTGGCTGTAATTCAAAAATCACAGGTTTACATTAATGTGCTCATTCTAATATACTATCGTTTCTATAGCAACAACTTTCATTTGCATGGTGAATGTTAAATAACGTTTTTTTTATGTTTATATGGAAGTTTTTTTTAGCAAGGAGATGTTCATTTAACATTAATGGAAGGAGTCTCCGGTGTCAGAGCTTTGTAAAGAGGAATTTGGACTTTTTCGCTTTTCTTGGTAACATTTCTTGGACGAGCTAAATTTTTTTTCTTGTAGAGAGAAAAACTACTCGAAGCTGCTATAACGTAAGCGATAACAGGAACTAACTTGTTTCATAGACGTTAAATGTAACTATAAACGAATAAAATAGATGACGTCGTGCTATCCTTTAATTAGTTTAAAAAATGGTCGTCTTTGGTAAACTGCTGTGGTATAAGAGGAATAAAACACTTGGGGTGGTGTCGTTGATTATTTTCCTATAACAGCACCACCCCAGATGTTTTATTCCTCATATATTAAATTCACCTACCAAACAACATGCAGTTTGAGCATGTGGATCATTTTTATGCGAGATCTTTGTGTTGCTTGGACACTGACAGTGCACACGGCTAGTGTTTTGGAAGATTTACTGCCTGTCTGAGTTAATGACATATCAGCCATCGCTTTAGATAAATACCCAACACTTAAAACGATTGCTTAACCCAAATCGATCCCAGTGTCTTCGGTCGTAGGTCACCGAGATGCTTGGTGGTTATGTAGAAATAGGGAAGCTTACAAATATACTTTCCTATACTTTAACTGTAGAGCACTTTAATTCCACTTTTAGAATAAATACAGTGCAAGAAAAGGTAGGGTCAGGTTGAGATCTTTAGAAATATATTCCTTTTAAATGTTTTACACATTTATGAATTTTGAACAGGCCTCAAAAAGAGATGAAAAGGACAAAATTATTATTTCACTGCTGATATGAACGCTGGCTAGACATCTGGAAGAGAGACAAATGTAAAATGGCTCATCGGTGCTCTGCTTCCTGAGGGAATAAGACGGGAATTATGATGGAGGGAGGTGTACAGGTGGGAAGAACATGGTGCCGGAACCCACAACTATATACAGATATACAGTCAGATGGTCATGCATCATGCAATACACAGAAATGGTGCACAACAGTTAAAACATGTCACAAGATGTTTGTTATGCTCTGAGCCTGATGGTCCAGCATGTTTTTAAAGCCGAGAGCGTAAAGGACTGATACCTGGGTCTGTGCTTTTGGGTCTGGGGTTGCACTGCTTGTGGCCCTGGCAGCTCCTCAACTCCATCAGCTGCAGATGGAGCTGGTTCAGGACGTCTCGATCCACCGTGTAAACCGCATTGCTCAACTGCACACACACACAAGCATCCTCTCACTCAGGCTATATTCAAAACGGCAAGGTATGGCAAAATGACCTGCCACCATATTAACCATACATGACGCACTACATTTACTACGCATGTGGATATGTGGTTTTGAACATCGCAAAATATACTGTTCATTAATTACTACTGCAATATTACTTATCACCTATTTGAACTCAATCTCCCAACAATAGGGCAAATGATTTGCTGTTATGCTACTCGGGAGCCCTATCTTGCTGTTTCATGTCCACTCATGATCACCATTATTTGAAACTGAGTTTTTTGATCTAAGTTTTTCTTAGAGAAATGATTTTGAGAAAAACATTTTTGTTTGTTTGTTTTTTAATACAGTCTGTTTGCACTCTAGTTAGCGTGGTTTATAAGCTTTATGAATGTATATCATAATGACACATGAACTGACACATACATAAATAAGGAACCAAACTTTTCAGGTGTGTGTGTGTGTATATGTGTGTGTGTGTGTGTGTGTGTGTGTGTGTATATATGAGAGAGAGAGAGAGAGAGAGAGGGAGAGAGAGAGAGAGAGAAAGAGAGAGAGAGAGAGGGAATATGGCGTCATTGTGAAATGGGTGGAGCTTGAAACCTTCTTCAAAGTTGCTAAGTTTCTCACTGACCTGCATTTATGAAAATTTACATCTTTAAATGTTTAACTCTTTCATTCCTATCCCTAATTAGAAGGTTATTCCAGAGAAATTTTTCAGAATGTTGATTATTGCTGGATTTAATTTACTGAAAATGGTGCATTGTTGTTTTTTTTCTTTTTTTAAAATAATAAAGAAATCTTATTTCTGCAAAAGGCTTTTTGTCAAGAGTGTCTTCAGAGTAAAAAAAAAAAAAGAATAACATCAATAGACTAGATTTTTGTTTTCTTTTTTTCTTGTAAAGTATTTAATAAGACCATATTTACGTATGTAATAAAACTGTTGATGTTAGAATTAAACGACTCACCTGGTAAGGGTCACTGTTCAGATCGAAGTACTCCAGGAATCCAGTTGCAAACTCGCAGAAGAGCGTGTTGTGGGTTTCATTTATGGTCCTCAGACACCAGTACGTGTTGTTATTGGAGCTGGTGCAGGCACAGAAACCTCCCACTGTACAAACAAATCCAAAATTTTATTAAGCCTACTGCCAAACACAGTATACTGGATGGAAACTGACTGATATTCAGCAATGTCCTAGCATTGGAATGCTCGGACTCTTTAAAAGCATTAAAAACAGAAGTGCGTTCTTTCCGTACGGTTCCAGAAGGGGGCGGTCTGCCAGTGGTCGTTGTTGTGGGTGAAGCAGGTGAGACCAGGCAGGCTACAGTCGTCTCCCTTCCTCTGCCTCTTCCTCTCTTTCCTCTCTTTCTTCCTTCGGCGGATCTCGTTATAGAGCTGAGCCTTGCTGTCCACCTCCGGCACCGTTTCTCTGCAGAACACACGACATCTAGATCTTTACCTTCGTGAACGTTGCTGCACCTATCACTCGTCACCTTCCTAACGCAACAGCTGACTTCCAGACAGGAAGCGTATTGTATAAATGTGCGTTTCAGCTCATTAAATCAAGCATAAATATATTAGCGGAAAATATTAAAACAGTGACTACGTTCATTTTAACCTCTTTGTAGTTTGTACATGTAGCTACCTAATGTTAGCTCAGCAAGGTCCTAAACTATCTCACTACCAACACAAAGCACCAACAGTCCTGATTTAAATGAAAAGAAAGATGTGCTGCTTGAATATTTTCAATAATTTAGAATTCTGCCACATTTCTACGACCTGTGGAGCAACACAATTCTTCATGTTTTGGAAAGAAATTTAAAAGGCTAAAACAATTTCTGCGATTTTCAGAAGTAGCAGAA
>CM074966.1:14965859-14975890 GCA_037577455.1 Pangasius macronema | reverse complement strand
TCCCTGCCGGACCCGAGACTCGAACCCACAACCTTCAGGTTCACCTTCGGGTTACAAGTCCGACTCTCAGACCATTAAATGTTTAGGTAAGGAGTAAAACACTTGGGGGTGTGCTGTTACAGGAAAATAATCAAAAGTATGATGTGCCCAGATGTGAAGCGGAGTTTTAGTCCTCTTACACCACAGCAATTTGCCAACAAATGCAATTTTCATTTATTAAAGAATGACAGATTGTACTTTTTATCCATTTATAGTTATGCGTAATCGATATGTCGAATGACCAACAAAAAAGATGCATTATAGCCGCTATAATAAGTTGTTCCCTCAGCAGCCAAAATCGCTGACACTGGAGACTCTTTCCAAAAATGCTAAATAAACATCTTACAGAAAGCTTTATAAAGAATTATACGTTTTTCACATAATTTTTGTTTACTATTAGAAATAGACTCTTTGGAGTGTTGACCACACAAGCCCCCGTTTAAGCTGTAACCATAGAAACGATAACGTATTAAATGGAGTGCATTAATATAAACCCTGTGATTTACCCCTGGCTCTACTGTCACAGCTGCTGTAAAAAAAAAAAACCCAGAACATTAATTAATACGTTCTGACAAATCAGATTAAGAAAGGCTCTCTCGTCTAACATAATTTAATATACTTATATACACGTTATATCTCTGACACAAATACAAAAAGCTGCGTAATGAACGTCATCTCTAGCATTAACCGAACGTATTTATTACGAGCACAAGGGCCTCTTTAATGAGCATTAAAGGTGCAGGTCATGAGCAGACGTTAATGTTCTTTTTGTTACAAATGTTATCCGGCTAACATGCAACAGCAAGAGGCCCCACTCTTCAAATCTTTCCCATAAAGAAAAGACCAGAGGCTAATGTGGTCCTAATCTCCAATTTGGTGGTGTCAGTTGGTGAACACACTCTGGCGGACTCTCTCACAGTTCAGACATTTGCTCCCAGCTGTGGGAAACTGTGTCTGAACAAAAGGCACAGGCGTGCTCAGATTTCCTGCTTCTGTGCCTGCGGGTAATGCTCATGTTAGATCAGACAGACAGACAGAAACAGTGGCTCAGGGATTTCTGTTTGTATGGCAGGTGAACCTGCTAAATGAACCTCCTCGCTTCTTACACACACACGCACCCTGACTATGCAAGCTTTGTTTACGCACTCAGATTTGTACGTACACATTCACACGATCTGGTCCAACGGCAGTTAGACAAACAGTCATGCATGGCCAACTCTGCAGGATCTCGCACACACGCTATCATGCTCACAGTGTCTCCAAATTTGCTCAAACTATCCAGGCATCCAAGTCACAAGAACTGAAAGGAACTCTCACACACTACACAACCACACCAGGAGGAGCTTACACAAACAAGCCCCCTCTTTCAAAAATTACACTTAAGAGTGCACACACACACACACACACGCACACACACACACACACACACACAGCCCTCATTGACTTCACCACAGGAAGTGGAGGAGGACAGCAGTCATCAGGTGAAGTCTTCCATTACTGCTGCATTTAGAGAGCTTTTAGCTGTGGCTCGGGTCACATTCCTAGCGAACTCCGAGAGAGGGAGAGGGAGAGAAAGCTGTCCACAAGCTCAGACTCGATCTTAATGCTGGAGGTTTTGTCTATGTGCTTCACATAGACCGTAACCATGGAAAAAGGACAGTAATATGATATTACAGTAATTAACCACAAATAATTTTTTCCCATATGCTTAAAAAAAAAACCCAAACAAACAAGGGTGCCAATAATTATAGAGGGTGGTGGATATTCTCCAGACACACAGTAGACCTGTGTGTGTGTGTGTGTGTGTGTGTGTGTGCGTGTACTGTACGTCTGCACACTCGCACCAGAACCCCTTTGGAGAAACTTTTTTGTTTTTAATCAAATTCCCAGACTGGGTGTTAGAGGCAACACTTAACTGAGCTATAAAAGCATGCCTGGTTCACATTAACACTGCCCTGGAAATCCAGGCTGTGTTTTAATGCTACCTGAAATTGTTACAATTTGTATTGTTCTGCTGCAATTGGCCACCATGCTGCTGAGGGTTAGCGGAGCAGGCGTGCTGCATGCTGGTTAATAGGCCACTGATGAAAGAGGAACTACAAGGGAATTAGTTTCTACTGCTAAGCACACCAATTTCTAATTACACTTCAATAGCTGTAAATGGCAGCTTGAATTACAATACAGCAACTCAGGAGCCTGAGTGCTGTGAACACACTTTGCTGCCTTTTGGATGGAGGAAAAGGTGCTGTTTTGAAGCAGTGCAAATGAGTAAAATCACCAAGGTGAATGTGGTGAGCACAGAACCAGTGAAGTTACAAACTGTCAATGTAGTAAAGAAAACGGGAGATTAAAAATACATACCTGTCCAGGCTGTTCACAGGGCGTCTGAAACTCGGCCTGCTGGCATGCCTCTTTGACCTTCTTGTACTTGGGCAGACTGTTGGTATGCGCTGTGCTCACGCTGCTCGTGGTCTCTTCTTTCTTGCGCAGAATTTTGCTGGAAAGACAGGAAGGCTTCGTGAGCTCTGCTGCAGGCTCATTCTGGCTGCTACGCTGAGGTTTTGGGTGCCAGAAAAGCCTGGTCACCATGCCCGGGTCAGTCTCAGTCAACTGTGCCAAGTCAAGCTCTCTCACCTCTCTACATTACTCTCATCCTATAGCCTCTCCGCTCAGTCAGAGCCCACAGAAATAACCGCTCTGGTCTCTTGACACGGAATAAATCTGTCTCTCAGCACTGAGGTGCTGCGTTTAATCTTGGCCCAACCATGCTCCAGGTCATTTTACATAGCTACGCAAACCAAAACAAAAATAAAACCAAACAATAAACCGACCATCTGGCTGGAGACCACGGCCATAAACGGGGCTCAGGCGGATCAGTGCAGCATTTTATTACATCAGATTAATGAAGTGGTTAAAATACTAATCTCACGATTCATTAACCTGGGTACTGTCATGGGCAGCTTGCAAAAGCACTACAGGTCTGATTTTATGCACAGCGGTCGTTTCATCACATGACGGGCAGCCAGCAATGATCAGCGGCACTCTCTATTATTGCTCTGCTGCCGAAAACCTTCCCAAGTCACAAGTGGACAAAGATGAACTGCAGGGGACCATGAGCTTCTCACCGTGTGCTTGTTATGCACGCATAGTGAGGGGAACACGCAATGAGATTGATGGGATTGCTGCACTTAGGAGTTTCGCATTTCACAGGCACTCCCCACAGCTGGGTCAGCTCACCATGCAATACATAAGGAGTAATAAAATCAACCACAGCACATTCTTATACTCTTCTAGTAGTAACGTCATGGTGGAGTGACAGCTGAGAGAGTTGCCTTGGGGTACGGAGAAACTGCAGGGTGCATCTGATAGCTCTTCTGTGTTCCTTGCTCCACTCACTGGAACCCTGAGAAATATGTGAAGCGTCTAAGCTATCAAATGAAAACTTTTCATTCCGCTCGTAATAGGATACAGTTAGTGCCTAGGGGAGGGTGTGTTTGTGTTGCAGAGTTACTGTAACACATCTGACAAGTGCAGTCAGTAGATTTAAACCAGTCACTGGAAGTGCCATTTCCAAACTCCAGCTAACCTCATTCTCAATAAATCACTCATATTCCAAGCATCAAATCAATAACTTTAGCTACAGTACTTCGACATGCTGTTCATAAGACAATGCACAGATAATTGAGAACAGAAATGGATAACAAGTTTACCCTCTCTCCACAAGGAATGTGTCTCTCCAGACCTTAGGTTTGCGGTTCAGTTTGAATCTGAAAAACAAAAATCCAAACAGCTTTAGTGAATTCATATGGAAAAGTCATGTGGAACGATGCCATTCACAGCCTCTCAGAGGAATTTGTTATAAAATTCAACATATTTCTGAAGAATTCACACAATCTACTTAACATAATCATCCAGGCATGAAGATAACTCACGAGCACCACACTGATGTAGCAAACACTTCACAAACAAGTTCCAAATGTTCATAGATTCTTGTTCAAGATTATATATTGCAAATGATGGTGCCTCTGTATTACTGCCATTTTTGCATGGATGGGTATGGAACACCATACTTTATACTATGCATACCTATTGTTAGACTTCTCCTGCTCCAGAAGCTTCAGGATGGACTTGCCGTCCATATCTGAAGGAGTATCCAGGCCTGCGATGTCCAGGATCGTAGGCGCCAGATCAATGTTTAAAACAAGGTTATTGTTCCTGCGGGAACCAGAAACACCATCTTAAAAAATGTAGCTAACTTAAAGGAATATGTATCAGAACACTCTGCAGCCCAAATCTAGTCCTGAATTTGATAAAATTCAATTAAATTTCAACTCACCTGGTTCCAGGTTCCACATTTGGCCCCCTCACAAAGAACGGGACTCTTATATCAAAGTCGTATGGCATTGACTTCCCCTTGACCAGACCAAACTGTCCAATGTGGTAACCATGGTCTGCTGTATAGATGATGTAGGTGTTGTCCAACTCGCCTGTGTCCACTAGTGCATTGAATATCTGAAGATATAGACAGTACGCTGTAGCGCCAAGCATTTTTCACAAATTTCCACAAAAATGTCAAAGACTAACCTTTTCCACTGAGTCGTCTACGGACATCAGAGTCTGCAGTCGTTTCCTCTGAAGAAAGTTAGTGAACTCCATGTGGATGGGCTTCATGGGGCCTGTGTACTGCATGATCCAGTGCTTGTCCATGTTAGGAGCGTAGTTGTAACTGGGCGTGCTGTTGAAAGGAGTGCAATACATTAACTTTCTGCGTAGAGTGTATGACATACACCTTCTTGCCTTCTCACAGGTGAACGTTAGTCTGTGTGGTGGGTAAATTGTTTGCAGACATCACTCATAGATCATGAGTCCTAAAGTTTGCTCAAGAGAATCAATTCATTCTTCCTGCTAGGTATTATTTTTTGCACAACCTGGGAACAATCTCTTCTCCCATTGAGTTAAGAGTCCTTGGCTGTCTTGGAAAGGAGAAATAGTTTGAGGGTTGGCACATGCTTAAGAAAATTAACAGCCCTGCAGGCTCCGGCACTGAAAGACGAGCTCTAGGATGCAAACTGCAAGTCATTTGCACTTACGAGTGGGGAAATAAACGTGGGCAAGCAAGTGAGAAAGTAAAAATGGATCAAAAAAGGTGTCAACAAGTCACAGGCTTGTTTGCGTGGTCAAGTTTGCACCTCCACACTGAAGGAGTTTCATAGCCTTTGATTTTTAAGAGACCAATCAAAAAACAAGTGTATCAGCCATTCTAAAAAAAAGTTAGCTAGATATATAACCAAGTACCTTCTAACCTCCTCTTTTCAGACCTTTTTTCGCATGCTGATCTATTCTCCCAGCCAGAAGGTTGCTTGATACCACCAGACCCAATGCAGGAGTGTGGAAATCAGGAGAGCCTAATTTGCAAAGGTCATACCATAGATATTTCACATAAGCACGGAGTCTTAGATTTAAAAATAAATAAATAAATAAATTATATAAGGTTCTACAGCAGTCTTTTAGAGAAAGCTCCAAGTAGAGTCCCTTTAGGAAGTAAAGACAATCCAGAAAACCCTTAAGAACCCCTTTTTCTATGAAGGTAGTATTAGCGTTAAGAGGCCTGTTTGGTGATGTCCTGTATTGTGTTCAAACAGCAAACCCACTTCAAGAAAAATCTGGCAGTTAGTACCATTATGAAAACAGCAAGAATGCTGCAAGTATGTGAATTGCTGGGGGTTATTGTTAGATTACAGTGAAGAAATTACACAGTGAAAACAATTCATTTGAAAACTATTTAGCAAATGAGATCAACAATCCCTTTCGCTTTTCACAGCACAAACACTTTGATTTCCAGCTGGACCCAAGTTGCAAGGCATTTCAGATTAGGTAATGTTCTGGTTACCAAGCCAATGAAATATGCACATGCTTGCAAAGCTTCTCAGCCGTAGCTGGCGCAAGGAGATCAGTAGCTTTGCTTGGCATGTTTCTGCCTATTGCTGTCTCCTGATGAATGAATTGTTAATTTACGTTCAACACCGAATGTGGCAGACGCTTGTCAAGTCTACTTGACTGTTATGGATTTGAGCAGTCAAATGGCAGCACAGTTATTCCTAAGTGGTACATTTTGCCTGCCATCTGCCTCCTTGTTCCGTTGGCAAGATTCTCAGCAACACAAAAATATGCCAGTCATAGCAAACCCAGGGGCCACCCTCATCTATTCCCAATCATGAGCTCATTCTAAAAATATATTAATGACCCCATGAAAGGGTGCTTGGAAAACAAACAATGCATTCCACACACCCCAGAAGGCACATGGTGAATGGATGGACTGATTGATATGTCGAGGGTCAGGAAGTCCTGCCAGAGTTGAAGGTGAAATAATAGCGTAAACAACAGTGAAAACAATGACAAATAGAAGTGCGATCCTGTCCTTATTGGGGTTGTAGGATAGTTGGGATGCTAGAAACTATGACATAGCTGGCCCGTTGTCATGGCTCTCCATGTCGGAAAAGGATCTCAGCCAAAAAAGTATCAGTTCTGATGATAGATCCGCAAGCTGATCGTGGGCTTGGCACTAGAGCAGTGCTCCATAAAATATCTCTTCCTCTGCTCGTCCCGTTCGCATGTGCCAAAAGTATACTTAGATTATAAATCATTTCAAGTTCATAGTGCTAAAGTCATTTGCTAGAGCAGCATTTCACTCTTGTCATCACCCTGAAATGAAAAGTCTCCTTTTAATAACATAGTTGATATATGAGTCCCATTGAGGAAAACAAAAACTTCCTTAACATTTACCTGTAAGAAATTATCTCAGCATTGACGTGAGAATCATTCAGCTCACTCTACTGTTCCCCAGAAAAAACAGGCTTTGTCTTGCACATAATCTACTACTATAAAAACGTACAAAACATTAAAAATATCTAGACTCAACAAAACTATTGCCAGGAAGACTGCTTATTTCAGGAGACTGGACATGCATTCAGAAGACAGGACACTGGGTTCAGTGGTGTTCGGTAACAGGTTGTCTCAGAATGCTTTGGACTCACATGTGCTGGGAGGCGTTGGGGAAGAACTCTGCATACTGGGGCGCCGAATCTTCTGGACCGTGGGGTGCCGCGTGACTGATCACCATCATAACTGGCCGGTGCGGGTACATGCGCTTTGACATGCGGAAGAAGTTGATGCTGTCGTTGGTGATCAGATCTGTGAAGTAGTCCTGGGAGGAGTGAAAGACGTATGTTTAAAAAATTGTAAACATAACGATTGCTTAGAAGAATAAATGGAAAGTCAACTCCCTGAATGAATGTATAAAATAATTGCATTACTTAGAACTGTAACAAGACCTGGTAGCCTCAAGCCAAGTGTGTTTGCTCTGGGAGGCACAGTGTGATGCTGCAGCACATAATTGAACATGACACTGGTGTTAACACCAACAGTCGGTAGTGCAGAGGGGGGTCAAGGCTCCCTGCTGGCACAGTGTTTTGACAACAGTGAGGTCTTTCTCTCCCAGCTTTGAGGCTGACACTGGAATGTCAATGAGGTCTCAGAAGGTTGAGGGGACCTCGTGGGCTGGTGTTGAGGTTTAGCCCTTGGACTAGTTATGCTACAGCCACATGGCACTGCTTGTGCTCCCACAAACAGTGGCAGGTATGGGAGTTACCTAAAAGCCTGTTAAATGCCTTTCGTGACTTCACCACAGAAAATAAAAACATTGTGTAGTTTTCGGTTCAGCTGCAGCATCCCTGTGGGCCAGAATTTACAGCAACTGATTTACACAAATGAGTCATGCAAATCACTCATGAGAGTTAGGTCTGACGACATATTGGTGTGCTCTCACTCGCTTTTGGATTTCTCCGATGAATTAGACTTGAGTAATGCATTTCGGGACGGATGTGAACCAGACATAAATATCATTTGGTTCGTCTCGAGACCGTGTGAACACTAGGACTAACTCATCAATCTCAGAAAGCATTCCTACAATTCAGTGGATATGAGCTCGTCATGTAAATGAATGTGAATGTATTCATACCTCGAGTAGCCTTATCTAACAGGAAAAGGTTATCTGAAAAACAATATTTGTTTTGACATATTGTGGCTGATGTGGTTTGTCCAAAGGTCTGAAGATCTCTAAAAGCAACATTCTAGGCTGTTAAATGATGCTTTGAAGCTGAGAGCTGCAATATTCCAGCTGCTTCTGCGAAGTCCGGACATCTATGCTGGAACAGATTAAAATGCTCCCCTGAACCACTAAGCCACAGAGTGTTCTCCAGAGCTCAGTGCAGGAACCTCCGGCCTCAGCCACCTCGCAGCTTGAGGGTAACTTAACACCTTGGTCTAACTAAACAAGCAAGTCATTGCCATCCAAGTACCAGGCCAAACATTTATTTACCCATCAGACATGCTCATAAAGTCAAAACCAAGAAACCTCAGCTCAAATTCCACACAGGGAAAGCTGTACAACTTTGGAAGACATTGCTAAATAATGGGTCTGGGAAGATCCGTTCCCGTCAGCTCCCTTTAGGTACATTCCTTAAATTTAATCCTTAATTTCACTGAGATTTTTTTTTTTTTTTTTGCTTTGCTCATAATTACTGGTGCCATACAGCTTTGCTTTGCTATAATCTAAATGGCACCCATATCTTCTAAGAATCACAAAAAAACAACAAAGAAAAACTCAATAAAGCTTTGCCCCAAGGGCATTTCCACTCCGAGTCTTGGTGGGGAATGATTTGATAATATGAGACGTGTCGCGCAAATGAGATGCCTCTACAGCTCAGAACATTCCCTTTAATTTAATCAGATTCCAAGCAGTTTAGATCAACCTGGGATTACGACCAAACAAACCCTGCAATTAGTTGAAAGCAGACCTTACAACTGGGCATGAAGTAAAAACAACGGGGGTGATGGGATTATGTATCCCCGCAACGTGACTGCGACAAAGCTGTGAACTGAAACCAGCCGGCACATACCTTGGCATATTCCGCTCCGTGCTTCTCCTTGTAGCCATTCCTACACACCGTGTAATTATAGAAGCGGGAATTTTTGATGAGCCCCACCCACTCGCGCCACCCAGGAGGAATGTAGCTGCCGTTGTACTCGTTGAGGTATTTCCCGAAGAAAGCTGCAAGAGACCAAGACACAAGCCGTCAAACGCCAAAACTATCATTACTGTGTATTTTTTGTTACTTACTAGATTAGAAGTTTCATTCATCTTCTTACAGGTTCAAAAGAAAAGGCAGTGATTGAGATTTCTCAATGCCTCCATTTTAATGATATCCAGGAGTGCTCTGCTTTTAAAAGTCTGCTTACATGGTCCTTCAGTCTTCAGCTCTTTTTTTTTTTTTAAGCCAAATTAAAACCCATCTCCCAAGAGCTGGGCAAGCAGCCAGCCTGTGCAAGACGTTAACTGCAGACTAATATTCACTGTTACTAGATTTAAAAGTTTCATTCATCTTTTTATAGGTTCAAAAGAAAGCAGAGGCATTTATTAAAAGCACTGCATTGATAAACATGATTCAGTTTCACTCATGGACAGGTCACTGGGTGCTCGGCAAGGTTTAGGCTAGCTTTAGCTCACAAAGGGCAAAGAGTATGAGAAATTTGTCCTCTGGAATGAATGTGAACCGACACGTCATTGGGATTTTACTGATGGGGGTCTGAAATACCTTAAAGTTATAGAGAACATTTACAAATGCTTATATACATTTCAGAATAATCATTGACTTCAGTGTCAACAGTGACCAACAGCTAAAGATCCTCATATAATAATATTCAACATACGATATATGTCCAAAAGTATGTGGACACCTGACTGTGGCAAAGAAATGTCTAGAATGTCTGATAATTTCCCTTCACTGGAACTGTGAAGCCCCAACCTGTTCCAGCATGACACTGCCCCTGTACAGAAAGCGAGCTCCATGCAGGTTGGACTAGAAGAACTCGAGTGTCCTGCACAGAGCCCTGACCTCAACCCCACTGAACACCTTTGGGATGAACTGGAACAC
>CM074966.1:14954211-14965748 GCA_037577455.1 Pangasius macronema | reverse complement strand
ACGAACCATGAAACCATGTGATTGTAAGAAATAAGTAAGGAATAAAGCACTTAGGGGCATGCAGTTATATGAAACTAATCAATGACTGGTCTGGAGGCGGAGTTACTCTTACCACCTGCCAAGCTGATTGTTTTCCTATAACAGCATGTCTCGGAGTGGTTTGTTCCTCTTCATACCTTCATATCAATTGGCCAATGATCCCAACTTTTATTAATTAAAGAATGTCATACGTTTTATCCGTTTCTAGTTACGTTTATTGTTGCGGAACATCCAGGAAATAAATTAGTTCCTGTTTTTTTACATTACAGCAGCTACCAATAGTCGTTCCCTCTGTACTGAAGCGCTGATACTGGAGACTCCTTCCATACATTTTTAACACTGCTTATTATGCTACCTCAGATTGCATGTAGCACTCACTACACATGTACCTGTGAATGAGCTGTTACTATAGAAACGATAGCGTATTAATATAAACCTTTGATCCGAATTACAGCCTATGATATTACACAACTACTGGCAAATTAATCAACGCATTCTGACCAATCAGCGTGGAGAATGCAACAGTGGTGTGGTATAACAAAAATATGCACACTATCAAATATAAAATGATAGCAGAGAAACAGAACTATTCATGATCAGCATAACCGGAATCTAAGTGCAGGAGGGTGATACTCGTACCTGTCCTGTAACCCGTGTTGTTGAGGTAGACAGCGAAGGAGCGAGGCTCATGCTGTGCCTGCCATGACGGAGAGGAGCAGTTCTCGTTGTTGCACATGCACAACACCAACACTTGCATGAAGGGGCAGTCGTACCTGCTCGCCCTGCCCGTCGTGTACCCGCAGCAGTGAAAGGCGTTAGTGAACGTTGTGCCACCTTCCTCCATGATCCTGCGAGTTTTGTTCATCACCTGCAACGAGCCTGGAAGAAACAGGTAAAATAAACAAACTGATCCTGATATCTATACAGCTTATAGTAAACACAGAGAACCTTTTGTGCTTCGAAACATTGAAGTGACTGTGGATTAGGAGCCTCAAGGTTCTCATAGAAGCCCATTTCCAGTTCCTTCCAATTTCTTAACGTCTTACCGACCTTCCCTGCAATTGCACTGTGTGACTCTCACTTCGAAAGACCCCCAATAATGGTCAAAGTGACGACAGTTAGGTTCCCAGATTGTGTCTGACATACTGCAGTTGTGTTGGCACCAACCAGAGAACGACTCGACTGCTGACTCACGCTGGCTAGAAACACTCTAACGCTGAATGCTAAATCAATTTTTCCTGGCTGGCTCAGGTTAGTAATGGAGAACTTGCATAAAAACAACTGTGTTTAGTAGAAAGAGGACAAAGCGTTGAAATGAAGTTCTTTATAGCCGTATATTAAATTAATCTTTAGACTTTCTGAGTCATAACCAGAGTTTCGTGGCTCTGGACCACAGTCGCTATGGTTTTGCGAATTTTGAAGGAACTGTTTATCTTCTCCCTAAACCCGACACCATGTTAAAAACCTCTGTTTACAATAGCATGGAAGTAGTATAAGCGTTACCATGGCAACAAGAAGCACAAACAATTTCCCCAGTGTAACAGGTAGCTAACAGCAGTTCAGCTTAGAGTTTTAACAAGTTTCAGCATTTTTTAAAAATAGCTAAACATACTCCAAATGTCGTTATCGAACAGACTGTGGAAAAAAATCACGTCTCAATGTTTCTTAGGTGCCTAATATCAAACCTGTAACTTCGCAATCATTTTTAAATCATGTCAAAATCTCTGACATGAAAGTTCCTCAATTATTATTTTTGTACATCATTGAGATTCAAAAAAGTTTACATTACTTTTATATAGCTTGTAATTATTGTATTTTTATTCCATCTATATTTTTATATTTTACTTTTTTCTTCTTTTCTGTCACTGCAATTATTTCATTATTATTTACTTATTTTTTTTAAAATTACCTTTTGGATCTTCATTTCTTTTTCCATCACACTGTAAAGCACTCTGAACTGAATTTTAACTTCTTCTTCTTATTATTATTATTATTATAAATTTTCTATTTAACTTATACACTCATTCATCTTTGCATGAATTTATAAATTTTTTTTAAAAATGTACATTGAGGTGCATTCATGAAGTTTGTCCATCTCAACTGCTACAAATCAGATTATTAGGCAGGAAACTTTTGCCCTGTTAATGAACCTTCTTCCAGAGGAAATGTGCTCACCCAGCTCTACGTCCTGGTCATCGGTCATGATGAGGATGATGTTGGGGCGGATGTTGCGGCGGTCGCGCTGGACTCGGCCCCGAAGGCTCTGACTCCGTGTGGTGGAGGACGAGCAGGACAGTGGAGAGGCCAGGGCAAAGGCCAACAGCCATGCCAGGCACACGGGCTTCATGATGGAAGACAGAGAGGATGACGCTGCTGCACTCTGGAGCTTTTTACAAGCAAATCTGAAAGAAAGGAAGAAATGATGTGTCACAACATAAGTAATGTAAAATGTATATGTTAAAACGTGTGGAAAACTGTGGTGAAAGCTAGGTCTTAAAAACTGAGAGGAAAAAAAACAAAACTAAATGACTGTTCCAGATATGTGGCTAAATATTTAAACATGCTCACACCTGATAAATCATTTAGAGGCTCTTAAACTTAATGTCATCTCTGTATAGTCGGATTCCACGAACCAAAAGAAGTAAAGATTTTACAGACGCATCTGTCGCACCAAATTCACCACTTAAAGTTTCCAGCAACATATCCTGATAAATGGGGGCTACATACAATGCATTCATAGGTATTTGCTGTATCAGAAAGATTTTACTCAGAGCTACTAGCTGTAAAGCAAATACACAAGTCAAAACTTGATATAATCTTTTAAATCCTACCTGCAAAGTGCTTATCCTGCTCTCATAATTTTTCCTTTCTCCTCAACTCCATGCACACACAATCAAAATCCGGAGAGACCTGAGGGCAGTG
Organism: Pangasius macronema; assembly: GCA_037577455.1. Taxonomy (NCBI): domain Eukaryota; kingdom Metazoa; phylum Chordata; class Actinopteri; order Siluriformes; family Pangasiidae; genus Pangasius; species Pangasius macronema. The sequence continues at coordinate 14,962,787 of CM074966.1, read as the reverse complement.
CATTCGCTTCCTGTGTGTGCTGACAAACCAGTATTCTCTCACAGTTTCCCTCTCTCTTTCTTTCTCTCGCTGTCTGTCCCATTGAGATCCACTCACAGAAGCTTTCCCACTGGCCGGTGACAACGGCATGAAGCCAATCAGGGTTTAGCGCCGAGGTGTCAATCATGAGCTGGGTGTGATGACCCCTGCAGGATGGCTGGTGGGGAATGAGGGTCCCAGGAGAGGGAGGAGAGGGAGGACAGGGAGGCGAACGTTCCGCTACATTAACCTCTCTACTGTGTGTGTGTGTGTGTGTGTGTGTGTGTGTATGTGTGAGTGTGTGGTTGGGGGGGGCTACGCGTCGCTGAAGATGACAAAAGCAGCCCCGCTGGCCACATTTCGCCATGCGAGAAGTTTTTGCACCTTGGGAAACAGTTTTACACATGTGTCAGGGGATCCTTTCAAACTAATTTGAATTTTTTTTTTTTTTTAAATGAATCCTTTCCGACCTAATTAGACCAAAATGTATAGTGCAAAAAAAGTGCATAAGACTGACGCATACACTTGGCCATGAAAGTCATTACTGTGCATGTCTCCAGGGGCACCAGATTGCCTGATGGCCAATCTTTGTGTCTGGAATCGATGAACTGAAACAAATAGGACTGAAACAAATATGCACCTGCGTTTTCACCATCACTGTACAAAAATACTTCCCAATAACATTCACACACTTACTGAACGTCAAACATTAAACAGTGCCACAAAGAACCTACAAAGAAAAGTCTAGGTGTGTGAGATATCCTTCCTTTGTACTTAGCAGATCACGGACTGCACTTTCACGTTAAACATGTAAACATAACTGTGGTGATAAAGGTCTATCTGAGAAACTGCTTAAGTGCTTTTTTGGACAGCGAGGGTTAGTGACAGGCAGCACGAGGACCAGCCAGCCAAGTCCTCCCTGCAGTGCTGTGCAAACACTGGCGCTATTTGTACAAACCCCTAGTGGATGGGGAACAGGGTTCAGACACCAGATTTCACACATATGCCTACACCTAGGGCGATTCAATAGGATTTGTATAGCACTTAGCAACAGCTTTACAGAAATCCAGATGTAGCTCTAGATCTAACGAGCAAACAGAGGTGAGGAGACAATGGTGAGGAAAATCTCCCTGAGACGATGAGGAAGGAACCTTGAGAGAAACCGGACAGAAAAAGGAACCCATCCTGAGGTCCTGGGATTAGCACAGGACAATCTTTATGATTACAGCAGCAGCTATTAGTTACAAATCTATAGTGTTCAGGTTTGAAGCACTTTTTCCTCCTTAGACATAGCAGGGTGTCAAAATGTGTATCATGTAAGCAATGTTTTGGTCCAACCATGAGGCTGTGGACCTTTTCTTATCACACATTTGCATTATCACACACATACAGGCACATATTACACATTTATATGAATCGACATATCGACAGGTACAAATACAGATAGAAACAGGAGATGCAGTTATTTAGAAAGCTTGCCAGGAAGGTTCACAGGGCATCTTTCTGAGACTAGAGGTGAGCATTGCATAGGAGTGGATTCCTACGAGATGCAGCAAAAAAGTTCCACACGCAGGAGGTTTTTATTTTCACAGGAACTCGAGCCAGTCAGGTATGAAGTTCACAGGACAAAGAAAGACCAGATCATCATGAATGTGCCTTCAGTAATTGTCTGGTCAGGGTCACAGTACATAATGCAACCCTGTAAGTTTTTACAGTATTTAAATAAAATAAATAAATAAACAAATCACCTGTACTTAAAGCTGTGGTGTTTTTCAATATTTTAATGACTTGCTCACGGTTAATTGGAATGTCACACTCGATTGAGAGTAGCAGTAGGTCAGAGAGCCTCTCTTCATTACATAGACTTCGAAATCTGGATCATTGACCAATGACCATTCCACCGTAGATGTAGAGACAGGTAACGTGCATATATTTGAAGGGGTTGAGAAAGAGAGGAGAAAACAGTCTGAATCTTATTGTCTTTTAGGCATTTCCTGGACATTACTTTTGGGGAAAGAGTAGGATGCATGAAACACTAAGTTCTGTGAAGACCTTTTCTTCCTCAACCCCACAGAAATTGCTAACTGTTCTCACAAGTTCCAGGATCTACTCCTTTTGACCGTTTGGCTACTGTTAGCCTGCGTAAGCCTCTGACGATAATGCCAGTTGAACTACTATCCTTTCCTTTGAATCGTCTGACCATCTCTTTGAGTTATAACTTTATTATAATTAAGCATAACTTGCAAGCTGCCACATTCATATTTACAATAGCAGAGGAAAATAAATTTTACCAATCGATTTTCGGGATTACCTGCGGCTCATGAAGTAAAACTCACGGTTAAGAGGCTGCTGCGTAGCACTCTAAAGGAACCTCCGCCTACCGCTCCACCTCCGCCTCCACCTCCGCCTAATGCTTCCGCCAATAACCTCATTATCATGTACATGTATTATTATTAACTATGACCAGAGGGGCACATTTACATTTTGAGACAAAAGGGTCAGGGGCTTGAGCCCCCGTGGGCAAATTTTGCATACAAACAAAAATAATAACTGCACAAGTACAGTGATGTGGCTGAGATTGAGGGACTTTCAGAGCCAGAATTCACAGACCAACACTGACAGAGCTGCGTTTAAAACAAATCACCAGCACTATACCTACATTCAAACTTCTAGTGTGATGTGATCACAAATGATGTGGTTTGTTTTATGATGAACCGGCCATTTAGCACCTAAACAGCCTCCTGCCATTCAGCAGAATTACCATACCAGTTCACCACAAATCAAACAGATTGACTTAAATTAAACCAGACAACTGCAATTTTAGAAAATGGTTAGCATGAAATAGCACTTCTATTTTCAGCGCTGAAAGGTCAGGAATTACAGCTTGGTTTTAATTACCCCTATTATTCCAAAATGGGTCCGAGCCAACACGCCTGGAGATAGTCAGAGGCTCCTCTTTGGCATGTGCCGATGCGAGTTCTGCGCTAACCTGCCACTTAAGGAAAGTGCTTGGCCGCCTCAGAGCTTTCAGGCGAGTGCAGTCGTCCACTTTACCGCTTTCCATGAGCAGAAGGAAACAAAGCAGCAGACCACTGCTGCTGGCCTTCCACTATTCCACCCCGGCCAAAATAGCACAGGCCTGGCATGCAACTATTTTAATGTTCATGTTTATTGATGAAACGTCCTGCTGAAGAACTGGCAGCCTGCACTGGCTCATGAGAAGCCGTTGTGCAAGCAATTGTGCTGCAGTATAAGGTACAAGTGCAACTAGGTGCCAGAGCTTTAAAGTAGCCCGACAAACAAGCACTAGTTTGTTCTCGAACAAGTCACTGCACCAGGAGAGCGGCTGCGTAGATTGGTGGACGTCTGAGAAGCAGCCGGGCGGCTGTGCTCGCCTGGGGCGAGGACTAAAGAGCACACACTCCAAAGGCTGTAATGAATATGCCAGTCAGGAATCCCGTGGACTGTGTTGTTCTGAAGGATGGACACAAATGGTGCATGAATGGGTGAGTAACACATGCACACAGAGGAGTCTGAATGAAGTTTAGTTTCAGGATAGCTTTAAGTCATTTACAAATAAACAGCTTTGATATATACAATATTTATGACAACCACAACAAGACCCCATACAATAGTGCGAACTACACACTTATATACTACAAACTTTACCAAATAAATTAAAGATCATAGAAAGTAATCAGCTTCTGTTTTTTTTTTTTTTCCAAGCTCATTTGCCAGGCACATCTGTTTTGCACTGCCACTTTTTGTGGGCCTCCCTGACATACAGAGCAACGCTTTCTTCTGGACCACAGCCGACCAGCAAAAAGAGCATCATCTCTCAAGTCAATAACAAAAATCCCTAATCTGGTTTACTGGGCCATTTAATCGGAGATGACATAATTAGTCTCGATTCGAGTCTGAATCATATTGGGGATAAAGGGGAGAAAAAAGTCTTGAAGGTTCAAAGGAGAAAAACAAAAAGGCCACTATGTCAGCTTTCAGTCTGATGCACAGCTGCCAAAAAGAGCCCCCGGTGAAAATGGGAGTAATTTTCAGATTAATGGAAAGACAGACCAAGGGTCCTTCGCCGCAATCCACAATCTTTACTTCCATCATTATCCCTGTATCCCTTTTTCCCCTCCCTGTCCTCCCTGTATAAACAATGGTACACCAAGTAATGAAGGCTTCTGCTCAGCAATGCAGCTGTGTTTTTGGCCATGTAGATTTATGAGACAATAGCAAAGAGTGTCTTGGCAGGCGCAGCCCGAAACGATGATGCAGCTACAATGCAGGCAAGCTAATCCAACCCACAGTCCCCTGGGTCTAAAGTATGTAATGCATATCAGGGTTCACTGGGTAACACAGCTGAGGGTGAAAATAAAACGAGTGTCCTGATGGGGAACATTTTTTCCAACTGCACTAATCTTTGAAGGAGGACTATAATTTAGTCATCTGGCCTAACAAAAAAAAAGGGGGTAAATGACAAACCTAAGGTGGTGCTCGTTCAGCACCATGAGATTGACTTAAAGGATTCAGTTTATAATTTTTATTGCCCTCTGTTGCTGTGAGGCAAATTGCAATTGCAATGAAAATACCACTAGGCTTTCGCTTTCCCCAAACAACCTCCAGCCTGCTGAAACTATCAATGCCTCATATGTGTCCTTTTTGGAAAAGCTAAGCAAGTCTAGTTTGGGTGGGGGGGTGGGGGTGGAGCTTATATGTGTAGGCCAGAAAACTGTACAGCAGAACTTTGAAATGTGGAAACAAGTGAGATGTAACATGGCAATATTGCAAGTCACTATGTTTCTGAGGTATCTCTGAAATTATACGATTACTGGTTTAGCTATAATTTAAAAATCTACAAATCCACAATCAGCACTTAATGAGCCTGTAAAAAACCCCACAACGTTCATAACTGGAGCCATGTTAATTCACATTGTTTTTTTTTTGTAGACCTTTCAGCATAAATAGGAGCCGTCTTGCAATGCAACAAAACTGGTATTATTAAGCCGTAATGGGATTACCCAGAAAGTACATGTAAATGTAACTGCTCTGAGTTCCCCTATTTACCGTAAGGAAAATCCCTCTTTCACCACCTACTTAGTGCAGTTGTATAACAGACCCTTTTATTCCCTTTGGCTTGCGCCACCAGACTGATGCAACCAATTGAAAACCTGGGGTTTTCACTTCATCCATCAAAATCCTTTTGTGCAACACATTTCCTCGTTTTTTTGTCCATTGGCGGCCCATAGCAACTTGCATCAGGATCACTTGCAGAATCTGACCAAACCACACCGTTTTATCCTGCCACGTCCAAGCAGCTCACACTTCTCACACATCTGTTTTCAGTGTAGGCGTCTACCAGTTAATATCAACATTAAAATTCACCTCCTTTGATTTTTTTTTAAATTAGAGAACCCTGGATTAAAGTATTACAAATAGCAAGGAGCCTGATTTGATCATCATAGTTTAAGCATCTCTTTAAGAACTGGTCCTCTTCTATTGTGGTTAGGGTTCGTTGGGTTCTCTGTCGTTAAGTACTTGCATTCCCGGGCCAAGACAAGGCCAATCCCAAGCAAACCAACATGCTGCAATTCATAAAAGCAGGAAGCATCAAGAGCAACCAATCCCTAGCAACCTAATCTCCAGATGTACCCTCAACTTGCTTGGTATCTTTGTCTTTGCCATGGCTAATCTACAGATCACAATTTGGCAATTTTTTTTTAGGGTAGAGTCATCTCTTGTCCATCTCTACTTGGATTTCGTTCACTTGACTTGACTTCGTTCACTTTCACGACTGTCAGTCTTCTGGGGGATGGAGGTATATAAGAGGTTGTGTGTGTTTAGCAGGGTATAAAGGGCTGCATGTATGCATGCATCTGTATGCTGATTATTCCCACCAGGGGCGCGGTGGCCGCCGATCCGCAGAAGCAGAGTATGGTGAGGTTTGGGTTTCGCAAACATTTTTGTAATGGGCCAGGATCTGGCGGTGGCGGATGAGCACACTGAGCAGCGCAGTGTGTGAAATCCCACCATGCCAAGCAGGCCTGTGGCCAGAACACACCGCAAGCACAGAGAGCCTCCGTCAACGAGTGCTCTGTCCACACACACAGCCCTTGTAACACTATGTTGCTATGGCTGACCTTAAAAATGTGAAAGAATAAAACAATGTTAAAACCATAAAAACAAGCAAGAAATGAGTCAAATTCAGGATGGTTCTGTGACCACTCTTTGCAAATACCATCTAAACCAGCAAAGAAATGGTCCTATAAACCACAAGCGCCTTGAAAGAATCTAACCTAGATACCCAACATATAGACTGCCCAAATGCACTCATTTTATGAAGCAGAACTCTGTGAGCAGCTTTTTTGCTGGTGGGCTTAAGCACTGATTACGTGGTGAAAGAAGGAATGCACTGGCCTACTGAAGTGGTTTCACTTTGTTCCTGATTCGCTGGGTCATTTGACTTAATCACTGTGGAGAGAATGCTATACAGACACACACACACACACACACACACAGCAGACACACTGACTTTCACTAATGACATACCACACACCTCTGCAGAGCGATCCAGACAGTCATTTCCACATGATTAAAAGATGAAACATTGGCCGTTCTCTTAATAAAACTCGCATAATTGTGTAAAGGCAAGTGAGTCTTGTGTATTTATAAAAAAAATAAATTAAGTCCAGAATTCCAAGCTAGGGGTGACCTTAAGAATATACATTCTGCAGTACTTGGAGGTAAAAAAGTAAGAATTGGGAACTGCAAGAGATCCAAAATATAATCACGCCCAAAAAGGTGGAAAGTCTCATAGTCAAACTCCATCAAAACCAGGGACGGTGATCAGAAAGACCACTTCTAGATCCCCGAAATTGGACTACCACTGAATCCAAAGCACTAGTAGCATGACTGTGTCAGCCTTATAGATCAACTCAACATAGAGAATAACGAATTCTAAGAGTGCACATGACGTACGCACCCAAGATCTTAGGTTGTATCTTGTTGTATATCTAGTGCAGAGATTCTAAACTCCTAACCCTCACCAACAGCCATAAAATGCTTGGAATACGAATCAAATTCCAGAAATGACAAAAATAGCACATTTTAAAAAAAATAATAATAATTTGCATTAGTTTTTAGCTTAAAAATGAAAAGGCAGATATGGACAACACTAGATGCCCAACTTTACCTGCATAGTCCAATAATTATAAAAACAGTCATATAAATCGAGTTTCGACAATCGAAAATGACTAATGTGACTCGTCGTACCCCCCGTACCTGTTGTTTCCGAGTCTATTTATTAGTCACCAATTTTAATACATCGATGATGTGGTTTATGAGGAATGGCACCGAGTAATATTTGGAGGAAACAATGAGAACGGGCCCAAAACTAATCCCTGACTGAAACAGAGAGGGTGCACTGAAGCTTTGTAGTCAACTGACCTGGCAGGGGCCCTTTCATTAATTATAAATGCTAGTAAATATGTGATTAAATTAATCCAACTCTGAGACTTCAAAGTCTTGCTTACTGTAGCACCAGGTGGTCTGCTGGGAACTGTGAGTGTGTGTCTAGAGGAATGTACTAAGAGGAAAATTATTAAAACACACAAGAAGCTCCTCTAGTTTCAAGGGTTACATTGCGATACACTGCTAAAATGTCTTTTGGACATTTTGATAGTCCAGTAACCAAGCCAAGGCACCTGGACCTGGGCAAAATGTCTTGAAGATTATAAACTTTCATCTGAACTGATGAAGTATGAACTGATGAAGTACCAGTAAAGCGAGGGACTGACTCAGTTAGGAGCCATGACACCTCACCATGCCACCCACCAAATAAATGCAGTATCCAGTCACCGGAAACCCAGACAGCACCAGCAGATAGATGAGCGCCTACAAAATCTTCTCAGCTGAAACGGACACCTGGCATCCATACGACTGCATGGGAGCCGAAAGTCACAGAGCCCTCTCACACTCCTAAACCCAGCAAAAACCCCACACTAATCCCCACTATAAGCCTTGTCTTCTATGCTAGTCTTCATGTCTGAGAGCTCAGACTGGGAAGAGAGGGAAAATGTGACCTTGGAGAGTTTTACGATATTCCATAATCCATTATTAACCACAGAAAAGAGGTCCCCACTGCCTCAGAAATCCCACAAGCTAATACTGACAGCAGCACAGCAAAGGTTCCACAGCGGTATGAGGTACGAATATTGGCCCACAGCAGCTCCATGACTGTAGGAGTTCAGCTTAGCTTTAAGCTTCGACTACACACGATATGGTCAAAAGTATCTTGACACCTGATCATCACATCCATATGTGGGTCTTCCCCAAACTGTTGCCACAGAGGTGGAAGCGCACAATTGTCTAGAATGTCTCTGTATGCTTTAACGTTAAGATTTCCCTTAACCGGAACTAAGGGGCCCAAACCTGTTCCAGCATGACAATGCTCCTGTGCACAAAGCGAGCTCCATGAAGACATGGGTGGTCAAGGTTGGAGTGGAAAAACTCGAGTGGCCTGCACAGAGCCCTGACCTCAACCCCACTGAACGCCT
>CM074966.1:14916489-14954199 GCA_037577455.1 Pangasius macronema | reverse complement strand
GGTATATTCAAGAAGCACAAAGGGGTGTAATGGTCAGGTGTCCACATACTTTTGTGTACTTGCTTTTAACTATGCAGAAGATATACATATATGTAGACATGTATACAAGAACATCAGTTGCAGTTCTTATCACCATGCGATTACTTTTTAATCACCCAGATGTACAAAAAGCACTCAGGTGAGTAAGAGAACAATGATGCTTGTATTGCTGCTGTTTATACATGTGTACACAAAGTTACATATCAAGTATAAACCAGGCCTTAGAAGTGATTAACACTCCTCTCAAGCAGGTCTGAGAGTCCAGGCCACCTGCAAGGCAGTGCACCAGGCTGAGCACAGTTAACAGCCTCCTTCTGCATTTTTCAGGTACTTACAATGCTGTTTAATATGCACTTCAACAGACTTAAGTTGCCAGGTAGGGTAATAAAAAACAAACAAAAAACACAAAGGAACTGTTCAAATCTGGCAACCATCTAGTGAAACCTACTGGAGATTGTACTTGGCCTTTTTCCTTTTCAAGCTCGAACTGCTGCTGCTCAAGCAAGGCTTTCTCCTCGCTCTCTCTCAGGCGGGAGGTCGAGTCGTGCCATGTTTAAAAGGCTTCCAGGACGCTGGTTCTTTTATAAGCACTAAGTTAATAAAGAAAGCACAGAAAAACAGATCTTGAAAGAAGAAAGTAGGGAAAATTAATAAAAACAGCAGAGGGTCTTTGTCAAAAGATTTAGCCTTTGATCAAACGTGAATGACAAATAACAGAAAAACAGGCACAGTAAAAAAAAAAAAAATTTATGGGGTATTTTGGGAGTGGGGAAGAAATGGGGGACAAAAAGTTGAAATTTTGAGGAAACATTACAGCTACTATAAAGAATACATACACAGTTTCTTTGTCTCGTTATGAATATATATATATTTTTTCCACGAAACAGATTTACCATGATGAACGGTTCCAACTCACCACGACAGATAAAACATTCTGAGGAAAATATAGGCAGCTTCAACATAAACATGACATTTCTGTCCAGATGTCAATGTAAAGTAACATCTAACCTAAAATACTCCAGCGCTCCTTTAGTTCCCTTCCGTAGCTCACAAACCTACCCGCTACCACACAACGGGCTGCCAAATGAAGACATTTTACACACTGTGGTCAGTTTTTTTTGTTCTCTATGTCATATGCGTCCAAAGAGACATCAACATGCCATAAAACGACGATATCAAACGGCAGTTTCCACCCACGTAAATGTTCTTCATAAATAAACCATGACTGCCGGCTCCCACTTTAAGGTTTGAGTTTGAGCTAAAGCAACTTTGCCACTTCAATAATCTCTATATTTCATAAGGATTCTTGCACTCTGGTTCAAGAAACATGGCAAAAGCTTCAGACATTACTCTCCTTTATTTTTACTGGTGGGGGAAAAAAAAAGAGAGAGAGAGAGAAAGCACTGGCATGGTGCTTTAGGTGGAACTGAAATCGAGTCATTTATATCTTCAGAGCTTTGTCGTGCCTCACAGGCTCATTACTCACGCCCATGGCTGGGCACGAAGACTCCACTGAGGCGGTTTACACACATAATGACCCGTGCAGACCCATTAATGATTAATGAACATGCCTCCCAAGTCACTTGTTCCACAGATTTGCTCGACGCGGTGCCGGGAATCGAAGGCTTTGTTAACACGTCACGCTTGTCTAAGTGGTTTGTGTTATTGAGACTTTGGGAGCTTTTGACTGATTGAATGATTACAGAATGAAGCTTGGAATAATAACACCAAACCACATGTTTATGAAGGGAAAACGGATTACGAGTGCTACTGTAATGAGGTGGGCCTGAACGCCAAATCTATACAGAACAGACACCAGGCCTGGCCTGAGACTGCCAGAGTCCTCGCTGAAACTTATATTATAAACAGGTTTAAAACAGAGAGACCTGCTATAATTTACTGCACTTCTCTCCTGTCGTAATACCTATACTTTACTCTGTTTATTGTACTAACTTCATTACGTTGAAGACATACTTATAACTCCGAATGAAACTTTCCACCTGGTTCCACTTTTAACCGTGATCCAGAATTACAAAATGATATAAAGAGTATATGTCATATAAAGTAAAAGCTATACCTTCTTGTAAAGAGAGTGTCCCAGCAATAAGTGGTCTCCAATGCAGCGGGAGGCATTAGTAAAGTTTTTAGAGTGGAACAATCAGCCCACTTTTTCCGTACATGTTGACTTAACACACTGCAGCTCGACAGCGTTGAAAAGTAAAAGCCCCCCAAAAAATCTGCAAAGCTCTTGGGGGCATTTAGGAGCTTTCAGGAATTCCACTCAGCGCCCCCGTTGAGGAGGGGTGAGAACTCTGTCAGCAGCCTCCAGCCGTGGAGCTTCTGCCTCTCTGCGAAACACTGCACTCCCAGAATGTGGAACGTGTGCAGACAGGAGTCGTGGGAAATGTGAGAAAAGATCTGGACTGGGAGAACCACTGTCCCAGAGCTCATCTGTCACAGGTTAGAACTCTTTCTGCTGCAAATAACGGTGAAGATGACAGTCGTTTAAAAAAAGGATGATTTTCAACCTGTCTCTGTATTCACACACACACAGACACACACACACACACACACACACACACACACACACACACACACACACACACACGTGTGTAAACACAGAGAGAGAAAGCAAAAAAGAAAGAAAAATAAAGAGAGTGCAAGAGCAAAATGGGGCGAGAAGGGAAAGAGTGAGTGAGAAAGACAGAGACGGAGCCTGTAATTTGCGCTGAGATTGGCCCTTCTTTCCACCACAAGTGGTATAAACGTGCGAGGCTTTCTTGAAGCGTGCAATCGCGCCATTTGTAATTCAATTAACTCTCGGCGTCGCACGCATGCTTTCCAACACCTGCGTGCGTTTCAAACCTCCGCCTCCCCATCGAGGTGTATGATTCTTTCAATCATATGATTCATTTGGAAGGACCACGCAGCCAAACATTCATGCACATTTATTGTGTTGGTGCCAGAAGAGCAAACATGAGATGTGGAGAGCCAAGTCTGCTAGCATGCCATGCATAAATACCGCCGATCCCAAAACTTGGCCGAAAACTCTGCTCTGTCTGTTTCTCTGGGTGTTCATTTAACTATCAAAAGGAAACTTTCATGTCTTTTTCCACTTTCGCTCGGTCTGAGTGCGAAATGGCATTCAGTCAAGCAAGCCTGAACTAACATCTTTGCGAACATTATTTATTTTAACTAACCAGATAAATAAATAAGGCTAGGTGAGCCTTGTTTTGCTTCACTGAAGTCCGCTGATTGGACTTGCTCACATCACCGTAGCAACCATTATTGGTATACAGTATTGAAGAACTCGAGAAACATGGGAGACATACTAGTTTATTTCAACAAATCTTTTTTTTTTTTTTTTGGATGTCCATCTATATTTTCAACTGTCCAATTGTAAGACTACTAGCATATCCTAGCACGGAGGGCAGAAATTGTTGCGCAGGAAGTTGGAATTAATTGTTGCTCAGAGATTATTGATGAATTGCAAGTCGATGTTTTAGGGGTATACCGCCACTTAGTGTACGGATGTCCCGAGGGACATGCAAGGGACGGCAGTCAGTCAAGCAGAGAGTGGAAATGCATCCTCTAGGCAAATTCACGCACCAGTCAGGCAAAAGGCACCTTTAAAACCCATCAGGCACATAGAAAACTGCATAAGTACAAACCTGTGGGTTCCGTTTTGCTCCGAAAGGTAGACGAAGATGTACAGCAAAATGGATCAAACAGAATTCTGGTCCAAACAAAGCACTAGACCCCCCCATGATGTGTCCTGTAGCAGAAGTATAAAGGGAAAAAAAGGCAGCTAAAGTGCCTCATGCTGTCTTTTATTAGAAGAGTTGAATGTTCGCTCATCGCCCCCCCCATCCTTTTTTTTCCTCTCAAATTGTTCTCCATTATCTCCTTTTTGGAGGAGCAGAGGATGAAAGCACCAGCTCCCCGGCTGTGTCACCTTTTGAACGGCCCTTGTTCCGATCCGTTCTGACGGCCACTTAATTGCACATGACACACGTAGAGCTCTTTTTCCCTTTCAAATCTAAACCAGATTGTCGGATTACTGCGCGACAGAAGTGAGGCAGCGGGGAGAGCATACTCAGGCCAGGGCTGGTAGTCCTCTGACTTCCACTCAGAATCTGTAGATCCCATTGGATGCCTCAGACAAATTCAACCTCAAATACATGTTTTGGTAGCAAAATCGTTCAAACAGAGAAGCTTTCTATCTCTCCGGACATCATTTTCTAATTCTTTCTGTTCATACAGCTCTCACATTCTGCACTTTTGCATCTTTTCCTGTATGAGGAAAAAGGAGTGATGCTTGCCCTACCGGACTTCAGATCATTCTCATGCTACGGACTTTCCCCTCCATGGAAAGTCTACAAATGAACATCAAGGTCTATGAAATTACAAACCTGACATAGTTTAGTTAGAATTACAGTGACAAACAAGAAAAGGAGAGCAAGCTGTGCGCTGGCAATTACAGCCATGATGTTCGCAGTCCTCCTCTTCAAAAAGGCATGGCATCACTTCCTGTGGGATGCTGTTATTAAGTACAGAGATAAACAGCTACTTGAGAGGGCAGCATGATTTCCTCGTTCAGATTGCACTCCCTGCCTAGTCAGCCTCCTCACAAAAAAAAAACAAAACTGACAAACAGTAAAAGCAGAGAATCTTTAGGGCTTACACCTTTAGAGAATGGTTAGGGATGCTTCAGAAGGGGAAAACTTCTATGGTATGGTTTTATATGGAACCAATATATTCGCTTCACGAAAACACCTTATTAATCACCCTTAGTTTATAAATGATTGTTAATGATTGTTTAGCTTATATTACTAAACCAAGAACCTGATGACAAGCCCGAGAGCAGTGTAGTTAGCTACTGGCTTCATCAGTTGGTTTGGCCTTTCAGGTCTTACACAAATGAAAGACAGAGGGGAAAAATCCTTTGTTAAAGAATCCTGTGTGGCAATTCTTTTATTGCAAAAAAAATAAAAACATATCATTTTATAGCTCAAAAGTACCATTTCCTCAAATGCCCATGCCTTTAACTTTCACGAAGGATGGATTTTTCCCACTTTTCTACGAGTGTGCTGTTCATATGGGAGTAATAATGTTCCACTATGGCTAAAAGGAATCTCAAAAATTGTCAAAAAAGAGTATTTGCTGTTTACGCCATGTTAGTGTCACATTCTGTCATATGGATCTAATCTGTTTTAGGCAGACACGTTAAGGGGCTTTCAACTAAAAAATAAATTCAAATAATTTCCATGTTTAACACAAAACTTCGAGAAAGCCATGAACTCAGAAAACCTGTCACCAGATCATCTGGTGAAGTGACAAACGAGAGAAGTAAATAAGATTCAGACAAACTCCATCAGTCTCAGGTCTGTTGTAGCCTTCGCCTAGAATCAACCCGTCACCTCGGCGAACTCGCAAGCTGCAACGCTAAAATTGGCGAAATAAAATAGCACTGCTTCGAGCGCTGAACGGGAACAGCGGCGCGGATTGTTCAGCGTCTGGCATCGGGGATGTGTTTGACAGAAAGACAGGACATGTGCGGCACTACTTAAGACGCAGTGTAGCAGTCTGCAAACAGCCGCCTTCTCCACGAGAATGAGGAGAAGTGGGAAAGAAACAGGCTCCTGCTTTTGGTTCGAGTTCGTGAATAAAAAGGAGAAACATCAGGAAGGGAAAAGGACAGCACGATATAAAGAGTGTGACCGAGAGCCATTCGTCGTAACGCAGGATACACACTTTCACCTTATTATTCCAAGACCTCTTGCTCTGAATGTGCCTCCAATCTCGAGGCAAACTTTCATGCTGCCTAAACGGCTACAGGACTAATATTTGCGTTGGCGCAGACTTCCCAGGAATCGCAAATAATCTGCAACAGCTGCAAGCACTGTTTATGGATCAGTGGAAAAATGGTGCTCATATCTCATATCTCATATCTCATGCAGGCTGGCAATAGGATTACGGTATCGAAGACCGAGCCGGTGTTTCCAAAACGGTGGTCAAATAAACGAGAATGAACAACGTATGCACGCTAAAAGAGTGCTGCTGATGGACACGGCGCTTTGAACGGGGTGTCGTGGGGACTGGAAGAAAGAAGCAGGGTCAAAGGAACACACTTTGTACCGATAAAAAGGTAGAAGAAAAGAGAAGCTTGGGAGAGTTTTGGGGATCGCTGAACAGCTGGCACAGATTACTCATGATTTATTTGATATCAGTCTCAGTCTCAGAGAAAAGAAACACGTTTGGTTCTCTGGTTATCATTTTCAATTCTCAATTCTTCCGTGACCTCACCTTTAGTCCAGGAGCTCTTTTTTTTTAAAATAAATAAATAAACAAACTGGAACATTTCAGGCACATAATCTCATGACGGTTTAAGACGTCACATAAATTGCAGTATAAATCTGACTGCAGTCGTTTTAGGCAACAGCAATAAACTTAGCAGCTACTAAATTCACATCCTCTTGCCGTGCCACGCTGATCATTAGTAATGAATTGGCTCATGCTGAACTCACCGACCTTGCGTTTGTGGTTTTGTCAGTTACATTTAGATGTGTGTGTGAGACACATGCATGGCTGATTACTACCCATAAACATTAGTCATACACCGGTGCTTTATGCTTTTATGCCTTTATTCCAGGCACCTGCCTGTTTTCATTACACGATCTCCGCAACACATGGCCCACAGCAACATACATAAATAATACTCGGCACCGCATACTCTTGCTCAATGCTCAACTCTCTCTCTGCGACTCACTGCAGCTAAATAACTGAAGCGAGCCACGAATTCCTCACGCCGCTCCCCCCCACCCCTTCCATTCTCAAGTGCATGTCTCTGTTTTGACAGTCAGTCCGGAAGCTTTTCAACATTTGTTAAAGACAACAATTTTTAAAATGACTGATGAGCAGGATTAACTGGTGTCTCAAAAAGGACATTTGGAATTTGTCTAAAGCGTTCAGACTGAAGTTCCATCCTGTTTGTTCACTTATTTGAGTTTAGAGTACTGAAGCAGCTTATTTCTCAAATTCAGTAAAAGTGTTATGTGGAAATTTGGGATTAAATTATAAATGTATTTATTTATTTATTTTTTAACAAAATTGATAGCACACGTCAACTGAGACATAAATCAGCTCAAGTCATGAAAAGGAGAAATAAAACAGGAAAGCCCAAGTACCTGACACACAAGAGCGGAGAAGTCTTGCTCTGCAGATGAAGCGAGAACTGCGTCCTCACTTTGCGCTCTCTCCTGAAGCTGCGCTGCTGTAAGTGGGGACCACACAGCTCCCGGAGGACAACCTTCCTCCTCTAATCCTTTCTTCAAATGTGATGACACACACCAAACCCTAACCATCTGTTGAAACACGTCCTCCGGTTCGCACCGCTCAACCCGCGTCAAGACAAACCAGCAGGTCCAATCAGAGAGGTCGCTGGGTGGCTCTTCCCAGGCTGGAGGCAGGGACAAGGACACAAGGCAGGGGGAAAAAAAAGGGGGGGGGGACGCTAGAGATGTCTGCAAACTCCGGCCACCGTAACCTGAGAATTACAGAGACAGAGAGAGAGAGAGAGGAAGAGAGAGAGAGAGAGAGAGAGAGAGAGAGAGAGAGAGAGAAAAGAGAGGGGGTGGGTTGATGGGTGGAGGGAAAAGTGTGTGAGTATGCGAGAAAGAGAGTGAGGGAAGGGAAAGGGGAGGGAGGGCATTGAGTGTGTGTGGAGAGGTGTGTGTGTATGGCGGGGGGGTTCCCTTCTGACCAACTATGACCAACTATGCACTCCAAACTATCAGAAATCTGCACTCCCATGTTCTGTACACACACACACACACACACACACACACACACACACACACACAGAGCAAACACAGGAGTCAAGGTGTATGTAGAAGCCAGGACACACACTGAAATAGTCTCTGGAACACTGAGACTGCACTACTCACGCCTAGGTGTGATAAATCTTTACCACAGGCAACATTCCTGCCTTTCACAATCTATCAGCATGAAAACATGCAAACAGAAAGGACTTGCTGGAAAATCCATTTTTTGAGACTAGAGAATGTAAATTTTTAGCAAATGCATTCAAATTCAAATGCTGTTTGGTGACATTCTGTAATCTTGTTAATCATCGTTGTTTGCAAATCTAAACTTCCTGAAGCAACACTACATCAGAGACTTGACAAAGAATACGTATTTAATTTCAATTATATTGACATTTCGTCCATTTGTTCTGGGCAAATGCATGATATAACGTCAATATCGCAATAAACTCCATCATGATAATCATGACATCACTTAGGTTTAAAATTAGTTTTTCATAGTTCAATTTTAATTTTGCAAAATGCTGTTACAAGAAAAAAACACTCCATTTTAATAAAAAAAATTGTACTGTAAATAAAGCATTGTGATATTTTTGTGATCAAGTTTCATTTCGAGGTTTTTCGATTTGTCCCTCAAGGAAACACTTAAAGGATATAATGAGCCACAACAGAGGATTTCCCTTTCACAGAGATTTAATGATGACTCCATTTAGAAAGCCTTAACCATCAATCACAAGAACCCACAAGGAACCCTTTTCTTCCTAAGAGTGCATTCTCTGAAGCTCAGACAACAAGTCAAAAATCACCAGTCTCTATTATGGATTTTGGCATACAATCATATGCTATTAGCACTTCCCATAACCCCCTATTCAAGTCTACATTAATGTGTAACATTAATAACCAGGTACTTCATCAAAGCTTTGAAATGAAACGTGTTGCTCCAATCCACTTTCCACTTTCCAGCATGGCCGTGACATCTGAGTAAGTTCATCAGGAGTGAGGAAATGCAAACAAAGGCTGCTAAGTGACCTATTAGCATTCTGTAAAGCCGCATTCACACCTGTTCCCCTTGGTATTAGTTTCAGTCTGGGACGACCCCCTTGACACACACACTAATCAATCTTCACAGACCACAATCCTCTCAGTGGTCAAAACCAAACAAACGCGAATCATCAAGGGCAAAGGAAGCTGAAGCTCTTTAGTGCTCCTTCTGTCTGCTAATTCTAGCGACTAGTTGTGTATTTCATCTACCACTAATATGTTCAATCTGACTTATTCTGCACTGATTAAGAGCTAAGCAGACGAGGAGCCACCAGATGGCAAAACATGACTTAGCAATTCAGTAAATCAGAATAACATTTAACCTCCTGCCAGCTGTTTAAAGACCTGGAAGAGAAGCAGGTCTGATGCCCCGATCACATCTGTCAGACAGGTTTTCCCCTCTTCTGCCTCCTCTCTATGCAGTGCGTGCAATCAAACAGTTTCAGTTAAAACGCTCGCCTATGAGACATGACGCATAAGACAAACTCATCCATCATGTGTTTTGTCTCTTCATCACGTTGTTCTAGATGGGCAAGTCCAGCGGAAATGTGCCATCAGAAAAGAAATTCTTCTGCTCGCTTGCCGTGTGCAGGATGTTAAATTAAAGGAAACAAAAGCCATTTTCATTTGGATATGTGAACCTCCCTGATTTTGGTTTAGTCAAGATCTGCAAAGGAGGGGAAGTGCAGAGCCCAAATTGGATTGAGCAGATTCACAAAGGGTAACCCCCTCATCCACCCCACTTCTTCTCAACTCCCTCTTGTCCACCTTAAACCTTAACCAAGCCTCCAACCCCCACACCATATGACCCTAAAGCCTTTGTGAAGGGGCAGAGGCCAACAGCTTGATGGACTTCAGAATTTTCATCCAAGATGGCATGGTTAATGGTGTCTCCATCACTCCATGCTATTTAATGATATCCTTGGACACATTCTTCACCATGTTTACTGCAGTATTTGCAATTCTGCTAGGCATGCAAGCTCATTATTCTAATTTTGGGAAAAACAGGAGAGTCGGGCAAGCCTGGGAACACGATGCTGCTGATTATAAGGTTATAAGAGGCTGTGTGTGTCTTTCAAAAATGGAGAAAGCCTGATAGAATAGGAGGGTGGACACTTTGAACTCATCCTGTCCATGGACAACCTAAAGTGTCCCTGCAGGAGGTCATTGAAGAGAGACACACACAAGACAGAGGTATAGAGAGGACAATCCCTGCAAGAGTTAACCCCTGCAAGGCACTCCATCCTCAAATGAGGGTTGCAGGTGCAGCAAGGACCTTGAGAGGGTTATTCGGTTCATTACTCTCATTCATTATGCTTCAATAAGATCTGGAGGGTGTCACTGGTCCTGAAGCTGGCACCACAGCGGGGACAGTGTGAGGGACAAAGAGAAATGGTCTAAACTGGGGACTCATTCCTACCACCCCTCACCCCCCCTTGAGACATACCAGTAACAAGGTTACAGGTCTTCCACAAGGGTCCATCATTGGTTCTCTGGCAGTCCTGGGATTTGAACTTCCTAGCTTATTATATTAGTAGATTAACCACAAGGTTACATCTGAAAGCCAGATGCTGAATGCCATAAAATGCATCATGTTTGATCTCAGGTCTGATAAATCCTCCATCGCACCGATATAGCTACAGACAACATGGATGCAACAGTTAAGCTTACACGGCACATTAGCGCCTAGCTAGTCTGTATGAAATATAAATAGGAATATCCTGCTGGGTTCCCATCTCAGGATCAGAGGTCACAGCGGCTTCTTTTCAACTTCATGCCAGGGAAAAACAGCTGAAGCTGTGGGGGTAGACTGAAGGTTAGGAATAGGGTTTACGGTGCACTGCATCTCAGCTCCAAAACGCTTCCATACAGCATGACAGCTGAACATACAGACACTTGCAAAGCTGCCTGCTTAGAACTAAAAACCCTCATGATGAATTATCTTACATAGAAAATATACATACCATCGGTTGTGCCTTCGTCAGTGGATGCTTGTGGACGTCCACTTTTCAGTTGGTCAGCAATAATTACAGTCTTTTTGAAGTTGTTAATAAGTTTGGCAACAGTGTCCTGTGTGATCTGCCTGCCATTTTGCCTGTTAAAGTCCATCGCAATCTTGCGACAGCGATCCAGCAATGAGAATGATTTCAATAGATTCTTCTTTTGTCAAAAGCATTTTAAAGGCTATCTGAAAAAAATATATAATACAAATTAAGCATGAACAATTCTGGAAGACATTTTGCTAAAAAAAGTGTTCATTTCCCCTATGTATGGAGACTTTTTGGACACCGTGTATAGTTACACAACCATAGATATCAAGATCCAAAGATTTGCAATATTCACAGAATCCAGAGGCATCAGATTTCACTGAAACCGGTTGAAAATACAAAAAACAGTTAAATGGGAATTAATACCATCACTAAACAGAGAGGTGTCGCATCAATCATTGCCTCGGATCCAACACTTATTGATGGGAGGGAAGGCCATTATCTCTAAATTCTGAAAAGTACTATCTTTTGAGCAGTTACACCAGAACTTCTGTTTAACTACACGTGAGCCATCAATTTGTACCAAGCTCAATAAAGAGTCATTTCTCACCAACATGAAAGCCAGTACACAGGGGGGGTAAAAGTGGACAAGTCACACGAAGGATTACACAACAGGCTTCAAGTTCCATCAGCATTGCAACTTCATTCAAATCATCTTTGGGGGATATACGATATTCCTTCTGACTCACTTGCGCAAGTCAAACAAAGAACATCCTGTGTGGCACAGACTCAATTTCTTGCCAAATGAATTTATGCATGCATACTTCCATGCAAAAAAATAGCAGTTAAGAACCAGAACTTCCAGAATGATCAATAAGGGTTAGATGTTTGAAGTGTTTCTCCATAACCATGTTAGTTCCAGCAGTCCCTAACACCCGCAGAGGTTGAAACTGAAAACAGAAGTCGTCACTGCTTGCGAGTCTGCCATCTGGCCAGTCCGGCCTTGAATTATCACTGCTGTTCATCAGAGTAGCTATATGGGCCTTCCAGACAAAAGCAGAATCCTGCAAACCAAATCTTTACCTCAGCTGAAAACCATTTTTTTTCCTCAAATGAAGGGGAAGACAGATATAAATAAAATGCACGGCATTCGTCTGGATGGTGACTGACATAAGGGATGAGGGAGGTCCAACGCTAAAAGGAACGGTGGAATCATGAAGCTAGATGTCACGACCCACATCAGTACCTCGCATGCATCAGGATGCCAAAACAATAAATAGCAGCATGCAAAAAATTACTATCCAGAGGGAGTCCAAAAGGCTAGAAGAAAGCACTGCTAATTACACACTTAAGGCAGATGGGGAGCAGCTGCATACGAGACAGATAGAGTACTAGGATTAAGTACAATCCAGTTAAGTACAGACAGAAGTCAAATCTAGCACGCATTCTTTATTTAAAAAAATAAAATAAAATCAGGAAACCTCACTGAAATACTAGATGTGTTAGAAAACCCCTATGCATTTAAATGTGTGCCTGGTAAACAAACCATGTACAAACAGAGTAAATAAAGCTCCAGAGGTCCAAGCAGAGATCCAAACAGAATTTATGCAAAAAAAAAAAAAAAAAAAAAAAAAAGTTCATGCAGGGAGACACATGTGGCATTTAATGGGAAGAGACAAGTTCAAAGTCTGAACCTGATCTCTGGATATACTCACAGTGCTCAATTAAAACGCAGACAGAGAGAGACAACTGAAGGCTTCTGTGAGAGGAAAAAGTCTTGATGACTCATACAGAAAGACAGAGCATGAGAGGTCAAACAATCTTACCTTTTTAAGGAGTAATACTTCAAAGAGTTGCTCACAGACATTTCTGGATTTTTGAATGGATGGCCCACATTTTCATCTTTTTTTTAAATGAATTCCTCACTTACCTGCGCTCATGGTTCCATTTTCATACCACTATATCCAAACCCAAACCAACATTTGTACAAATGCTAATGTTAAGCCTCAGGCAAAGTTCTTGGTTTTTACGGCTTTAAAAGGTTCATAACCTTTATGACAAGCAATTCGGTTTTGCATGCCTCCTCCTGTGACAAATTTGAATGAAACCTCAAAGTGAAAAAGCATGGCTGCAGAGTTTAGGCAGTTTTGTGGTTAAGAATGATAGAGGGGAGCAAAGTGTGTCCCTTTGATCAATGTGAAAGGGTCCTTTCTACCTGGAGTACAACAAAAATAAATCTAGAAAGTAGGGGCACTTTCTAAAAAGGCTGCACCTTAATCAGGTACTGGCATTATGAGAGGAAGCACTCGCCCTAAAGGAACTAAACCACTACAGCAGCACAAAGTCATTCAGACATTTGTGGCTGAAAGTCAGCAAGAGTAAAGATCAAGGATCTCAGGGGCAAGTTGCTCATAATACTCGAAGTGCTCTCCTGCTCTGCTGTAACCATAGACCTTTGTGTTCTGGGACTTTCTCTAGAGACTGTGGGGGGAAAGGACTAGTCACATGCAACCCTTTAACCACACACACATTTCCCCACGCGCGCACACACACACGTACACTACTTCAGTGAAAGCACCATGTCTAATTTCATTAGAGACAAGCAGATACAGACCAAATCCCTTTTAAACATAATAAGCAAACATATTAGGAGAATGCAAAAACATCTAATCGTAATATACGAGTAGCTGAGTTTTCAGTTTTCACCATTGCATACATGACTTATGTGACCTATTATAACTTTACTTGAGCCTTTCAGCATCAACCACTTTATGTAACGCAAGAAGGTCAATGTATTCCCACTTGGATTAACCAATAAACTATCAAAGCTTGCTCACGTGCACTATAATCATGCATTTATCTGCTTTTTAGAAATACAAGTTTCACTCGGCACTGTTAGTGGTTTCCGGCTACACCTGCTGGGTCACCATATTAACCCCTCAGACCTTTGAAAGGCCCTCCATCTTCTCCTGGAGGAACAATGCGGTGTATCCGGAAGCACACTTTTAATCCTCTCAGACCCTCAAATGAAAGGCAAGAACAAGGCAGAAAGGCCAAATCCTGAAGCACGGAGGCCCTATCCGCTCTACAACATCCCAAATGCCCGGTCGGATATAATCCTTTAAAGCATGCCGCCACCAGGGCAGCGAGGGAGCAAATTCAGGTCTGGTGTGTCGTGTAGAGGCATAATCGAGATAACAAAAACCAAGGAGGGGAGCTGTAGTACAAGGCAAGAAGAAAGTATATCACCAAGATGGCATAAGCAGTCATTCAAGAGATCATGGCTGTGAGATTTAAAAAAAAAAAAAAAAAAAAACTACACCTTGAAAGGGGCATGAGAAGGTCAGAACAAAGTAGCAGCCTTTAAAACTGCTCAAGTTTTGGCGTTCCTCAAGCAATAAATGGATTCAAATGAGAAAGCAGCCTGGTGCACCCTGCCAGTTGAAATAAAAGTTTGATTAAAGCAAATGCACAGTAAACTCACAGGCACACAAGGCTCTGCTGCACGCAAATACTTCAGTTTTGAAGAGGAACCCAAGCGTAGGAGATGCAAAGAGGCCTGATTGGCTGTGGCTTATTTTAATGGGTAATTTTGGGCTTCTCCAGCAGTGAAAGCAGCATGGAGTTTGCAAGTCGTGATTGGCACTCGGGGTGGGAAACACTTTAATCTGGCCCCGTGTTCTCCTTCTCTCTTCAAGGAAATAATTATCATCAAGCAACCAACTAAACAACAATGGCAGGAGTACTCCAGCTTTATCGCCCCCACCAGTTATTAATAACATTTACAAGCACACCCTTTTGGTGAGGAAGCATGGAAATGCCGATACTCAGTTTAGGTGTGGAGAGCCAGGCGGTCCCCTTTCCTTCCCTCCTCGCTGAGTGCTCACACCTGGCTGTTTATGAAGGGAGCAGTAGAAAAAGGGCATTATGGGCCCCGTGCTTCAGCAGATTGAGTCGGGACCACTCACACACTCAGTTATGAGCAACAGCAGCTGCTGTTATGGGAATGGCTGCAGTTAAGGATTCTAGTGTGGGTACATTTACTTATGGATAATAGCTATCCAATAACAAAGAACGTCATTCAGAGAAAGAAGCTGAAAATATTATTTAGACAATATAAAACTGCATTGACTCTGTAAATGATTAAATAGTCTTGGTAATTAAACCTCACATTGTTTAAAAACATAAACATGTCCTCATGATCACTCATGATGTTACTTTCCATACAATTCAGATACAATTCAGAACAATCAACCAGTCCCAGGATATTAAAAACTTTCTGTGCTGGGACAAACTGCTGGTGTATTTCCATGTATTGCTCTGAGAGAAGTGACCTTGTCATATTACCAAGAAACTGCAAAGACTTCCATTTTGGAAAACTTAAAAGAACAGTTTTACGGCTGACACTGGAGACTCCTTACATGTTAAACTTCTCACAGAAAATTTCACATTAACGATTATACACATTTATTTAAAAAAAATAAAATAAAAAAATCAATTGATGCAGCATCTGCCCTACAAGTCCCTGTTTAATTTTAAAAATACAAACATTGCAGTTGGAACTATTTTAAGAGCTGGAGTTATAAAAATTAATCAACGTGAGAATTCAAAATCGCTGTTGTATATGATGAATGTCATTTTTGATGACATCAAAAACTACAAATGCCTAATTCATATAAAAGTACCATTGTGAAATAACAAAACTGAATCAACACTGAAATATCAGGGGGGAAAAAATGGTATTTGAGGAAAAGAAAATCTAGAAATAGACTACAAAGATGCCTAGCTGACCTCGCAGATCACATTTTATTGTGGAATGCCAATAGAGCTGTAGAGCAGTCATGGTTGAGAAGGCTGAGAAAGATCACACAGCTCTCCAACAGGTGCAAATTCCACCAATACCACCGTGTTTGGGATTTAAAGTGTGCTCTATTGGCATAATGGGTACTTTCAATGTGAGACAAGTTCAACACATTTTGTCCCCAGAATACATCAGAATACTTCTTTCAAATTAAGACCCACAGTCTTAACTCCATAGTTTAATTAAGAAGCCACGACCATTGTGTACCAGGAATTGTTTTCCTGTGAGTAGTAAACCCAGCATATCCTGTAAAGACAGAGGAACTGCTCTTTTGTCACCTTCATGTTAACTGGGTCTTTGAATAAACAAAGATAGTAAACAATGGCAAAAGAAAAAAAAGAGGATGGTCTGACAAACCTCCTGAGAGCAATAGAATGGCCTGTATGTAAAAGGGGTTTGGGATCCTCTGCTGCCATCTACCCCTACCCCCACTGTCCACCTGCTATCCTCCCTACAAGCATCTAAGAAATGTGCCGCACTCAGGATTTCAGTGTTTGATCTTGGTCAGGTTGGCTTCAATGGGGCAGCCATGGTTCTTTTTCTACACAGAGGTCAGAAGTAAATGAAATAAAGTAAGTTAGGTGTTCAATTAAACATTCTGGAGAAGAAAAAGAACAACAACAAAAAAAAAAACCCAGAAACTGGAAACCATTTCATGTATGAGATGACATTTAGTCAAAAAAAAAAAAGCATGCTAGTGGGTCTCTGGGGAGAAGTCCAAGCCCACACTGCCCGGACCACTGGAACATAACTACTAATAATCCAATTAGTCCACATTATTGTGTCTCATACATATTTGTTGTATTCTGCTGTTTGGTCAAAGAGAAAGGAGGAAGAATGCTCGAAGAGGAAGGACAGAGAGAGAAAGACTTCTATGTACCTTTCAGCCGAGTTAGTGAATAAAACGCAAACAGAGCTTTAGAGGTCTGCTTTAGATCTTAGTAAACATGGCTGAGCCCCTCCGTTCCACTCCGTAACCCTCCGGGCTGGCAGGGAGCTCAGGCTCTTGTCAAGCTCCAATCTTTTGTAGTGTTCCTCTGACATTCAGCCAAACTACTTTCTCAAGATGTGCTTGCATATGTATGAGCAGAGGGTTAGGTGCCCTCTCCCCATTGCACTGCACCAAAGCACTCAGCTGCAGCATTGGGGACATTTACTGGTGTAATTAACAAATGTCATCAATGAATACCACATTCTCTTACGTCAAAGATCCAGCACCATGGTGTAAAAGCTCAGCATGAAATTGAAGCTCAATTTTCAGGTAGCATAAATTGCTAAATAAGATAGTAGAATATCTACTATCTTTCTACCTAAGATAGAAGAAAAAGATAGTAGAATAAATGGCTACTGTTGTACTGGCCTACTACTACTACCAGGTCATCTTGATCCCTGATTTGATGCAGTGGTGGCCAGATAAAGGGTAATCACTTCCTCTCCTTCCTCCTCCAAGCCCTGATCTCTTGACTTTATATCGCTGAGTATCATTCAGCTGGTGTGATCTTTCCCAAACATCTTCCATAGTCTGCAAGGAGGCATAAATCAGATTGGACATGTTGCAACAAGGTGCCTGAAGGCATCTAGAGACAGACCTACCATCTGCATTACTGACTGAGGTCTGGGTCCACTCAGTCCATGACGATACCTTTGTCCTGTTTTGCTGTTCTAGACATTCCAAAGTAAGTCCACAGGGTATGCAGAAACCCAGGAATTCTGAGCATCCATCCAATTGTGGCTTATCTTGAGCGTTAGGCAATTATGCACAGCACAGGCACCATAATAGTTCAGACATGCAGGCTTGTGGCCATTAAGTAATTTGAAAAAGTTGGACCCATGAAGAGGCTCAATTTTTGCTTAATGGAAGAAAGTAAAACCTGGTTTACAGATCTCATTAAAGCACCTGGTAAAGAGTACAGTCTTTGTTCTCCTGGAGCATCAGCAAAAACAAAAAGGAAAATAAAAGCTTCACTGTTAGCTCTTACCTGAGCCTATTGACAGCTCTCAGTTGAGCTCTCAATCTGATAAAGCTTCTCAAGTGCATGCTGCACCACTGCCAGATAGTACCAGGTCCGTCTTCACATGAATGTTTATGCCATCTTTGCTCAGTGGATAATATAGTTTTATTATATTATTCTCCAGGATTCTCCAGGCTTCAAAGACTAAACAAGAAGACTGAATCATGTTTTAGCCCTGATTAATCCTGGAATACTACACCCATGAATCATTCATACCTCATATCCTGTTTGCTACAGACTAGAGATGGCAGAGCTATCTTTACTATATACATGACTTCTTGGACTGGAGCGATTCCATAAGGAAAATTTACACAGGAACTGCCAGTGGCAAACAATTCCTTCCTGTTAAACATCTTTCTGCATTATTTTTCGTCTTTGCAATTAAAGATAAAAACAAACATCTCATTCTGACAAAATTCCAGGCACAATAAATCCTAAAGCTAGCAAAACACAAGGCAGGCTTTCTATGTTTCCACCAACCAAACATTAATGTGATTTTACCTTAATACTTAAAAAAGCTAAATCCTAGATAAACTGTTTTACACTAATGCACAAAAGTTTCATAATGCTTCGACTGAACCTTTGTTGAGGGTTCAGCTAAGTTGAGAAAACATACTCAGTTTACAGAAGATTAATGAGATCTGTACTGGAGACTGAGCTGAAATTATAAACTCTGTGAGACACAGACGTTGTTGAATGCTTTACAGGCACCTTCGACATTCTTGATGAAATAAGACAGAATAAGAGATTAAATTCACAGCAGGACAAATAATTACACTTTCACAAAAATAAACGTATTTAGCCCTTAATACGATTACCAAAACTTCTTGTTTTCAACAAGCGTGCCTCAGTTTAGCCTTCGTTTTTATACCTCATATAGAAACTTAACTCTCTCTGGTTTGGATATTCAAATTGACTGTACAAGGCCTAACGTGTCATTTTGCCAAATGTTTTCCAAAACCGCCCATGTAATCTGCTCTGCCATGCCACACTTTCTGTTCACATGGCTGGTGTGAAATCTTTCCAGCTGAATAGATCTCTCTAAAGACCTTGGATCACGATCACGAAAGGGGATAACCCTGCTGTGGCACTATGAAAACCAACTCCATTAGTAAGACATGGAATCAAAGCAGGAAAAAGAGGTGTCTAAGGCAGAACAAGGACCACCAAGACCACCCAGCTCTTAGATTGGGTTCTCCATCTTTGCTAGCCACTTTCTTTTGGTGTGCAAGTGTGCGTATCCTCAGAGGACCCATTCCTATCCCACCACTAAAGCCAAAAGCAAGGCCAGCTGGCCACACATCACCACACTGCCAAGTCCTTAAGGAAACAGCAGGAGGACAGGTTCAACACTCTTCTCCCATTTCTTGCCTCCTACAGCAGCACCAATCTAGTGAAATCAATCCTCCTGTATTTGAATGTCTGACAGCCCCCTGCAAGCATGCACCATCTCAGCCACAGCACTAAACCATTATCCACATCTGCACTACCAGGAGGTATACCAAATGTCTGTTTTTAAAATGTCAAACGTTTGCTGTGGTCCTTTCCACAGAATGGGGCCCTTACTGGGATGCAGATCCCCCATCTTGAAACTATGCAGATTTATGCCAAAGCATGAAGCTTGTGAGCGTGGACACACATTTCACTGACTTCTACTGACAACACCAATGTGCTCAAAGTCATTCACAGGCAGCAACACATTTTTTTTAACGCATGTAGAAGTCAAACACTTGGAACCACTGTGCCTGAGCCAAGCTGGTTGACACAATCGTGCTAGACATGAAACACTGCAGAGGAGAACATCTGGACAACAGCTTAATGATCATTAATAGGGCTATAAATAGAATCACATGCTGTCTTTGAGTGTGCAGATTGTTAAACTACGTGTTTTTGCATAGTGTGGTGGCAGCAGTTTTGGTTTGATTTTTCCTAATAAAAGTACTGTGGGTAAGCTGTGCTACTCACGGTATGACGACCCTATTGCTACGGTGCATCACAAGAAATGTGGGAAGTGCCAGTGACCTCTAACCTTGCTTTCAGAGGTCATAGTATAGAGACTCCAGGGTTAGCCAAGTAATTAAAATCTCAGCTGCCCATACAGCCAGCTCAAGTTCCCACTTCAGTCCATCAATACTACTGGAATATCTATCCTCGTGTTCTTCTGCAGTTTTGATATACTGCTACAGTAATGTATTTAAATGTTTATAGAAATGGTCTAGCATTAATAATATGAGAGGTGCTCATTGACCAAGTTAGAGGACACAAGTAACAAACAGGTGATGGATTGAGTTGAGTGGGAGTGTAAAGAATGCTTGACCCAGTATCTCTAAGAACAGATAATATTCACAGTGAAGGAAGTCTGGGGCATCCACCACAGTCTAAGACAATCCCCCAAGGGACTACCACCATTCAACCCTGCTTTGCTGAAAGTATAGGTTCAGAAACTTTTCTCAAATGCCTATACCTAGTCTCTCACTTTTTCCTCCCCAATCTCTGCATCTGCTCACAGAGAACGGCTTTCTTTTACGCAGAACAACATTACTTGGTCAAAAAGCTGCACTGCAGACTACCTAGGCACTACCATGGCTCAGGGAAGAACAAGCAATACCTCTGCTAGTGAGCTCAAAAGGAAGAAGCAAAATTTGGAAGAGAACATCCTCATAGCAATTGATTGACAAACTGAGGTTTTAGTGTTCTGCAAAAATGTACCCCACTCAACTTCCATGAAGCAGTGCTGAGCAACCAGGCTGGTAGTTAAATAAATCTGCAAACAGGTTTACGGAAAGACTGATAAAAGTCTTGCTACTCTGAGAAAGAAACATTTATACCCCACCAGTGTTCCTGTAGCCAGTCTAAATGCATTCATTTATTTTCATTACATCCTATGTTTACTTTGGGAATGAAACTTGACAAGCTGTTTAGAGAAGTATTGATTTGCCATGTCAAGGTCAGCAAGTTTTTTAATAAGCAAGCACGAATATAAATCCTAACCTCTAAAAACATGACGTGCTGCTCCACAAGAGTCTTGGAGTGCATCGACACAGAACTGCAGGGCCTACGGAGAAAATCGGCACATACCAGTCATAATTTGCAAGTTTGGTCTGGCCAATTTTTGTCTGTGGGGGGAGATCTGTAGCTTACAGAGTTGCAACTCTGTGCGAAAATAACAGGTGCCTGGGTATTCAGAGTTTTAATAAACAAAAAGACAAAATCCTTGAGGAAAAAGCTCTAAGCCAAGAAAAGCAGCAAGGACCGAGAAATGTTTTGGCCAGTATTCTGTAAAGGTTACAGTAAAAGTAGCTTTTAACATGACATATCACCTCCCTCCTTCGCCTGCACTGATTACTGATTTCAATACAATACAGTGCCAGTTCCAAAAACCCGACTATCTTCTACTGGAACACAGATGTGCTGTTGTGAAAGACGTGGACTGTGGTAAACAGAATCAAATACTGGATTTGAACTTGCATTTCAAGGCAAAGCATAAGAAAATCTCAGGAAGGCATGGTGTGATGGCCTGAGAGGAAGGCAAAGCCTTTGAGGTAGCATGTCTGAAATGCCCTGTATTTCACAAAGAGCTGAACAGTACAGTACTTCGCGGTCAGTTCCCACATTACTCCATCTGAGCGCCTAGAGCCAAGGGATGCAGTGTTGCCATGGCTGCCTGAGGCNTCAATCCCGCCTCTAGATTTATCCAGAAGGTGTGCTGACTGCACACATGGTAAATCAGCAAGAAAACTCTCAAAGTTTTCTTGGAGCCATTAATAATTTGTTACTGAGAGCCTTTTGCTAGATCTTTCAGATTAAGCTAAATTGGATAGATAAAGAGATGCTTGTCTAAATAGGCACTACCTTGTTAACACTGCTCATACTTACCTTAGTCTGTTGTCAGTGAATACCAAGTAACTCTGACCTCGAGGCATGAGTGCCACTTGTGATTTACAATAAGCAAACAGAGCCAAAAAAGCTAAAGCAAAGCTGACTTGGAATGACTTGGGGCAACGACTAACCTTCTATGAGCCTGGGACTGTTTTCTCTGGAATGTTTGTTTTGGGCTTCTGCAGGGAGTTGTGAATGGGCCTGGACACTCAAGAGGACCCTGATAATGCAAAGATAAGCTTTACATTTAAGACTTAACATCACAGGCTGAAAAAGGTATATAGTCCTTCGTATCAGCGTAAAGAAAACACTTCGGACAGCATTACTGATTATGGAACTGATAAGTCGCTGTCACAAGATTTTTTTTTTTCAGCACTCACCTTGAGCAAGGAAGCCTATTACAAAAGGTGAAACAAGCTCGTCATTAGATGACATTTGGTGTCTGAACATCACCTTTCACTCCTACCTTAGAGAGCTCTCATTCCTCAGGCATGTGTGTGATGCTTGCTGCTAATGGTCGGCCTAACTAGCTTTCTGAGCATCAGCTCTCCCATGGGACAATAGCGCTTGTCATCAACTTACTTATAGCAGTGATGAAGATTACATAAAAATGACCTATTGCTGACCTAGAGGATAAAATCTTTATACTACCAAAACGAAAGATGAAATCTGTATAGGTAGGCAACTATATAATTTGAAATACAAAATATTAAATTACTTAGAGAATAAATGTAATGAGATTAGTAAGCTATTAAGCTAGATTTATATTGGCAGCAGCTTGTATCCTGCTTTCTTTTGGCAAGTTGATTGTACACGTCCGAAAAAATTTAAATGATGTATGTGCATGATGCCTGTCAATTTGGCAGACGTGATGATTGCCTTGTATCGCGCTCCAGCCAATTCCCACCTGTGGTACCGAAGCATATTTTGGCAAATGATCGATATTCCTGTAAACAATGCTTAGCTGCTCCATCTCTGAAGTGCAGAAGCACTAAAATAGAAACAGCAGAACCGGAAAATCTTTAGGATGTATGTGGCCAAAGCACTGATCTATTGTGTAAAGGACACCATAGAAAGAAACTCCAAACACCAACGAGCGAGGTCATCAAGCAGCCAAAGGTCCCACAGTCTAGGTAACTTGAGATATGACAGAATTGACCAGTTCCCTGACCTGTCAGAGCAAGGCTGGTGCAGGATGTGCTCCACTGGACAAACCTCCATCATGTGTGACAAGTGCAAAGCGAGGCTTTGCATGGTCACTGGTTAAAATTCTCAGAACTACTTCCTTAACTCACTGCCAGTAAGGTGCTGAGAGTTTCAAATGGGTGTTTCCACATTAATTGTTCCATTTTAATCAGTGTCTTTAAATAAAAATATGCAAAAATCGATTTGTGTTAAAGCAGCCTGTAAAGCATTATTAATCATTAATCTTATACATATATACCTTAAACATGTGTTAAAAAAAGGCAATGTTTTTTGTGCTCTTGTTGATTAAAGGGTTAATAAAGCTCTCCCAAAGAAGTTTGATCGAGACTAACAAACTCAACAGAAGTGACAAAATGATATATGCTTTAAGTAGCTCTAATAATAGAAAACTTTGCCAGAGAGTATGGCACAGAGAAGCAATACAACAAGCCAAATGGTGACAAAAACTCTCAGCAACCACCACTAATAATATATATCAAGCTCAGAATATAACATGGAACAAAGGCAATTCATGTTTCAACACATGGTGCGGATGCGCCAGTGCTTTCACAGTTGGCAGCCCCAGTATGCATTCTCCTGGGCAGAGCAAATGTGGTACTGATTGATTGTATCCCTGAGTGTGGCCTTACCCAATGGTCTACACAAAACCAGAACCAGACCTTTCTTAGAGCGTGACGGTTTTAAACCATTTGCCATAAAACCAAGGTTTGATGAACCTCCAGGCATCGGAAAATAAACTAACACATGAGGAAATCCTTACCATACCTTCACTGGAGCCTAAGATGAGGATGAGTCGGGGAGTGGCATCATAATGAGCGGCGCTGGCTCTTACAGGGAAGACGGGCCACCAAGCAGCAAGTTAAATTGACCGTAACTCAGGCTTCAATAGTTTCTGTTTATGGAGGGGGGGAAAAAAAGAAAGCACTGTGTGCTCTCACAGTCATGAAATGCCAGAAGCCTTTCCTAACCTTTCATTCTTACTATATGAAGCCTATTTATTTCCCATGCTGATTTATTAGTAGAAATGATTGCAATAAATCACATTATAATAGCTCCTCTTTTGTTGCCTTGATGTTGTTAAATGAGATCGTCTGTGGTGTAGAGCTTTATAAACTGTTTTTCCTGAGGCTGAGACCTCGAATATTACAAATTACCTTGTCAGCACCGCTACCTCATAAAAATGTAATGCTATCATATATATTGGGCTTTCAGAAACATTTTGTTGACGTTATTTAGGACTCAACATATTAAAGCCCAACCCAAGCTATTGAGATATCCAATGACGTTTACTCTGATGATATAATACCAGACCAGTCAACCTTTACTCATTTTGTGCAGGAGCACGCTAGAATGAGTTATCACTTAAAAATACACCAAAAGCTCAGTCTTTTTCTTCCCAAACAAAGCAAGCGTTGAGCCAATTGACATCCGAACGTGGAAGGATTTGTACAGGCGTTCTGAACTCTCCAATATTTACCGACACCGCCGGGAAGCCTCACCTCCTTCCCCCCAACTAACACGTCCTTGACAGCGGACTTGTGTGGCACCCTTGCGTTCTGCATCTCAGTGTATAAATTATTCTCCACTGCAGGTCAAGACTGTAAGAAGCTGATGTGCAATTTACTCAGAGCATCAAAGCACTTCACTTCAGAATCCGCTCTGATCTGTCAACCAGAAAAATAACCAGAGACAACATCAAAGGACATTTTTGTCTGCAGGGGCCAGTGCTATAATGTCACTGGTTTTATTCCTTGGACCCACAGCAAAGGATCCTTTCATTCCTGTATGAAAATTGGTCTTATTAAGAAACTATTGGAATCGTTTGATGAGAAATGACCACCTGCACAAGGTGAGGACAAAGGCAGGAGATAAGGAACAACACCTGATGGGCCATGCTGTTTTAGGAAAATCATCAATCATGGGGTGGTGTGATACAACCAGAGGTTACTGTTAGCACCTGGAAGTAGCGTTTATTCCTTTTATATCACTGTGCCAGCAATTACAATTTTTAGTTTATTAATTAACAACATGTAGTGTTTAAAATAAGTTAGCTTCTGTTATCACTCATGTTATAGCAGCCATAAACATTCGTTCCTTCAGCAGCCTCACTTGTATTTTCTCTCAAAGTTAATACGACATAGCCAGGTCATAACAACCAACTTCACCATCTTTGTTAAATAACAACACTTCTTTAAATCTGTTTATTATTACTATTATCATTATTATTATCCTTAGATTATAAGAAGCAGCCACCATACAAGTCCCTTTTCATATGAAGTGACTTCTGTTAGTAGTCAAGACCCTACCTACCTTACCTAAGTTCTTCAAACCCTAGAAGCGGAGGATGAGCAGGCCAAAGTTCCACATTTTAGCTGTAGAAAAAGCGCAAGAACAAAGGCTCAGAAAGACCCTTCGTTTCACTTCATGTTCATTTCAAATACTTTAAAACCAGAACATTAAACTTTGGGACGGCATCCAAGTCACACCGTTTTGGTTAGGCTGCAAAAGGCTTCCAGCTGAAACCATTTCCACTAACCACATTACTGACGAAGAGTGTGAACCGATCCAGGATGCTGAAGGACTACATGAACTCTTGCAGTGAGAAAATGAACACCTCCGCTGGAGAACCTTTTACTCCTTGCCGACATGCCAGAGAAAAATGACCATGAGGCCAGAAGGTGAAAGTCAACTAATATCTGATGATTGATCAAACTCAGACATTCCATAAACCCAATATCCCATGTATCTGGCCTGCCAAATGACAGATGGAAATTCTGCAACATTATAGCCATTTAAATAAAAACAGAAGCTTTGCCACCATTTTGCTACAACTACACTTGTTTAAATAGGCACAATCTTTGCATGAAATGGTGTCAAGAGGTGTTGAACAATTTTATAGTGCATCAAGCACAGTCTATTTATGCTGATCTAGTACTCTGCTTTGTCTCAGTCACCTTTGAGGTTGGACTATCGATACTGTGCAGTCCTACAAAATATCGATTCAAACACTGAAAAAAAAGCAAAAAAAAAAAAAAATTGGAGTTTCCCAGCAATCTCATGTTACCTGGCTGAGCTAAGCCTGACCTGAGAAAGCTCTGCAGATGAACAGGCCATCTGGGCTGAGCAACTTGAGTCCTGTAGACGGAGAAGTGATCTTAAAGCATCTTCCATCGTGATTTCTTCCCGTAGTTCTAGCTATTATTTGTCACATTTTATGCAAGAAATTTGCCTGTGTAGAAAGAAACAGCCATATTTGTGTTTACACTGGTTTTCACAGATTCCTAGCTATTGGTGATATTAGCTAGCTAAGAACACAACCTACAGCTTAAGAACTGTGGTGAGCTTATACAGTTGATTTGTTAGGTAAGCTAGATAGCTAGTCATGTTATTTCTCAAGCAGTAGTCTAGTTCTTTTACGTAACACTGTTGGGGGTTGGTACTGTTGTAATTTTATTTTCAGATAGATGCAGGCAAAATGGGATATGAAGCACTTCACTTGTGCAGACTTGGTGAAGGTAGTATTACTAGGTTTAGCAAGGTTCAGATTAAGATTCAAACAGAACTATAGATGCAGAAGACATTGATTCTTAATTACATTAAATAACAACATAAGACAAATGACAATTTAATGTACTGATGTTGACAAGAAGAAACTTATTGAGCCGTGGTAGCTTCTACAGCCTTTAATCACCAAAGCTGATTGTATCTGCGTGAGACTTTGCCAAGTGCCATTGAGCCGAGTTGGAGCAGGATAAGTACGTTTGGATTGATTCTGTACATGAATGCTTGGAGAGTTGATTACTTACTGAATAGATAGGAGCATCTATTATATCTGAATATCTAAATTTCCGAACGTCGTCGTGACAGAGGTTTGTATGGAAAATCATGNAGAATGTGTTTAGATATACCTTAAGGAGATCCAGAGGTTTGGCAGCAGTTCTAATTAGTGGAATGTACAAGTGATGGTTCAGATGATCATACGACACCAGCTCACCTCTGAGAACAGATAAACAGCAACTAATTCTCACTAATTCTCAATAACTTAGCGTAACATTTATCACAGTATACAACATATTTTGGAAAAAAACTGTTTACTTGTTTCACATTTGGCAGGATTTTATTTTATTAAAAAGGGAGACTTCTTGTCTTTTCATCATGAAAAAATTCCAGACGTTGGCCAAAAAACTTCTTGCTTTTTAGAGATTATTAACTGTAAATTGAACACAAATTGGGGGGACGACATGAAAAGTAATGGGCATTAAGGATTTAGAACTGTAGTGGTTCTGAACTTCTACGTCTGGAAAACAATGCCTTTAATTCCATACTTTTCCAGACTTTCAACAAGAACCCAGTCCCTTTAAAAGTTCTAGGGCTTTTTTTTGTTTGTTTGCCATGGCTGTTTTACAAATTTGCCAAATTGTGGAATAAGGAAACTGAATATTGCTTTCTGAATTGGCCTGATCACATCCCAAATATGTTGCTTAGTGACAATCAATTTTCAATATGTAACTTGTTATGAAGAAACTGACACTGCAGACTTAAAAAATGCTAAATAAATATCTCCTCACAGAAAATGACCAATCATGATCAATGATTACACATTTTAAAAAAATCTGTTTAGGTGGCATCTGCCATACAAGTTTGGATTAGCTGTTACTACCATGCGGAACTTACCTTACTAGTTACAACTACTAGTTATCAAATAATAATTTAAACTAAATAAGCATAAAATCCTCAGCCAGTTTGACGGAATTCTCTGGAAAACACTGCAAGTCCAGTGTAGCTGCAGTCCAAACACAGGATATAATGTTTTTGCATTGTAAAAGACTAGCTACATTGGACATAACCACATGAAAGGCATTATACAGAGCCTATTTTTCCATACTTGAAAGACAACCTGTCAGACGGATGAAGTTGAGATGTTAGGGCAGCAAAATTATGCCTTAAATAGTCTCTCTCGAGACCATTACTCCTTTTTGTGTCATTTCTTGAAATAGAGAGGGCAGTGGGAGTCATTATCAAAGTGACTTGGCCACCCATTATGGGCCTCCACAAGGCAAACACATCCCTATAGCTGCCCCGTGAATGTATACCACATTTGTGTCAAGGCAGTCAGGAGCCAGCGGATTCCTGTTACACAAAAGGCATTCGAGGAGTGTAATGACAGTTCGGCGCTCTTGCACCCTGGAACAGAGACGGTGCTCTCTGCTCAGCAACAGAGAGAGCTCAACATGCCAGACGCCATTTATAGGCAGCCCAGATCATTAATCAAACACTTTCAGCAATGGGATCCTCTAGCATATCGTCTGAACCACATCGCTGTGGCCACAAAGAACCACATTGTTCGGTGTATGACATCATCATGTGATAGCAATTATACTTGATGTGTGAGGCGGTGACCACAAATTTGCTGCACAATGGCATACGTACGGACTAGAGATCGCAGTTTATGCGAAAGTTTTTTATCAGGCTGTACGGAAACTTAGCCGATGCTTATCTCCAGCTTGTTTCTCCCCCCATGTAATCGATGTAATACTTGATATAAACAGGTACATGCTCCTTGGAGATGAGAAAGAGCTCAACCAATTTCTCAAAAACCAACAGACTACAATGATAAATCTAGCTTAAGCCGCCCATCAACAAGACAATACACATGTATATGTGAAGATATATTGTGAATTTTTAGAGTCAGGACTCACTTACCAAAAATAAATAAATAAATAAATAAATTAAAATGTGTTCAATATAGCAGGCGTGGTTCCTGTAGCCATTGTCACAGTGTGTGAGACGAAGAGGAAGAAATATCATTAACTATCCTGTCCTTCATAGAGCAAGCAGGGGGCAAGGTGCTTCCTGCCCCAGTGGTCCTCTGTTAATATTTGTTCTATTCCCATTTTTGAGCACTAGATGCAATAATAATAATACTGAGCTAAATAGTTAGCTGAGCCTTCTGCCCACAATTGTGCACCATCAACAAAGGTGGCCAAATCAATGGAAAATCAGCTTATATCTCTCAAATAGCAACATTTTTTTTTTTTAAATCGCTGATCACTCAAAAAAGGTAAATTAGTATTTCTAAGGAATTTTAAATATGTATGGATTTGTGAAGGAGGATTTTATAAATATTACTATTATTTAATATATATGGGTGGACTCTCCCCACCTGTCTCTATAGACAGAACTGAATTTATGACCTCAGTTTCAGCTGTGTGGATGTGGCATCACTGACAATAGTTATGTTAAAGTTTATGATACAATGACCCAAAAAAAAAAAAAAAAAAAAAAAAAAAAAAAATGTTGCTGGGGATTGACAATAATACCGGATGTTAAATGTGTGGGCAATAATGTTGGTAAAATAAGGGGGGGTAACGGTAAAACCCCTGCANTTATATTTAAAAAAAAAAATTTTTTACACCCTTTTTTTTTTTTTTGTTTTTTTAAAAACAAAAAAATTTTTTTTTATTTTTTTTATAAAAACAAACAAAAAAAAAAAAAAAAAAAAAAAAAAAAAAAAAGATCTTGCTCTGGCTTTCACTTAAGACCGTC
This sequence comes from Pangasius macronema, assembly GCA_037577455.1. Lineage (NCBI taxonomy): Eukaryota > Metazoa > Chordata > Actinopteri > Siluriformes > Pangasiidae > Pangasius > Pangasius macronema. Next base: position 14,924,804 of record CM074966.1, on the reverse strand, counting down.
TGTTACATGTGTGTGCAATTATCTGTGTCAACTTCAGGGTGGTAACGGTAACTCCGCTTCACGTTTAAGTGGCATCGCACCATCCTGTTGATTGTTTTCCTATAACTGCACGTCCAAGTTCATTCATTCTTTACGTAAGTAAATGGGTGGACTGGACTGTCAGAAAAACAGAATTCTAAATTCATGCCTATTTTTTTCTGAATTTGTTTTAAGCTGTCATGCGACATTATTAGCATTGGACATGCTAAATATGCAAAGATAATTAACAACAAAACAAAGAAATTAGCCATAGTACACTAGACGTACCTTAAAGGGAAAATAAGCATCAGTACACAAAGTTCTTGTGGAACTGTCTGGTCTTTACTGTGGTGGTGTGTTGATAACTGGGAGAAGCTTTTAGAGATCCAACTATAGAACGAAAGGCTTTATTAAATAAATATTCAGCATCAAACAAATTTTTTTGAGAGAATAAACAAAAAAACATAGTTGGTGCTTTGCCATTGGTTTGAATCTGGATACTATTTAAGCTTCCCTCTTCCAGTGCCTTGGTGGTCATCAGACTTGAGAGCGCTCGAGACTCGTCAAATGATCAGTCATTCATGACCGCTTCATTCAGAAGGCTGGATGATGAATGTGCAGTTGGGTGCAAACCACATCAACCCTAAACTGGAAAGCATATTGTCCTTAAATGTTTGCTAAAGTTAAAATCCCAATTCACAGCTCGGTGTGGCACTGAATGGAACCACCGATGACGCCAAATACAAACCATCAAGAACTGGAATGCACCGAGGGTCCAAATCAAGAGCTGTGACTATACGAATGGCTCTAATTAACACAGCAAGACGTCCCAATAAACCACGCCTTATCGCAACCTCATTCCCCGCGCTTGCAGTCGAGTATGTGTGTTCTTAAAATTTGCAGTTGATAAGTTGCAGATCGTGACGCACGTGATGAACATTTAATCACAGTCCTGCTGTGCAAAACAGTAAATCTGCTCGTTTTCAGAAAACAAAAATGTAAAAACAGGCGAGATGAAGAGTTTAGTGCCCTATAAAAATAATCCTTGAGGCTTGTGAGATCAAATAAACAGATAAGTACAGAAAATCTATTACGGTTATTGAGCTTGGACCACATGCATAGACTCCACGATGGTAAAATGTTACATATTATAAACACACTCGGGAAGATGATACCAAGAACACAGTGTGTTAGACAACCAATTCCTCTAGTGCTTTCCTACAGAAGAAAAAAAAAAAAAAGTTCATTCTTGCAGAACCTGCCTCAATGGATTGAGCTCTCACATAAGCAGGTCCTTTTCCTGCCAACTGAAGATCATCAGATCACACTCAAGCACATCTGCTCACCTCGCTGACTCTATATCAAATATTGAAACTCAAATTGAAAGGCTGAAATGTTGGGAATTTATTGCTGGCATAAAACAGTTTCTCTTTTCAAACAAATTAACAGTAATAAAGTAGGTGCGAGTTTTATTAGGCAGGTTTAGAAGGATTACGATTATTCCTCTTAAAAATTCCCAGCAGACCTCATAACACACGTGTGAAGTTTTATGATGCCTTTGCATTTCGCAAAAGTCACATGATTCATCTTCGACTTAAAAGCTTTTGCTGTGTATACTGCTGTTTTGTAAGACAAATGGACAAAAGAGAATGAGAGAATACAGCAGTTGGTATCTTTGTGGAGCCTAATGGCAAATCCATGTGCTTTCAATCACACTCGGGTCCGGACCAAAACGACTTCTCTGAGAATGTCTGAGTGTCTCAGTTTAGCTCTAAGCAAACTATAGCAGTCTGAGAGAGATACGACTCTGAATCGACTCAACTGCAAGAAGTGAACCAAACATGCCCGTGTATTCTGAGGAAGTGTGATCCAGGAGCCAACCAGGGAGGGTGAAGGCTAACACATGCTTCTGAGACATGTGAAGCCAGCCCTCGAAGGAAAGAGCTATCTATCCTCTTCCACATACATGAGCTCAAAGATGTCTACGATTGTCTATGTTGTCTATGTATGATAGGGGAGAGGGAGAGTATACAATCCCTCCTACACAGAGAGGACAGCACTGCTGATTTTTTCTTCCTTAAATCCCGGCCACATGGCTGTGGCTACCTTGGGATTCTAACTTGCGGTCTCCTGACAATAGGATGAATGCTTTTCTGTTGCGCCACTCAAGAGCCTGAAGGTTTTTTTTGGTGCATTTTTGGTTCATTAAATTACAGAAGTTTTTCCTGAAACTTCTAGACTTTAATATCAGAAGCTTACCGGTGAGTGACCTCCATTGTGAATCAAATGGTGTCTGTATGAGCCAACATATTGATGGGTGACACGTTACCTACTGACTAGCAGGAATAGTGCTTGTGTAAAAACACTTTTGTGGTAAGTCTTAGGAGAGCAAGAATAATTTATTCTGGAGGATGCTCTGGAGAACTGGCCAGATAATAAACTTGTCAGCAAGATGCAGCTCTCTCTGAACCTTTAAGCAAACTAAATGGAGAAAAACTGAAATGCTAGCTTTGCGCTCTTGCCCCCTTCTTGTCCTCAGAATGCTTGAATGAAAGGCCAGGCCAGTGGAATAATTCTAGGGACGAGGTCTGTGTTTTTGTGTTGCCCAATAAGAAGCTGATGCCAGCACTCAAGTCAGCAAATATGGCTCCACACTGCTTTATATTGGACAACATGCTGCTTGTCTGTTCTCTTGACTTTCTGCTGACTTCCAAAAGTCTCCAGACACTTTTACAATGTCTTTCTGTCTGGGTCTTTAAACCTTCAAAAGGAAGGGTATGGAAATCAAGGTTTATATGCTTATACTTGAAAAAAGGATGGCAGAAATTTATAAGACATGCTTGGTGTGGTGTTGGAATAAATTCAAAGAATGAACTTCCAGATCGATTGCATGCTTCGGTTTCTTGCGTATCTACTTTGCTGAGTTGATTCTTCCATCATTTCCGCACATGATCCGTTAGATCATAAGGATGTATTTGGACAGACACGGCATTCCATCCTGCTTCTAGCATTAAACGAGCTTGTAATCACATTCGTGTGGGCCTCTGTGCATTTGTTTTACGATGTCCAGTAAATAACCATCTTCTCGGAGGCATGCCAGTATCATACATTTGTTCACTTTGGCTTTTAATAGCATTGGAAATGTGCTACACTGCACACAATCTCCAAAAAAAAAAAAGAGATGGAGGAATACGGAAAGAGAGAACTGAGGCAGTCGACTGGTACTCCTGTTATTGCCATCATGAAAGTAGCTGCAGGAGGGCAAGGCTTTAAGGGGCCAGTGGAAAGTCAAGACGCTACTGACCATCTGAAAAGACCGTTCACTCCCTCCTCTCGCATCAGGTTTTACAATCTCTCTGATAATACCTGGGCTGTTCAGTACATGCTGCTTGGAACATCTGGATTATCTGATTCAGAATAAAAGAAGAAACACATGCATCCACAGAGGAGAGGAAAGGTTCCCCCTCCCTCACAACTTTGCGACGGTCATCTGTCATTATTTAGGCTTCATTATTTCCTATATGACGTGGACGGACGCAGCTCTCAGCACATACGCTGCTGTGGCAAACGCTTTGATCCGCTGGAGAATTATGTCAGCAGGAGTTATTTATATGGTGTAACAATCTGTATTCCATAGTGCACAGCCACGAATGCTACCTAAGAAAATGTTAGGCATGCACATAAGGAGGGGCTGATTCCTCGTTTCAGATAGACATCAGCGATGTCCTCCATACACAGTACTTACCCTACTGCCCTGTGAGAACTCATCAAGCCATACTTTGATCAAGCACAGTTTCCACTTGGCCCAATAGGCTCGTTATGCTTCTAATGGGTTCTTAGGCTTGCCCCTGTGGAAAGCCCCTAAAGCTTCTATGTTGTACCCTAAAACAAAGGGATTTAAATTCGATTCCATTTATGAAGTAAAGGACCCTTACATATCCGAAGTGTAGTCTTAAGTTTTACATATGATAATGTGCTTTTTAACCAATCTTACTTTGACACCACCACTAAAGACTAATCTAATAAAATAGGAAGAATTTGTCAAATAAATACAAGGCACATCTGTCTTCAGCACGTAATATGGTAAAATGATTAGGCTTCTTTGCCAAACAACACAATCCTACACCAAGCCAAAGACATTCGTGCTAGAGAGATGAGGCCATGATGTAGCCAAGAAATAATGGAAGTGTCCCTCACCCAAAAAGTTCTTCTTAAATACGTGCTCAAACTTTCCTGTGCCTCAGGTGAACTTGTTAGGTTATGCAATCTCTTCTCCAAATAAACAGTTAAGTAAAATATCAGGAAGAGTCTGTATTTACAAATTAAACCTAAAAGCAGAGCTTCACTGTCATCCTCGTATGTAACAGGTTTCTGCTACAGTTCTGTTTTCGGGATTTGGCAGACGAAGCCAAAGAGGAGGAAATGATACCAAACTGAGGCAAAGAATGTGATTCCTGATGTCAAAGAACAGAATTCAAGAGATTTGCTTGCAAGTTTTCAAGATAATAATAATAATAATAATAATAATAATAATAATAATAGTTTAGTTTAATAATTTAAATTATATAGTGCCTATGTCAATACCTAATTTAATTTAACAATACTGAAACAAAGAGACAGACAGAAAGAAAGAAAGAGACAGACAGAAAGAAAGAAAGAAAAAGACATACAGAAAGAGAGACAGACAGACAGAAAGAAAGAAAAAAGACTGGCAGAGAGAGAGACAGAAAGAAAAAAAAATACAGAGAGAGACAGATGGAACAAAAAAAAGAAAAAGACTAAATCAAAGACAGACAGAATAAGAGAGAAAAAGAAAAAAGAAAGAAAGGCAGACACAAAATGAGAGAGACAGGCAGAGAGACAGAAAGAACAACTGAAAGAAAGACAGACAGACAGAAAGCAAGAAAGGGGAATCATATACGGAAAAGTAAATGTGTGAGATTTCTATTACCTTTAGTTTTCTTTTCTTTTTTTTTTTTCTTTTTTTTCTCCATGACCCTTGTTGCTCCAGTGTGAAACTACAGCAGCTACAGATCAGACACTGAGCATGTCCTGGCTGATGGAATTCATTCGGTCTGAAAGGGAAATTTGTTGTGATTTCTTGCTGAAACACTTGTTTCGTTAAATATAAATATGGATATAAACGCCAGAGCAACTCTTTAAACATGACTGCTGGCTTCCAGAGGAAAATTTCCATGTGCACTGATCTGAAACTGTACACCACTTGTTCCACTTTTCAGCACCAGGCATTGAAATAACATCCCATAACCTCCATCTTTATCTTGACAACTTCTTACAAGCTGCGAGAAGCAGAGAGTAGCTACATCACCAATTATATAATCAAACATGACTTTCTATAAAACCTCACCATCTTTTACATTCAAAACTCCTCCTAGATGGATGTACTTTCAAACATACCTTTATATACCTGCTGAAAGCTTAATTTTGTTCCGTTTCAGGAACCTCAGAGCAGGTGAAGGAGATGACAGGACAACTACCACGTTTGGTCACGCAAGCTTCCCAGATCGCTGACGGATAGCTCAGATTTACACCTGCGATTCATTTTGGCGTACCTTGCTGAATTCAAGTGCACCTCAGAGTTCCTCTCAAATCAGAAATCGATCTGGAAAAAGGCCTCTCTGACCTCAGCATATTCATTTTGCTCACACGCACTCATAAGCAGCTATTTTGTCTGCGAAAATAAACCATGAGCTCACCCTCCGCTCCAGCAGCGGCGGCGTTCAGGTGTCTGCTCTCTGCGTCACTCTCCAGATGTCAGCTCCCGTCACAAGGGCTCCATTAATCTCACCCGAGACGCTCAGGGTTTTAGCCCCCAGCATCTCAGTCTATACCTGCTGTGATGCCCAAAGCAAAGTGCCCTAAAAGCCTCCCCCCCACACCTTCCTCTCCGAGGTCTGCTGATATGTGCACTTAGCCCTGCAACTATATTTTGTTCAGGAAGTGAGTCATAAATTAGAGGAACTCCTAGCTGACAAGGGAGAACATGGACAGAGAGGGTTCTGTGGCTGGTCTTCATGATGCACACAATAGACAAGCATAAGGAATGCAAGACAGACTGGTGGGGGTGGGTAGAGAAATCTATTAAAAAAAAAAAAAAAAAAGCACTGAATGGGCCAACTTGTTGGTCAGTGGATTTTCCCCATGTGGCATAATTAATGAAACTATTGCATTTCATTTATTTTACATTGCCATTTTGGTCATGTCAATACTCTTTTAGTCTATTGGATAAAATACAGTAATAAAAATGTCAAAACTCAGCAGGAGAGAGAGAGAGAAAAAAGAAAAGTTATTTCACTGTTGTGGTCCACTCTTGACCACTGTATTATCTGCAACTTTAATAGGCTTAAGCTCCGCCCACTTGGCACAATCTTTCTGTATAACTCTAAAAAAGCTGTAAGGAGTAACACAAGACTAACCATTATGTTATAGGAAAATAATCAATGATGAGGTAGTGTGATGCGGCCCGACATGAAGCGGAGTTGATCATTTTCCTATAACAGCATGGGCTGAGGTGTTTTTATTCCCCTTACGCCACAGCAATCCGCCAACAGTTACGATCTTTAATTTATTAATAAATAAAACACAAACCACAAAACACTCTGTGCTGAAGACGTTCCTGTGTTGGAAAGCTCACAGACTCCTTCAATAGATGCTAAATATTTTCTCTGATAAATAGAAACCTGTTTTTTTACGTCTGTTTTTTTATTATTAGCCTTAGATTATATGGAGTGTCCACCGTACAAGCGCCTGTGAACGGGCTGTTGCTATAGAAACGATAACGCATTACAATGAGCCCGTTAATATAAACCTGTCATTTATGTTACAGCTGGAACAACTGTCGGAGCTGCTGTTATAGAAAATGAATCCATACCTTCTGATTGAAGAACTGTGCTGTATTATAAAAGCCTTATAAACCACACTGGCTAGTGTGAAAATGCATGAAATCACATTCACAACTAGTTTTTCCCCAAAATCTTTTATGTTCAGAACCAGAAATCAGTTTATAGATGATGTGATGAAATGTTCATTTCTATCCCTATTTAATACAGAGGAAATTCTCAAAATATTGATTATTACTGAAATTACGATAGTAGCTTTATACTGAAAACAGGCATAATTTTTTTTTCCTAACATTGCATGGTATTTTCTTGTTTAAACAATAAAGAAATTATTTTCCAACAAACTTTTCTGAAAAAAGTCTCGCTTTAGAGTGCCTTCACAGTGAAAAATAACTCTAACATCACTCAGAGACTAGATTTCTGGTGTACATGTATGTAATTACGTATGTAATAATATACATGTATGTAATCACGTTCAAACATGCAAATTTTGGAAGAAAAAAATAAACAAAACAGCAGTCCATTGGCAAAGAGTGCGATATTTATTGCTTACAGGATACCCAGTTCACCTGTAGTGTCTTGCCTTAAAGAAAAAAAAAGCCTCTAGGATTGGAAAAGCTGGGTGAAATTTGACTGACTCTGGAAAAGAGACACAAATAAAACAGAATTTATGTCAGTGCAAGCATACCGTAGGGTGCAGTTAAGACAGACGGAAAAAATCCGTAAGTGGAACCAAACTTAGAAACATTCACTCCCCCGGTAGTTCCTGAGATCTTTTATCCAGCGGCTTTTGTTTGAAAGCTTCGCAGGACTGCAAGAGGGAAAGTGGAAGGGCTGGAGATGAGATTTCCTCTGCTCAGGTCTGCAAGGAAGCTCCCACAGAGTAATAACAGCCTCCAACATCAGCCTGCAGGACACACAGGAGCAATTAAAGTCTATTTGGAGCCAGTGTTATCAACAAACAAGGCATCTTAATATAGCAGACGGAAGGAGCATCTCTGTCCCGTATGGTTAGAGAGGAAACAGACTCAGTGTGGAAATTGAGATATAGTATTTAAAGGAAGGAAAACAAAAGGTACACTCTTAGCTCAGATGTAGTCATTCAGCCAGGTCATGTTTGTTCTCACTGGAGCTGTGAGCACAGATCTTCACTTGCTTCCAACAAGAGAATAAGACTCCAGTTCTTTCCAAAGGAACCGATGACTTTGAGGCGAGGTACACTATACTGTCAAAGGTTTGTGGACACCTGACCAACGACACCCATATGTCCTTGCTGAACATCCTATTCCAGATTTGGTCCTCCTTTGCTGTTAATAATAACCTCCACTCTTCTGGGAAGGCTTTCCACTGTATCCTGGAGCATGGCTGTGGGGAATTGTGTCCGTTCAGCCACAAGAGCATTAGTGAGGTCAGGCACTGATTGTCAGGCAAGGAGGC
>CM074966.1:14887486-14899898 GCA_037577455.1 Pangasius macronema | reverse complement strand
ACTCGAACCCACGACCTTCAGGTTCACCTTCGGGTTACAAGTCCGACTCTCAGACCATTAGGCCACGACTGCCCCAGCCGTAACGTTACCCACTGAGTTAATTCTATTATAGGAGTCATATTCGTGAAAAATACATCGCTTGCCATGTCCGGTGATGTTGCTAACACTATTGTAGTAACCGTTTCAGTGGGGCTGCTGCTAGAATTGAAGTTTGACGTGAATTTAGCGTATAGCACAGTGTAGCTTAAAGACCCGTCAAGCTGTGAAATTACGTGGCTGGACCTCATTTGCAAAACACTTAAGCTTTCTGCACACATCCTTATGTCATCTAGGGAAATGTCTACACATTTGTTTTTAGGAATAAAGCTTTTCAATTTCAAAAAGATATGATAAAAAATGCATATCAATAATTTAAATGTCATAACGTAGAAGTATGAAGGTCACAATATGGGAAATATGCAAAAAGTCACAGGAAGTAACAGGGAGGTTTTCACTCTCAGCTAGATTGAGACGATTTATGATGATATCGGGAATTTATCTCGATAGCTTATCAAGTTGGACGATTTAAATGTCTGCCGGAAAACGTGGCATCTACATCTTACAGATGGATAAAAAAGTTAATTGTGTTGTATCTTGTAATGTGTGTTTGTTTCACCTGTTTTGTATCCTCTAAGAACTGATAGCTCATGCTGTCTAAATGAATTATGTTTTATATTTTAGGACACAGAAAGCTAAATTCTTCAGAAAACAGTGTGGGCGAGGATTCTCCTGCTTCTCCTGAAGTAAAGCACCATGCCTCAACAGTCACACACATTCTGCAAATCTGTGCATGTTTACCTTAGTGGTAGAAACCGATGTGAACACAAACACAACAAAAGTACATAGAGAACAATGCTGAAATTTCCCCAGTAACCTCATCACTGGGTTTTGGTTTGGGAGACGGAGTGAGGTCAGTGTGTAACTCAACCTCAGACTCAGACTCAAACGCAGGAAGCCTTGCCACGGAATTACACAGTTTGCAACATTTACAGTTTAAACATCACACACACAAAAACTCTCACTCCTACCACCACAAACTCTCTCAAACACAAACAAAATCTAGGCAAAAACACAAAAGCACAGACTGAAGCACAAACACACAGGCACCCAAACAAAATGTAGGCACAAACACACAAACTAGCACACAAACTCACACGAAAACTGGAAAACACCAACTAAGACAAGCATACACACAAAAACACAGAAAATGTAGGCACAAAAAACTTACACAAAGGCAAATACAGTTTTAGTGTCTGCTTGTGTTTGTGTGTTTTTGGGTGTATTTGTGTCTTTTTGTGTGTGTGAGTTTGACAGTGTGATTCACACGCACACAAAGAAAAATAAACAAACACACATTCATACAATACAGACACGCACAAACATACAAACACATTCGCACCCAACCACACACACACACACACACACACACACACACCTGTAGAGCAGCCTTGCACAGTTTGCTGTGACCACACATTGGTCAGTCACCACAGCCATAAACCTACACCACTGAGTTCACACTGTGTACTTGTCATAATGTTCGCCGTGCACGCACGCGCACACACACACACACACACACACACACACACACACACACACACACACACACACAGGAGGCAGGCACAAACAGAGAGAGACAGGGAGAGAGAGAGAGAGAGAGACAGATAGAGACGGAGAGAGAGAGAAAGAGAGACAGACAGACAGAGAGAGAAAGAGAGAGACAGAGAGAGAGAAAGAGAGACAGACAGAGAGAGAGATAGATAGAGACAGACAGAGAGAGAGATAGATAGAGATAGACAGAGAGAGAGAGAGAGAGAGAGAGAGAGAGAGAGAGAGAGAGAGAGAGAGAGACAGAGAGAGGGGCCAACAATTCCCTGGCCTCTCACAACTGTGTAAAGAAAAAGAAAGCTTTGGGGATGTTATTGTACGCATTTTGACCTTTCCTTGCTTTGGAGTAAGGTTTGGCTTCAAATCCACTTTTCCTGAAACAAACAGTCCAAGTGTGGTCTGATCCTAAGCAGGTTCACACACTTAAAGATATGGCAGAACGATCGCTCACACTCATCAGGTGATGAACTTTTCCAAAACACTTCCTTATAAAAGCAAAATGACTGGCAATCGCAAAACAAACGCTGGAAAGGTCTCCATGCATTGTTCTAATGGCTTATCTGAGGAACGCTTAAACAAATGGGTCTAAGTGCAGCGCTCCCAGGCGGCTTATTTAGATGAGTAATTCTGCTCTGCTTATTCATTTCTCATAAGCGCTTCGATGATTTGCAGCCTTCACAATCAGTTTCTCAGGATAACACCGAAAACCGCCAGAGCCGTTCCCAGTCCACTTGCTGTACGATCAAACACACAATGACTAAGAAATTCTGGTAAATCACTCGCAAGAGGTCACGCAGCACAAGTCTGGGGAAACGTTATGCAAAGTGTGTTTAAAAAGTTTCTCAGCATGTCAGCAGAAGAAGAAAAAAATCAATCCTTCCAAGTAGAGCAGAAAGCAGAGCTCAACATGGAGAAGACCTGAAAACACAGTGAAGAACAAACAGTCCGTGTTCTGAACTTCGATCATTTCCTTTTCCCTTCGAGAGGTCACGATCTACGATATAAAAATGATCGCACCACAGTGCTGACGAATTCTCAAAGCTGATTGGTCAGAAAGCAGTGAGAAATTTTCGTTAACAGCAGCTCTGAAAGTAGCTCCGGATGTAATTCAAATCAACGTCGGAAATACGTTTGTGATACAAAAAAACAAAAACCACTTGAACAAACATTACACCACAGTCACTACCTCCACAACCCTCAACGCACAACCCTCCCAGCAGAACACGTTATTGTTTCTAAAGTAACAACTCATTCACAGGAACTACTATTCCTAATAACAAAACAATATTTAACAAAGCGAAACACATCGTCGTTGATGTGGTGAAGTTTTCTGTGTGGAGATGTTTGTTTAACATTTATGGAAGGAGTCTCCAGTATCAGCGCTTTGTAACAGTCAGTAGGTTTTCCACCACATGAAAGTCTTCAGGATAGAAGTTTACACTTCAGGGTTTCTAGGTAACATGAAACACTGTTTGTTTTTTTGTCTTAATTAAAAATTTTAAAAAGATGCTGGAAAGGGAACTTTTAGCTGCTATCATCTACACGATAACAGGAACTAACTTCTCCAACATAAAAAGTGTTGCTGTTGTGTTGATCTGTTGTTTAATAAACGTTTAAAAACGTAGTCCTTGTCAAATGTCTGTAGTATAAGAGAAATAAAACACCATCCTGTCATTGATTAATTTCCTGTAACTGCACACCACCAATAGCCTAATGTGTGTTTAATTTTGACTTTGTGCTATAGTAGATTTTTTAAGTTAAAGCAGCAGCCCATTTTTGAGCGTTAATATGAAATGATGTGATTCCACACTTCTCAAAAGACAAAAACACAAAACCCTTTAGTTTAAGCATTTTAAACAAGTGATTTTAAAGATGATTGTGCACTGAGGAAAGTGGATAACTGAGGCGAAGTGTTTGTCATCACTTACCTGCTTAAACAGATGTATCAAGCCCATTAATGCCTTAATGAGTTTAATGAGAGCTGGGCTTCAGTGTGATGAGTTTGTAGCCTACAGCCAGAAAAAAAACACAAAAAAACAAAAACAAACAAACTATATTAACTTTCTTCATTAAAAGCTCGCTAAAGTTTGCTAGTGATTTGTTCCTCTATCTCTATCTCCCTCTCCCTCTCCTTCTCCTTTAGCCTGGGTTAACATGGCTTGAGTTAATCAGTGGAAGGAAACTATTTTCAAGACGTTCATTAGCATTATCAAGGGCGCCTCATAAATCCCCCACTTCCGGGTCGGAAGTTTGTAACACATTATCGCGCGCGCTTTTTGCCTAGAAATGAGAAATGTCCTCTCGTTGCGCGCGCGAGGACGTTGCGATGCTCACGAGCGCCCTCTATGCCCCACACACAGGACTCCATCTATTACCCAAAATCCCCTGCGGTTCGTAAAAACCCAAAATGGCTTCGTTACGAGCAAAGAGCAGCAAAAAAAAAGAGTACACGGATGTACATGGTGTAAAAAATATCCTGGTTTTGTCTCCTTATATATTTACAGTATATATTTGTGCACTGTTGCCTCACAGCTCCGGGGTTGGGGGTTTGACTGTGGAGTGTGTGGAGTTTGCATGTTCTCCCCGTGCTTCAGGGGTTTCCTCTGGGCACTCCGGTTTCCTCCCCCAAGTCCAAACACATGCATTGTAGGCTGACTGGAATTTCCAAATTGTCCGTAGTGTGTGTGTGTGTGTGTGTGTGTGTGTGTGTGTGTGCCCTGCGATGTGTTGGCACCCTGGGCCCTGAGTCCCCTGTGATAAGCTCCAGGCTCCCCATGAGATGGTATAGAAAATGTGTGTGTGTGTGTGTGTGTGTGTGTGTGTGTGTGTGTGTGTGTTTGTGTGTGTATAAAACTGTTAACTTTATATACTTTATATATGCTAACTTTGCACAGTGCTACTATTTGCACTTTCGGTAGATGCTAAACTGCATTTCATTGCTGAGTACCTGTACTGCACAATGACAATAAAGATCTATCTATCTATCTATCTATCTGTCTGTCTATCTGTCTGTCTGTCTGTCTGTCTGTCTGTCTGTCTCTCTACTGCCTAATAGGACTTCATATTTATTGCGTACATATACTTTGCACTTCAAAAATCTACATCTTCCCTTTGAGTCACCGTTCATTGCACATGTCTTGTATTCACTGTCTATGCATCTATTGTGTGTCTTTTGTCTACTGTCTTTGTCTGTTGTCTTGCGCCAAAGAAGTAGCCTGATAGCGTTTCATTATACTGTACAACCCTTGGATTGGTATAAAGATAATAAAGTTGAATTGAACTTCTATGAAAAAATCCAGGTTGCCGTTGCTGCCTCGCAGCTCCAGAGTCCCGGGTTTGATGGGTTCGTCTTCCTGTCTGTGTGGAGTCTCGCTGTCTCCATGTGGGCTTCCTCCGGGTTCTCTGGTTTCCTAAAAACATTCGTATCTGGCTCTGGATCCAGGATTACCCTGACCAGGATAAGTGGTTATCAAAGATGAATGAATAAATGAATAACCTTTCGGACCACCGATGACCGATGATGTTAATAGATATTAATAGAAAAAAAAAAAGAAAGAAAAAAAAAAGCAGTGACACTTGTATGGTCTTGGTATGAGTCTATTAGATACAGTATCTTTGCTGCAAACATTTTCCCCCATGAGCCAGATATTTATTTATTTATTTTCTATCTATAAATTGTTTTTCTTTTCAATAATTTCACAGTTGTGTTTTAATAAAGTCTACATAATGCCTCCAGAAGGAGCATGGTTGTGTTTTTAACTCAAAACATCCATGTAAACATCCTGTTTCGACTTTGTAGGGCTGTAGGCAAAGTCACGTAGTAATTAGTTCAACATGATCTCAAATGGGGGATATTTGCATGATGAATGATCCAATTTAATAAGAGCATTAAGGCTGACTTACAGAGCCTACAGCAATACAACACTGCAGGGTTGTGTGACCAAATTATAAATGCAGACAAACCCGAAAGCATGTTTGCTCTATTTTCTTTAGTGAGATTACAACCTTGGGAGATGTGCCTCGTGTGCCTGGCTGTTCAGAGGGGATTCAGCAGACTTATTGACAGCAATGTCATTAGAAGTGAAGGAAGTAAACATGACAGATCCTTTTCTATCCCAGTAGAGGCATATGGCTATGTCCAAAACCGCAGATTACTTTCCTAAACAGTACGTCACAGCAGATTGGTGTAAATCTTGACAACTGCAAGACATCAGAAGTCCTGCAGCAGTGTCTGGATTCAGCACATATCAGTAGTCAAAATAACAAATGTTATTTGTAGCCTTCCAAACATCTCTTCAAGGAGAGAAAAATTGAACTGGATAGAATTCGACTTTCCTAATAAACTGAAGTTTTACGAAGTTTATGAGTTTAGAAGTAGTAGCATGCGGCTAGGCTCACTATTATCTGCATGATCTAAAGTTTCCACTAAGAAAGTCCCAAAACCTCTCAGCTCTGCTTTAGATCCATTTTCCTAACTGTTATGTTGTTCAAGTGCTTCACTGAGAGACAGTATAGGCATCAAGTATCGCTAACTAGTGTACTTGTATTTGTATGTAATACACAGTGTTAACCCTTCTGTTTTTTTTTCAGGTCTAGGTGAACCATTGTGAAGTCTTTGTACAAGTGGAGAAGTAGTAGGTGACTAAATGACTTGTAGATGACTTTTCCACTATCCCCACGTAAACACTGCAAAGTTCATAACTAAAGAACTAATGAATAAACAATTTAAACTTATCACACCGTGATTCAGGAACGAGTGTGTGTGTGTGTGTGTGTGACTTCTAGGATGCTAAGAAGCCTCCCTTTAATATACAAAGTAACCCTTGAAGATGAGTGTAGTGAACAGAACATAAGCACCGAACTAATCAAGGATCCCCAGCTGGTTCCTGTGCTGTATTTGTTGACAAACTTCTGGTGTTCTCCATGCTGCTTTCGGATGTTTACGCATACTGTGGGTTGAACTCTGGCTCAAACCTTGATGTCTACTCAGTACCAGACCAGTGACTCATCTGTGACCATCCAAGGCCAAATTCATAATTTTCTGCCAGGCTTGCTGGGAATTGGAAACAGTTCTAGAAATGAGAAATTATCCCAAAAAAATTTCAGAGGCCAGACTTTGGTTTCCGATTCACATGGCATGGTTTGAAACATCTGCTTGGAAGTTTGTTACATACTCCCTCAGCCAAGCACTGGTGCCCAAAAGCTTCGACTGAAAGGGCGTTTCATGAAGCAGGTGAAATCGATATTTCCCCACACCATTATAAGAGCTGGGATTGACCCGAGAAGCCTGGTTTTACAGCGCAGTCTGGATTCATGTAGCACATGGGAGCAGAACGGGGCCAGCACGTCATGTGCACGCCTTCAAAGCATAACTCGCAGATTAATATGTGCATTATGTCAGGATAAACGCGACGAAGTTCAGCAATAAATACAGAGGCACGGCAAGTCAGCTGGCCACAAATATGGTGGTTCAGGTCTTTGCGCTGTTCATGGGTGGCCCATGGTCTTTGAAAGAATTCCCTTAAAGTTTATTTCAGAGAGAGCAGTAAACAGAGGTTGGATATTGAATTTGGAAGAGATAATAGCGGTTAACTTTAGCAAAAATAATGGTGTAGGCTAAGCAGAAGGCTAAGTCTGTAGTAGTAGTAGTAGTGGTACTTTACTCAAGTTTTTCTTTCACCTAATACTTTTGACTTTTACTTTCACCAGGATGAATCAGGCAGGTCCGAAGGCTGAGAGGAACCACAGCAAGCTATTAGCATTCGGCTAGTTTGTATGAGTAAGGAATAAAGCTGTTGTTATTTAGCCTTAGCTAATATTTTCTGATGTTCTTTGGTGAAAGAGGAACTAATCTACCAACATCTTTTTCTTTTGTAAATCTTCATTAACCGCTTTATCCTGGGAACACTGAGCGTGAGGTGAGAATACACCCTGGATCATGGGACGCTAGTACATCTCAGGGAACCATTCACACCTAGGAGCAATTTAGAATAGCTAATTCACCTACTGGCATGTTTTTGGGAAGTGGGAGGAAACTGAAGGAACCCTATGCAGACAGCATTTATGCGTTTATACGTTTCTACTTTGTGAAGATTTTGCAGCTGTACTTCCACTTGTACAAAAATCTTGGTACTTTTAGCATAGGTACTTTACTTTTTGTATACAATACAATTTAAATCACATAGATGTACTGTACACTGAGTGTTCCTTTGGACACTTTGGAAGTCCCCAATATACACAATTTGTGCTTGAAATCAAAGCCAAAGTTATATACTCGATTCAGAAGAAAGGAATAAAAGTACTTCCATGACTTCCATGGAGTTGAACTGAAAAGAACATCTAGCTGATTTCCGTTTGCTTAAAAACAAGAATACGATGCTTCAGAGTAAGGAAAAGAGACGCAGTAAATCAGTGACTTGTTAGAAATGCACACATGCAAACAGTTACGACTAATAACGTCGGTCCAAAGAGAGGTATGTTCTCCGAACCCCCTAACCACATCCCTCATTCCTAGCACCAGTCTAAACATTATAAGGGAAATACCTGAATGAGATGGTACACATACCACAGTTAATAAAAGTGCAATTTTTTTTAACACGGCAGACTGATGATTGTTCAATCACAGCCGTTTTTCATAACTCCTTTTTGGAAAAGCAGACACGCTGAGGCTTCTCAAAACCCACATCCTGCTTAAAAGCTGTGTTAGGGTTTGGAGAGGGCCAGCTTGGTAGGATGCTGGCACCGGCCTGGTGATCTCACGCTCCTGTCTGAATAAATGGTCCTGCCCTGAAAAATGAGTGCAAAGCTGCTGTTTGTTGATCAGTCATGAGGTCATTGGCACATACCCTGGTGATATTTTTGAGCAATTGTAATGAAAAAGGGAGGTGATGGAGCCTGGAGTGAATCATTTCTGGGAGAGGGTTATAAGTTCAGCATCAGTTTCAGTAAACCTTATCGTGTACAGAGGAAGGTGTATCCAGCTGATTTCCGTTTATTTAAGGCCGTGCTGACCTTTCACACCAGCCAAGATCATTACAACTCGAAGAACTTGAGGCATGAAACAAGAGCTGCCGAAATCTCAATAGTGTCAGCTCTGAAAACAACATCTGTCAGGCTGATGGAGAAATCGTGGGGCTTAACTGACTCTAAAGAGGAGTAAAACTTCCAGAGTATACAGTGAATGTCACACGAATGTGTGATTGTTGTAAAATATGTCAGCGGTGGTGGAGCCTGGGTTAAAGACCAAGTGTGACTTGGACCCCATTCAGATACGAACAAATCTTTTCCACTGAAATTCCTGCCCAGAAACAAAACAGCTGGACTCTCATGTTTCCCCAAGCCGAACGGTTTTAAACAAATGAAAGAAATTTACAGTCTACTTAGGAACAGTGCCAGGTTCAGAGGTGAAGCTTGATCAGGATCCGCGTTTTCGACGTCACAGAGACTTTATCGACAGAGGGTCCTTTTCATTATTCAAAGATGTTTAAAGTATGGAATTTATTCTGTGTGGCTCCTAAGTGCTGAGCGAGGAGACTGAGTTTCTTTTTCCTTTTATTTTCTGACTTCACTGCTTCCATGGCAACAACCAGCAGTGTTCAAAATGATGTCACTCTTATAGCTGTTTTTATTGAATTATGTCTCACCACAGCAAATGAACTGTGCTTAAGTATGATCATACAAAACAAAAAGACAATCAACTGATATAGAAATATATGGTGCAAAAGTTTACACACCCCTGGGGCACTGCCAGTGTCACCATGTGTTACAGATGGCTGATGATCTGCAATAGGTTTTTAAAAAGTACATAAATGTGCCGCTAAGAACAATCGGCACCGTTAAAAAGTCTTAAAAAATGTGCCATTAAAAATGTAATTAAAACACGGAAACTCATACATACAGACACATATAGACACAGTGAGGTGGACGGTGAAGGAAGGTACCAAGATTCCTGGGGTTGTCAAGTTTCAGAATCGGCTATTAGACACCACCTCCATCACCTCCATCAAGGTTTAAAGGAAGTAAACAAATTTCATTTCATGATATGTAGACCCATTTCATGAACCTGTGGATGCACAGATGTTGCTTCCAGAGGCAGGTTTGAACTCTGTAGTAAGTAATGCAACAGAATATAGACAATTTTTACACACTACAGCATTCGGCAGCCCCACTCTCTGAGTTTGCCTGGTCTACCTCTATCTCTTCATGACTGAGCTGTTGTTGCTTATAGATGCCTCCATTTTGCAATAATAGCACTCAAGGACTGACTTGTAGTAAAGGTGCCACACTTGAAGTCACTGAGCTCTTTAGTACAACCCATTCTGCTGTCAATGTTTGCCTATGGAGATTGCATGGCGATGTGCTTGATTTTATTCACCTGTTAAGTGAAGTGAAGTGAAGTGACTTTGTGGCCTTGTATGGTGACCCATACTCGGAATTTGTGCTCTGCATTTAACCCATCCAAGNAGAGAGCGCTGGTCATTCACTCCCCCACCTACAATCCCTGCCGGACCCGAGACTCAAACCCACCACCTTCAGGTTATTGTTAGCAATGGGTGTGGATGAAACATCTCAACTCAATCATTAGGAGGAGTGTCCACATACTTTAATAGCCATAGAGTGTATATAGTATGTCCTATAAAAAAATGGACACAGAACAAGACCGTATAAATCAGTTTAATTTGCATCATACAAGGTGTAGCAGGCTATATACGTAGTGCATCATTGGTACAAAATAACAAATAAATCTCATCTTGTTCTACACGCTACTTTTGTCATTCGTTGTAGGAAGTAAAAGAGTGCTTGCTGTGTTGGTCTTCCACGGCAGTGATACAGGATACAGCCTCTTTTACACTGTACGATTCTGTCACGTTGTATGAGACGATCCCAATGATCTCAAATTCTCAAATGAAGTTTCTCTAACGATAGATTAAAGAAAATGTCAACTTCCTGCGTACGTCATCAAGCTGACCGGTCCGGACTTGAGCAGAAAAACAGAAACATTCTTCAAAATGAGCTTGAGGTAATAAGGATGTTTTTTCCATTAGCATGATTAGTTTATGCTACTAACGTCGTTGTAGCTCTCTCATCAGCTCTGCGTATCCTGTGTAGGTCACCTTACTTTTAGACAAACTTTGAAGCAACGCTCACACTCTAAGATTCTACTCAAACATTTCAAACACTGACAGAACTTTTTTTTTCCCTTGGCTGCCACTCTGAGCCAAATTCTTTCAGGATGTGCGCTTTTCGTCTGCAGTGATAAAACTGGGCTGAAAATCATACAGTGTAAACCTGGCTCAAGGGTGCTTCTCTACCAAGCTTTACTATTCATACATCCATCTAAACAAGGCTGCCATTTCCTTGGTTATCAAAAATATGTTGGTTTTTTTTCATCAGTTGGCACATAAAATCGTATACATAACTTCAATGCAAGGCCATGTGTCAAGATTTTCTCCCAAAATTCACTAATGGGAAGCATGCTAAAAAGGCAAACAAATCAAACATAGCAGATAGACAGCATTCTTATCAACATACTACATTCTCTAATTTCAAGTATTTGTACTTTAGCATACAGATGTGCCAGGTTCTAAGAAATATTAACCTCTGTGGAAAAAAGTACACAATCCCTTCTTTTTTTTTTAATATGAATTATAAAAAATAAGTCTCTCTGGCTTATTCACAATGTTCAAAATGCCCGTTTAGATTGCATAAATATGATTGGGTCTCCGTCTGCAGTTGTCATCTTATAAGCCTGTAAAAAAAAAGCAAAAATCATTAATTGTTTAGAGACAGGCTTCATTCAAATCCAACCACTAATAAGAATAATGACTGTGGTAATGACCACAAAAACACCCATTAATATTCAAACATGCCAAAGATAAACATGAAAGTGGAAAAATGAACCGCTGTATGAACTGCCATCCAATCTGATATTTTATGATGTGTGTGTTTGTCCGTGTATCTAGACGAGGTCGCACAGAGAAATCTCCCAGTGCTCCCCCTTCATAAGAACGACGACCGCAGACGAAGCGGCCAGACGCTTCCCTCACGTCTTTGCCTGTGGAGCTGCCTGAGTCAATGGAAATAGGCATCAAACAGCCTCTTTCCTCACCAGCAGCCTGGTGCGCCTTCGACTCTTGCAGGCCCTCTATATCTTCTAATAAAGATGTGGTAATAATAGGCAGCTCTACAAACGCAGGCAAGGGCACTTGACTCATTCATGACTAATTTTGAAGGGAAATGCTAAGCGGCAGAGATTTGTCTGGGATGAGATCACCGACAGACAGTGGGGGAATATTAAATTCTCCTAATGGGCCTGTCAGGTTTCGTACAGTCGTGGTGTCACACTTCTTTTAGTTCTTCATAGCCGCTTGTCAAACATTTAGCAGGCTTACCTGAAAACACTGATCGTTTACTGGCATCTCTCATTCCGCCAGGGTTACCTGCGAAAAAGCAAAGATGGGAACGGTTTAATAAGGAACTATTGTAGAATAGAACAGAATAGAAATGATGAATGATGTGTTTTGAGAGACAGATGGATGGATGGATGGATGGATGGATGGATGGATGGATGAATAGGAAAATGAATAGTGCTGAACAGGCAAAGACACTGAAATAAATAATTTAAAGACCAATGTACATTTCATAATTAGAACAGAACAGATGGATGGATGTATGAAGGGATGCATTGATGGATGGATGCATAGCTAGACCTAGGGTGGAGGTTGAATGGATGGATGACAAGGATGATAGAAGTTTAAGTGTTTTAATG
>CM074966.1:14821286-14872341 GCA_037577455.1 Pangasius macronema | reverse complement strand
CTGGACTGTACTGATTGTTAAATGACCCTCCTGAGTTGACGCACTTGCATCCTGCCTTTTTCAACTTCACATTAAAGACATTTTCTATTATACATAATTCTGTAAGCTACACACTTTCCTGAGCTGAACTGTTTTGTCTTTTGCATGTATCAAGTAAAGTTCTAGCCTTTTAAAATCCAGTTACACTCAAAAGCGAAAAAGAAGAAAACTGCATTTAAGGATTTCAATTCCACTGAAACACACTGTATTAAAGCAACTGCTATTTATTAATAGATTTTAATTTTCAGCTAATTCAATAGGTAATAAGACCATAAAAACTCCAGCCCTGTCAATCTTTATATTGACTGACAGGATTTTCAGAAGTCCCGCCCCTCCAGGTGAGCAGCAGAGCTACAGTAATTGTACCCCTACAATGTGAGACATTTGCAAGGTTTACCTGATAGAAAATGTAGTACCATGTAGGTACACACACGTGTATTGTAGGTGTAGTACAAACACAACACGCAGCTGCAATCCTGCTGACTCAAAGCCCTTCAAGTGTTCTCATGAAGTTCCGCATCCCTCTCAAGATCTGAAATTTATGTTGTGTATAACAGCTAACCGGATTAAAAAAATGGAGGACCACCATAAACAAACAAATGCATAACACATGTCAGATCTCAGCGATCTCCACCACTGCGTGCTTGTGCTTTTAATAACGAAGGATTTCTCATGTGTCTCGATCTCACCCACAAACCAAAGAGACACGAAATCAAACCTGGTGTGCACACACACATGCACACACACACACACACACCGCTTGAGCTCCTACATCACTCACGCACTTTAACTGCGTCAGGAAATTAATCAAAGATGGCTGGAGTAGTTAGAGGGTTTTGTCACCATGTTCTCTGATGTGAGAAAACAGAGACGCCGCCTGTTTGATGTGTGTGTGTGTGTGCGTGTGTGTGTGTGTTTAATACTAACCAGCGAGGTGCTTGCCCATGTTCTCCAGCTCTTTAGAAAAGAGAAGCTCCTCAAGCTGTAGAGCACGTCTCTGTGCCTGTGGGCTGGTGCCTCTCACCGGCTTCATGTCTGACGCCCATGCAGGGTAGCGCTGTCTCACACATGCACAAACACAAAAGAAGAGAGAGAGAGAGAGAGAGAGAGAGAGCAGAAAGTCATAAAGTGAAAGAAACCATATCTGTTGTAATGAGGCAACTATAATTTTAATAAGCACTAGAAAAACAGTGAAAACCACACAGCTTGGAGATGAAAGTGCCCATGGGTAATGAGGAATGTTTTGTGTGTGAGTGTCAGGGCAGGATTTTGAATCGGCAATCGTTAAATCCAAGCGATCAAGAAGGACATGACAGCTGGCACGGTGCCTGACAGGAGTTCTGCTACTGCACTTTAGGAATGATAAACCGCACAGTTCGGTATAATATTTTAACTTGTGACAAAAAATACCGAATATAAATCTAGATCAAGGACGACTCAATCAAATCAGTCACCAAGAAAGAAATTCTGCTCGTTTGAGCTGCTGAACTCCTGGGACCTTCACGCACAACCGTCTCAATACACAGAATGGTCCAAAAAACAAAAAACATCTAGTGAGTGGAAGTTCTACAGATGAAAAGCCTTGTTGAAGCCAGATTGCTGATGGGAAGGCTATGGTAACTCAAATAAACACTCTTTACAACCGTGTTGAGCAGAAAAGCATCTCAGAACACACAACACATCAAACCTTGAGGGGGATGGGCGACAAGAGCAGAAGACCACATTGGATTTCACTCCTTTCAGCCAAGAACTGGACAGCTGAAGATCGGAAAAATGCTTTTTCCTCAGTTTTTTTTTTCTTCTTTTTTGAAATATATTGAATGCACATGTATGACAACTTTGATGAATGAGAGTTTAGACGTTGGACAGGAATACATGGAATCTCATGGAGACTGTACGAAGACAGAACAAAGGGTGCAACTTATTTTACAGCATTACTTCTACTACTATCTTTTCCCCAGCATTAGAATATTCACATTTTCCTATCATCATGGGAACGTTTGGTCTCCTCAGAGAGAACCAGACAAACCACGCACAAATAAGAAACACCTCTGAGCCCACAAAGTCTGACGTTAGCAAAATTTACGGCCCGTCTGACTGTCGTTTGTCTAAACATGTGGAAAACTCGGCTTCTCTCGAGCGCCCTGGCATCTCCTCGTACACAAGAGTCCTCATCTTCTGGAACAACAAAGTCTGAAAAACTCTACAGAACTAATTTAGTGAATTATGACTAGACATATTTTAAGTGATGCATGTCAATGTTAATGTTTGTGGAGATTTTAATCCCTGTTTTTTTTTTCTCTCTGTTGCCGCTCCAGTGTTTTCTCTTGTGGTTTTCTGGCCCATATATTAGCGGCATCACCAAATGCTCCAACCCGATGAGGACTTTTCTCAGTGACATCATGATCTGGAAAAGAAATGCAGTGGTCTTCACTACAGCATGATTGTGGCTTTCGAAAGGCATTTGTCGTTATTGATCATGATGCATGCGTGCAACGCAAACCACAATGAGTCAAATGTCTTTGATACACATGAGGGAAACTTTCGCCTGCTGGAGATGGCCGGAGTTGTTTATCGGCCAAACACAAAACCAGGATTTCCGTTTATGAGCGGCAGAGGGATCTGCTAAAGCTGGCATGGTGAGGTCTCGACCGAGGCTTTTGGAGAAGCTTCTGTCCAACTGGGAGATGTGGGTCCAATTTCTTGAGAAATGAATTCCATGTTGAGGAGTCAGTATGAGAACCCTGTGCGAGCGTCCACATCTAAAGATCTCTTTGGTATGCGTGTGGGTGGGAGAGGCTGTGTGTGGATGTGTGTGCATTTATATCCATTTCTGTATGTGTGTGTATGTGTGTGTGTGGTAAGCAGCAGCAGCCAGCGGCTGCAGTGAACCCAGTTATGGTGAGCCTCAGTCAACTATGGGCCAAAAGGACACTTTGAGCAAGTGAACCATTAAAATCCCACACAGTTTCGGCCGTAATGGCCCCCGAGCGTGCAGGACTGTGGCCACATTCACTGGAAACAGTTTCCAACGCCACAAGCGAAAGCCAGAGCTTTTAACGGCCTGCTGCAGAGAGCTGCAAAAGCCACCAGGACTCGCACACACACTGAAGACGTTATACACGAAGTTATACATGTATACACATTAATACACATGCCAGAATACACAATATACAGCACTATATAATGTGTATAACATGCACTTGCTGGCATACGTAACCTACAGTATATAATGTGTTAGTTATATGTTATGCTTTATGCATTGCACACATGCAGACCAACACACACACACACACACACACACACACACACACACCTAACATGAATGGTATGTTACATATGTACACTGTTCACCAAATCTGGCTGTACTTGACTACAATGACAAGGTATTTCTATATATTATACATGCCAAAATATGTTATAAATATGTTATATTCAAGGATGGTTATTGAAGCATGACATGCTATACTTTTTATCCATTTATAGTTACATTTAATGTTGTGGAACGTGTCCGTGAAACAAGTTATGTTATAGCAGCTATAAACAGTCGTTCCCTCACCAGCCATGCTTTCTTCCCTTACTAAATAAAAAGATAAAAATGCAGCTTGTCATGTTACGGAGAAACCAGAACATGCAAACTCCTCTGTCTTGATGACTTAATGACTGTTACAAAGCGCTGACACTGGAGACTCCTTTCAATAAGGTTAAATAAACTCTCTCAACAACAATTCACCATGTGTTGTTAGAAACATGTTTATTATTAGACTTACATACAAGTCCCTGTGAATGAGCTGTTACCATGGAAACAATTACCTGTTACAACGAGCGCATTAATATAAACCTGTGATTTGAACTTCTGTCAGAGCTGATTTTGTTACCGAAAATGAATCTACACCTTCTGACCAATCAGATTCAAGATGTTATGCCACCACACACACACACACACACACACACACACACATGCTAGATGTAGTTATACATGTAAAACATGATACATACTTGTATATGTTATACATGATGTTATACACATGATACTCATTATACACGTAGGTACACACATGCTATAGATCATACACACTAACCATGCCAGCACACACACACACACACACACACACACACACACACACACACACACGCTATTTCTTATATATATATATTATATACATGTAGAAGGCTCCCAGCCTGAGATTGCAACAAGTTCAGCACAAAAATCAGGAATGATCCATATCATTCTACTTCACACCATCCCTGCAGGAGAGCTGGTGATATGGAGAGGGAAAGAAATGGAGAGATGGAGAGAGGGAATCCCAGCTAAGCTCCACCAGCAAACACATGGCCGCAATGCCACAGCTGCGGCCCTCTTAAAACCAGTTTAGAGGAGGTTTTGCTGTTTGACTGCAGGATGTGAGATGGATGGATGACGTTTTAGATGAGGAGGGGGATTCATTATGACTTTTGCTGTTTTCTTTGCGGTGGCCTGCCTTCGAGTTCCCAGAAATTCACTAGAAACCAATTCCGGAATTATCGTTATATGATGAAGAGACACACATGCTTTATGCATTGTGTTTGATCATGAGATCTGATTTATGAAAAAAAAAATGCTACAGTTATTTCATTTAATAGGAAATTTTCTTGTCCTACATCACTTTCTCTGCTCCTGATTGGCTCATGCAGCGTGTGGTTCCGCCCCTTATTGGTACCGCCCATGTTCGAGTCTTGCTAGTGTTTTCAGCAGTGTGTAACCATAGTTCCAGTTGTGTTTCAGTTCAGTTAAGTTTGGTTTTATTTGCAATGCACTTTTAACAATAGATATTGTCACTAAGCAGCTTTGCAGAAATGTGCATTCCACTTAAACATGGGTGGGACTTGGACATAACCTGTTTTTGGAAAGTGCACATCTTTAGGGTATCCATGTGGAACCATTCATAGCAGCAAAAAATGAATGACAAGTGCAGAAAGCTCCGAACGCAGAAGTAGATCAGCCGGATGAATCCATGTTTATATGTTTATGTTGTCCATGTTCACCCCCTTGACTCAGGTTTATGAACCTATCTTCCTGTGTTGATTATACGTCTGTACAAGTAAACATACTACACACGTCCACCTCTGGCTCCTCTGCATTATGGAAAACTTCGGAATCATGGAATCACTGGAACATTTTGCCAATCAAAATGAAATTTTGATGAAATTTTATTTAAATAAGCTACATCTTTCAAGCTCTTCCACAAAGCACTCATTAACAAATGCAAATGCGTCTCCCACTCTAACTCATTTCATCCTGGCACAATTAGATTAAAAAATGCTTCGTGCCTGCATTCGCAATGCTTTATGCATTCAAATTCCTCCAACAAAACGCTCCAGGAGGAAATTAAATCTAACACGTGGAATGATTAAATCCGGTTGACTTGGCTTCACAGGCGTGTGGTTAATAGAAGCTCTCGGGCACTGGGCTGAGTCAGAACTGCCAAGAGCATCAAGGATACTGACAATAATACAATTACTATCTGATGTATCTGCATTATGCACGAGTCTACATGCTAATCCAAGACCTCAGACATCCAACTGAATTAGAGATAAGAGCAAAAAGAAACAGAATGCTCAGACAACAGCTACATGCATTCATGGAATTATTTATGGTCAGGCAGCAAATGTCAATGGTTATGAAGAAGATCCTGTGGGATAAAATTTGTAACACCAAAGTGGTGCATTTTATTGGGTTACACCAATACCTCCTCACCAGAAAAATCAAAAGGGGTGCACAGACCCGTTTCTGGCTTATCCCTCAAGGGGAAGCCCAAAAAAGTTCTATGCAAAACCCTACAACAGGGTGTTTTCCTATTAGAGAGGTTTCCAACTAATCTAATTAGAAAGTGAAGAACACTGAGCACTCCAAAGAACACGAGGAACCCTTTTTCTAAAATGTTCCATCAAGCACCAAAAAGGGTTCATAAACATGGTCCCTCTAATGGTTCTATGCTCTATGTACTCTATGTAAGAACCAAGTGAGTTCATCTATAAAAAATAAACTGTTTAGCACTCAAAAGGGGAGAAAAGAAAACACAGTTTTATGATTAATACAGTTTTTAAGTTATTGATAACTTGTGAGATGGCCTGGAAAACAAGATTGGTGCCAAACATCTCCCAAGCATTCCACATATTTGTTAACTTCCACCATCTTCACTCCTAATACAACTTAATAAGCCATTATTTCGCCGACTCATGTGTGTTATTACTAGAATTGAGCAAAGACCTGTATGTATTGGATGGTAATCACCTGCCAAACTAGAGGTTCGAGATGGGATGTTTAAAAGTTCAAGAAACTGTGCAGGAAACAGTAAAATATCCAAAAAGCTGTCTGCATGATGAACAGCGGTTAAAGGTGAAATCCTTATGGGGCAGAAAGAAAGCTAGTGAAATGCTTGTTCAGCATCTGGCAGAATCATCTGGCACCAAAGTCAACACACTGAGTGTGGGAGAGATGGTCTGGTAGGGTGTACTGAAGCTAAGGAACCATTTTCTGCAAAAAAGTAAAACAGAAGAGACTGAAGAATGCTAAAGATGATGCTAAGGTGATGCTAAGATGACGCTAAGAATACTAAAGATAATGCTAAAGAATGACACAGCAACCCACAGCAGGAAGTGTTGTGAGATGACAAGCCTAGCCAAAGGAAAAAAAAAGCACAGAAAATCTTTCATGAACTTAAATTAATTAGCTTGAAATTCCTAAGAAAGGTCAGACAAATACAAAAAAACTTTTTGGCATTTTATTCTACTATTCTGATTGGTATTCTAATCAGTGCAAAGGTTTTAAAACTTTTACACAGGGAGAGGATTATCTTGCAACAGAGTGCTTGTCTATAGAGGACTCCATGTTTAATTTTAAGTAGATCTGTAGTAATCTGAGAACCCTTAACGCCCTTTCTGTAGGAACATACGACAAAATGAAGAATGTGATATAAATGTGTTATAACGCTCTAAACTGTCTCAGTGAAGAGCCTTGGCAAGGTGTTCAACAGCTGGCTGATAAAGAGAACATCAGTTCAGGCAGCCTGCCAGGAGATGGACAATGGGCTTAGAGCAGCTGACTGGTCAAGAGTGCCTTGCAAATTCAAAGCATTGATATACCAGCATAGCATCCTACCAATGATCCTGTGGCCACTGCTGGTGAATGAAGCCCCATGTTCACTAATCGAGAGCTTAGAGGGGAAGATCAGCAACCTTCTTTGGTTGAGGGCTGCCAAGAATTCTCAGCATCATTGCTGTCTGTGGGAAGAACATAAAGCCGCGTTGCCCTTGAGGTCCCTGGAAGAGGAGTCCAACGTCACACAAGCAAGAGGGGTGATGCAGTATAGGGAGTGAAGAACCCCAAAGTGGCCCAGACAGGGGTTGTAGCAAGGACAGAAGATTCTGTGCTACAGGCCTGAAGTCCTCACTGCACCAAGAGGTCCCAATGGAAGTGCTGACACAGGGGACAGCAGGATTGTGGCTCTGTTCAGTCCCCAGGCATGATATGTTGAATGGGAAGGAAAAATGATAGCTTGTTGAGGAGAAAGTGAGGGCAGCTGTTGAGGAGCAGCAGATCAGCAGAGCAGTGGCAATGAAGCAGCAGGGTGCTTGGATGAGGTAGGACCAGGTGACGGTGAGGACAGTAATGAGGGCTGACTTCTGGCAGATGGATCCACAGCATATTAAATTCCTGATCCAAGCAGTGTATGTCATCCTACTCAGCCCGTCAGCAATGCTGGCAAAAAGTGGGATCTATTACTCATTTGTACTCATTCGAGTAGCTGACAGTTTAGGGGCCTTCCTCACAGTGACAGCTTGGCAATGCTGGGATTTGACCTCTGAACACTAGCCCAATGTCTTAATCACTTGGCCACGGTGTTGAGGATCACTGCAGCTGCAGTCAGCACAGTAACAGCAAGCAGGAATAGCTAGATTTTCAAAAAAGGTCAGATTTTCCTCACACCTTGTGGGACTTGTGGTTTCCATGCCATATTGAGCGCACACTGTCACTGAAGCAAAAAGGGGACGTACCAAATACTATGAAACTCTGAAAAATCATGTAAATAGTTCATAGATTCCACACAAGTTGTTGTCAGTAATATAATTCATAATGAAAATCCTAGAAGCATTTTCACTGGTGGTAGACGTTTGGACCCCACCGTACATGACACCTAACATAAGCCCATCACGACAACTGACATAAACCTACATAAACAATTAAGAAGGCTTGTTCCAAGTGAAGTCAGCTGACACAAAGAGTGTTTTCATCAATTTTTTAGTCAAGCAACAGCCTTCTGTTGACGTAACGTTGTGTTATGACACTTTCCAGGCTGGTTTATTTTCCAATGTCATGACAACTGATTTTCTGGTGCTTTCTATTCAAATATTCCATTTCCATGTCCATGGGGGTGTAAATTTTGCACTAAACTACATAGTGTTTGTTTTTCAAGCAACTTAACATTTTTTGATAGATACCTTAATATTATATTATTATATATTTTTTAACCAAGTGGCCTAACACGTTCACACAATTCACCTTTTACTCCAGACAATCATGCGCTTGAAATTAATGGCACGTTTCTATTCGTACTGATGTGTCTAGCAGAGTAGGAGGGTAATAAAGCTCAAAAACACATTTTTAAACAATCAATTACCACCATGCAGATTGTTCCTCTTAAAAGTGAATTAGTGCCTATATTTATAGAAGAAGCTCTTTGAACCACATAAGCACATTTTGTTTCTCTATCCCATTTGTTTTCTGGGTCCATTGAAGGCAAGAAATTTGCATTTGTTTTGCTGTTGTTTTCCATTTCCCCAAATGCAAAAGGATGCCCTTTATTATACGTGATTTACACATGAGCATGTTGCGCTCATGAGACATGGAGGGTTGCGTTAATGAGGGATTGCGGTTACTCGTGGGCACGCATGTTTGTGTGGTCATGGATGTATGAGAATGAGAGTTCACAGTAGGGTTAAACATATTCGAGTGGACACACTGGAAGAAAAGCTAGGGATAGAATTCGGGCCTCTTTTTCGAATTTAGTGCTAGGTTTTGCAAATTTTAAGACTGAGAAGGCTAGCAAGTGATCGAAACTCTATCTGTGCATAAGAAATAACTCTATTAATTGGACACTGAACTTTAAATTATAGCTCTGTCTATAAAGAGCAGTAAACTGGCTAATTTATGGTCAATGCTATGCCTTAGCAGGAAGGAACAAAGTAGCAAAAGTGCGCATAAAAATCCCCTATTTTTAATGTCCTCACAGGATTAAGCCAATTAAGCAGCGAGGCCAAATAAAAGAGCCCCATTAATGAGTAGTATCTTATGTAACACAGCAGGCATGCCAGGATCGTGAAGGTGTAAGGACAATAATTTATTTCTGCCCAGGTGGAATGCCAGACGAAGGAGGTCTGGTCCGCATAAATAAACTATCCTGTAAGGTGCACTTTGGGNCTTGCAGATAAAAATGAGTTATTCTCCTTTAGGCCACTTTGTTGTAGTTTCACCGAAATTCAGGCTCGAGAGGATTAATTAAACCTATCACATGACGGTTATAGGACTGGAATTCACTGAAAATCTCTCAAAGAGCTGCTTGGAGGATATCTCCGAGCTTTAGCTTAATGAGGCAATTATTGTCACGTCTATTGACCAGCTTAAGCAACTAATGAGGGACGTTAGATACTCTGCCAGTTAACAGCTAAATGAAGAGCGCTGGATCAATGTTCTATTAAATTTATGCACGGTATTAAACCAGCTTCGATGTGCTTAGTAGACCGTTCCACATCTCAAATGAAAAGTGCTGAGATGCACAAAATTCACATCACACACACACACACACACACACACACAGCACAGCAGTCGACTTTGGATTAGAGGCTGATCCAAACCCAACAACTCTGAGCGTCCCTCTGAGGGCTCTGCATAATATGAAACTGGTGATCATCAGTGTTGTTAACTGCGTCTATGATACCCCAGCAAGGCAGGGAGCAGTGATTCGCCACACACACACACACACACACACACACACACACACACACCTTCAACTATTGTTGTCCCAAGAAGTGACTCAGCCTGTAAAAGCATTACGTTTTGTTTTCCGCCACATTCACGGTGGTGACGGGAGAAATCCTGCAGGACCAGTTAAACTAATAAGCTATTAGAAAGACAAATTGCATTTGCCTTACAATCAGTGCCCAAAATAAGCAATTATATGCACAACAACCACATCAGGCCTTAAAAAGTATTGGTAGGTGAGCTGAGATGTTCATAATTGCCTCTGCATATGGAAGAGATTACCCTCCTTGCTCTGGCACTGCTTAACCTGTAGACACCAAGGCCTCCTTTCTCTCTCTTTTCTCAATTTGAAAAAAAAAAAAAAACCACAAGTAAAGAGAGCCTGTCTTTGTATGAATATGAAAGGAGATCTGTGTATGTGTGGGGCTCTGTACAGTGTTAAGCCTGGCTACATGGCATTATTTACTCTGTGACATGCTTTTCAAGGAGATGCCAGTTCTTTGGGTGGAGCAGGCGGAACGAGTGCGGTAGCACAAGGCTAGACGAAACGATACGATTCGAGACGAGGCCTCGTGCTCCCGACGCTGCCAGCATGTCTGGAGCCCTCTTCCATCTGCTCGGCACACCACATGAGCAAAAAAAAAAAAAAAAACCTGTTAAAAAGACTTTCCAGCACCAGGCTGCTATAATTATGGCACTGCCTAGCCTTGGTGTCGCTGCTGATAGGAAAATAACCACTTTATGATGAGGAGAGAGAGTGTAGTGCTGAGCGCTGAATCCATGGCAACAAAGTCCAGCCAATTACGAAGCCATGAGGTCTCGCCTTTCTGTGAGGCGAGATCAAGAGCATCAAGCACATATGTTGTTTTTGACAGGTTTGATTGAACAGGGACTACTCCATGACTCCACGACCTCCACGTCAACTCCATAATGACATGTACATGTAATTGTGAGCCCCTTTTTCTTCAACGGCTCCTGTCTGGACTAGAGCTCAAGGTTCCATACAACCCTGTGATGGCTCCTAGATCTCTCTCACACCATGAGCTCTTTCTGTATTGTTTAGCGAGCTAAGTTATCCGTTACAGTGACAAGCCTAGAGAAAAACAGACATGTCAGGGTGGAATAGCTTTGCAGGGAAGAGTGATTAAGTGGTTTTATCTGTCTCTGTGACAACACACGCACAATGGGGATGATGGAGAAGATGTTAACGAGGGAAGAAAAGCGATACGGGGACGATTTCTTTTTTTGTCAGGATCGCTTACCGGAGCGGACACTTGAGAAGTACTCTGGAGTTCCAGCTCGGCGGCAGTCGGAGGCTCTGTCACTCCAGGCAATGGACCTGTTCCAGAAAACACACATCGAGCAGGCCTTACCACCCACACTCATCACAGAACATACAGACATGCAGCCCCCATGCTCAGGTAGCGATACTCAAAACCTGCCACTCAGCTTGATTCACCAATGGTGGCTCTTTAGAAGTGTTCCAAATCAAGCACTAGGGCAAGAAAGCAACAGGAAAATTAGGTGTTGTAGTGCCAGGTTGGAACAAATACCTTCACATGCTGATGGATCAAGTTGAGCACCCTTTGGGCTTGAGTGTCTCTTCAGAAAAAGACAAATGATAAGTGCCCATCCCATTGCAGTAAGTGATACTGCATTCCTTTCTAATATATATATATATATAAAAAAAAATACAAAAAGAAAAACTCAAATCTCTCACTCACATGTCACTTCAGGCACGGCCTGCTCAGGAACATGCGGAGCTGGTTCCTCCTCAGTGCCGGCTGGAGCGAGACTATCCCCCTGAAGTCTACAAAACCCAAACACAACACGCTGAAGACACGGCACCAAACAAAGGATTCAATTTCACACCGCTGTTCTGATGCACTCTCAAGATAACAGCACTAATAATATCATGTTTGTCATAGAAATGAGACTTGAGGGAAACACCAGCATTCGCTGAAATCCCATCAGCCATCTCCCCTGGATGAGAGCGCGGAGACACCGTGTCTCCGTTCATTAAAAGGTGTCGAGACAGCCCAAGTAAGCCATTTGTCTTATCAGCCATCGGAGGGATGGGAAAGAGTAAGAAACGCACAAGAATGCTGAAGATGTGATAACTATCCACAAAAGACTGCCTGTCATTCGGAACAAGCTTGGCACCCCTATTATTCACCTTCTCCTATCTAAAAGAGCTCCTGAGATTATAAGCTTGTCTAGAGAATATGTCTTTTACTCTACTAGAGATTTAAGCGCTATTTAGAAGTTACAGTATGCAAGACTTACACACAGAGAGTAGATTTTGCTTTAAACAGAGATGTGTTTTCTGACATTGGACTTAAGCACACTTTCTTGTGCGATGATGGCTCATGCAAGGAGCAACATTACGTCCAGCACCACTGCCTGACGTAATACATAATGCATTATGCAGCCAAAAGTATGTGGACACCTGATCATCACACCTATATGTGCTTTCTGAACATCACATTCCACATTTTATTCCCCATTTGCTGTTAAAATAACCTCCACTCTTCTGGGAAGGCTTTCCACTAGATTTTGGAGTGTGGCTGTAGGGATGTGTGTGTGTGTGTGTTTTTTTAGTGAGGACAGGGATGTCAGGTGAGGAAGCCTGGAGCGTAGTCAGTATTCCAGTTCATCCCAAAGGTGCTCAGTGGGGTTGAGGTCAGGGTTCTGTGCAGGTCCCTAGAGTTCTTCCACTTTGACCTTCAATATTTTCATGGAGCTCGCTTTGTGCACAGGGGCATTGTCATGCTGGACCAAGTTTTTGCCTCTTAGTTCCAGTGAAGGGAAATTGTAATTCTACAGCATACAAAGACATTATAGATTCTTGTGAGCTTCCAACTTTGTGGCAACAATTTGGGGAAGAGCCACATATTGGGTGTGATGGTCAGGTGTCCACATACTTTTGTCCATATAGTGTGTATCAAGCTAAAATTTATGTTATGATATATATGTAGATACACTAAAAAATACAGGATGCAATTTGAAGCCAAAACTGAATACAAAAATATGGCATTATTAATTAATTAACAGTATCATTCCTTTAAAGTGAAAGAAAAGGTTGTTTATGATGACACTGGAGGATCTTACTAGGAGATACTGCTTATATTAAGGGTGATTTTTTTTATGGATAAATGAACAGATGAATGAACCAAAAGTGACTATGACTAAGTATATGAGTGCATGGTCAGCTTATCCTTCAAAGCATGGCATGTTTTCAAAATGGTGAACTAAAACACAATAAAGTCATGCACACATTACAATCGTGTGACCTTGATTCAGCTTATCGTGGCTTCATTAAGTTGTGCAAAGAATATATGAAAAAAAAACAAAACAATATGCAAAATAATCAGATGTGCTGGAACAAGCGCTATTTTATAAGCAACCGAATGCTGAGGGTAGAAGCCATAAGCTTTACAAGCTTAAAAGAAGGTCCTTATGTTTAAAAGCAGTGGCCTATTTAAAAACACTGTTTCTACCTAATAAAAATAAAAATGGCAAGGTGTGACCTACAAGTAGGTGACCTGAATCTGGATGATAAAACATTGACCTAAGTACTTGATTTTTACATAAATACTGATGTAACCTTTGAACTAAAGTCTAAATATGACCCCTTGAGCAGATCTGAGGTCAATGACTGTGTGTTCGGAGGTTTACCGTTTGATTTAAATTTATGGTGTTGCAACGAAGTGAAAAATTCCGGCAGCTGACTCAGTTTTCATGAATAACAACTATAAAAGTAAGCAAAATGTATTCAGACTTGATAAATGATGAAATAAAAACAGTTCTAGTACAGCCTGCTGTATTTCCAGCAGCATGTGGCGCTCTAGTTAGTCACTTGAGGTGTCTGTGGGATATAATGACAAAAAATGAACTATAAATCATAGAAGCCATGTCCTGCAGCGAATGTGGTTTTGGCAGCACTTTTAACCTACATAATCCAAACTCAAAGTATTATGATCTATTAGATCATGTAGATCGTATATTCTTGAAACTTTTACTCTAAAAGATCAAAAAAGTGGTAACCCAGCTCAGGTTACTTTTTAAATTATCAGTAACCAGAAACCTTTAAAACTGAGACCACCAAGGATCAAAGCATAAAGGGTGTCCTTTATTACGCTGTTGCTATGGACAGTGTCAATTGTAAATTGACATTGTCCTTCCACAAGGATGCAAAATTGGACTTGGTGTGTGTGCATGTGTGTGTGTGTGTGTGTGTGTGTCTGTGCGTGTGTGTGAGAGGGAATTATGAGGAATGTTGCTTGTATCCAGCAAGCAGTCACATGCCCCAAGACCGACAGAAAGCGAGAGCGTATTTGTTTGTCTATGTGAATGATAACGAGATTAAGAGACAGAAACAGATACAAAAGTAAACCGTGTAAAGGTATACACGCTAACCATTATTGTTGAAATCTCAAATCTGATCGGTTAGAAGGTGGTGACTAAGTAAGGGATAAAACACGACGCCTGTTATAGAGAAATAATCAAAAACATGAGGTGGTCTGATAGCAGTTCTGGTTGCAAGGGGATCACAGGATTATATTAAAGCGCTTATTGTAATGCATTATCATATCTACAGTAGCAACATACACATAAAGCGCCACATGTACAGACAGAAAAACTGTTGATATGGTAAGGTTTTAAGTGAGGACACGCTTATTTTGCATTTGTGGAACCATCCAAAAAGCGCTTACGACCCAGCTGGGCATCCAGCCAGATAAAATTCGGATTCATGCTTTAAAAATCGCACGTGATAATCTCTGCAAGGTTGCATTCAGCTTCCAGTCGCTCCTGCAGCATACACAACGTACACGTGTGCTACAGATAAAACGGTCATGCACAATGAGCATAAAGACGCAGGTAAAGCCCAAACACAAGAAGACAAAGGCACAAGTGCGTCGGCCATCTACTCCAACAGATCCAGCTTTATCAGGCACTGGTATCAGAGGTAAAGGGCCGGGCCCTGACATTGAGGCACCTGCTGTGAAAAAGCAGCCCCAAAACAGGAAGTGCACTGAAGAGAACGCAGATGATAAAGAAGTCTATCAGCACGCTTGTGAAAACAAGCAGATACAGAATGGAAAAGGTGTTTTTATGTCTGAAGATGTTTGGTCTGGGTAGAACGGACATCATTGTAGACATGTTTGGTGGCTGGAATTTGCTCATATAGCTTTGTACTAGATCTACAATGCTAATGGAGCTAACAAGTAAAAGAAAGCATATAACCACCAGTTTAGCGTTATACAAATCATCAGATACTTGCTACAAGTATCAGTAAGGATGGGTCTCATTCATCAGTCTTTTAGGAAAAGCTTTACAAAGCATGTAAATGTTTTTTGGAGGACAAACTGAACTCAAAATTCCTACCAGATTTACAAGATTCGGTAACACTTACGTCTTTTTACGCCAATCACCTGTAAATTACCAAGCACATGCACAGCACGGGTGATTTATATCGATTTTAGCGAGGTCTATAACACTATAGGTACACAATAAAGGTCAAATAGGTCACAAAGAGCTGAAAATGTCAAAATGAGAGCTAAACATTGAATGATGTTCTAAAATTTCCAGTAATGCAGCTCAGCCACTGCAGAGCATTGGCTCCCATAGACACACACTAACCCTTCCTCCTTTTATATTGGTGCCATTACTTTTGTCCTACTTGAATGGCTAGTCGTATTTGTCTTTATGGGTTTGTGTTCGATCGATTTCGATGCGAACTGAAGGCTTACTTGTTAGCTTCATTAGCCACATAGCTACAGTGAAAACTAAACATGCAAACATGTCTTGACTGATCAAATAAATTTGGAAAAAAATTAAAAACCAAATTAATTAACCTCCTGGCAGAGGTAATGGAAAGGTGTATGTTTAGGACATTTATGTTCATAGACTTCATATAAGCTGTACATGGACACGTAGCATGTGGCTACGTGTAGTAAGTGTGTTTTCTAGTGGTGAACTGATGATTTGTGTGTGTGTGTGTGTGTGTGTGTGTGTGTGTGTGTATGTGTGTGTACACTGTGGGTGACTTGCTAAACAGCAGCTGAGAAGGTGACTCTGAGAATATGCACACACAGGGAGAGACGGCACCAGTGGTTGCTCGGAGGGTAAATATTTACCTGGCACACCTTGAGCAGATGTTGAGGGTGACTTTGGCCTGCGGTTCAGGGCAGTAGGAGCTGCGCCCTTGGCTGAACTTACTGCCAGAAGAAACCAGGCCAGTGACCCCCTCCATCCTCAGGTCATCCAGGTCCTCTGAAGAGAGACACAGAGAAACAGAGAGAGAGACAGAGACACAGACAAAGCAATGGCTTTAGAATGGCTAAAATGCAAAGGAGCCCAAAGCAGGCAGAGACGGAAAGGCAAATGTGTAGANGAATTTCTAATTGTTAGGTTTTTCACACAACTAGAGCTTTAATAGCTGGAATGCACCAAGGAAGCTCTTCCTATCGGTTCGGGAAGATTTTAACCATCTGTGATTGTTTAATGTCTGATGGACGAGTGCAATGGATAAGAGATGACAGATGTGTGTTTGCTCTATATGGATGGGAAGAACATAACGTGATTCACAGATTACACACACACACACACACACACACACACACTCATATGCTGTTTATCCTAGAGGTGTACACAGATGACATTGTGGCCAGGAAGATCTAGAATGGAGACCGCGACAACATCCAGACCATAGCACGATGAACAGGCGATGCTAAATTGCATTAGGTGTGAAAGTGTGTTAACTTTCTAACTATTTCATTAAGCCATCACATTAGCTAGCGTACTATGTTAGCAGGCTTGCTTTCTAGCTAACTGGGTCATGCCGGTTTTGTTTTTCTTTTCTGCCTTATGATTATTTATGCCTTCTAAAATAAGATGTATTTTAGATTTGTGATATCACCTTGCACACTTGTGAGCATTTCAATACAATACAAATTTTATAGCATTTGGTAGGAAACACTAGCTAGCTAAGCTAAGGCTTTTTTCTGAGCTAAAACAATGTTAAAAAAAATTGGTTAAACTCATTTCTATTTACTTTCCCTTTTTCCACAATGTAGGTATATCAGATTTTGGTCATAATTATTCTGGTCAGAAGCCACAACACAAATGTCGTTCTTAGTTAAATCAATGCCATAAATCTCTTCACTTGAGGAGAATTCGCTTGAAATAAAACAAAAGGAAAAAAAAAACAGACACAATATAGAAATACATTTCCAAATGTCAGTTAACAGTATTATATTTTTCATTTTTGTAACAGCAACTTGCTAACTAGCTGTTAGTTAGATAGCTTGCTAACTAGCTTCAACTTCAGCTTGCTAACTAGCTTCAACTTTAGCTTGCTAACTAGCTGTTAATTACATAGCTAGTTAAAGCTAGCTCTGCTGGTTTAGATTTTGCAGACTAGCTTATAGTTAGATAGCTATATATCAGTATATCTAGATATCTATAGCTGGTCACAGTTAGCTTGTTTCAAAAAATAATTTTATATTTAAGCCAAAAAAGATTAGTGTGTGAGGCAAACAGAAAAATATAGATATGCTAGAAGAGAGCTAGAGTCTTTTTAAAGGGTTTCTGCCTGAAACAATCTCTACTGTACCTTCCTCTAGAGGAACAAACTAATAAAACCTATGATGTATTTTTAGCAAATACGTTGTTCGGCAAGAGAAGTCTAGCTAAACATAATATTTCCAGCACAATACTGTAATAATATAAGGCAATTAACACGCCATAAATTTCCAGAAATCAGGTTAGACTATAATAAAGCCTATTCCATGTTCCCGCTTGACATGGGACGTGTTTTTATAGTGTGTCACTGTCATCTGTTCTGCAAACTGTCAACAGGTGCTGAGTGCTGAGTTTACAGAGCAGAGCTTTGGCAGCGATCGCACATGCTGGAACAGGACAGAAGGAGCCTCCTGCTTCTTTTCACCGTGCAGCTGCTCTCGTGTAGCGCCACGATCCCACAAGCACAGGGCTTTGTTAGACCTAGTAGTTCAGCCAGATCGCTTGATCGCGTAGAGCTGAATGCGTGTTTCTGCTTTGGAGGCTGACGAGTGCAGTTCTGGTAGCCTTATGAGAATTTGACATGTGCTAAAGAGCACGGTGTACGTATAAACAGCAGGACAACATGGAGGAAGCTGTTCCTGGAAGTTCTACTCATAATGAGAATATTTTGAATGTCCGTGATTAGAGTACAATGGAAGCGTGCGTTGGATAAGAGATGGCAGATGTGTGTTGTGTGAGAGAGTTTTTGCTAACACACACACACACACACACACACACATATTCCCAGACTCCTGCAGACCTCTCCTAATGCAAGTAGCACTGTGATGGCTTTTATCTCAGTGGTGTACGGTTAAGAAGATGACAATACAGTCAAGGACG
This sequence comes from Pangasius macronema, assembly GCA_037577455.1. Taxonomy (NCBI): domain Eukaryota; kingdom Metazoa; phylum Chordata; class Actinopteri; order Siluriformes; family Pangasiidae; genus Pangasius; species Pangasius macronema. The sequence continues at coordinate 14,853,875 of CM074966.1, read as the reverse complement.
ATCAGTGTACTTCCAGTACCAAGAGAACACTGAGTCATGCTGGCTTATTTTCTTTTTTTTTCTTTTTAAAGCTGCAAAACATTTATTCACAGACAGTTGGCAGCTTAACTTCTGGAATCAAAAGGACACCTAACTTCTTTAAATGATGTTGCATTTATATACATTTGAAGGTTAATGACTTGATCATTTTATTTTACCATATAGGGAAGATAAATAATTCATACTATCCTATCCCAGGTACACTGGATGCAACTGGATGCGAGTAAATCCACGATGGGCCACCAGTTCATCACAGGCTACCACACACACACATTCACACACTCATTCACATCTAGGGGCAATTTAGAGTGATCAAACGACATGTTTTTGGGAAGTAGGTGGAAACCAGAGAGCCTGGAGAAAACCCAGGCAAAACATCATGGTTGTCTCTACCATGAGGTTACGATCTGACCATAGATGGATCTTTCGACAAGATAATGACAAATATCAAGACAGAAATTGTTGTGTTTTGCAGTGGCCGCAGTGTTTCAATTTGAACGGACAGCAGTTCACAAATTCATTCTAAAAATTCTTGTATTTGTAAATTCTCGAATTTTACAAGACGTACCTCTTCCCAGGTTCTGGGACCTGTTCAGCGTTGCCTTATGATACTTAACAATAAGTGGTTTAGTGCTGCTCTCTACACATATAAATTATGGGAGTTCCAATAATTTTGAAACCAGGGTTTTTACACTAATAACAGAAACCTTTCATAAGTTTTCATAAGGAAACACTACTGTGTACACTGTACTGTGTACACACTACATGCAGTGCTTATTACATATTCTTTTTTTTTTTTGTTCATTGAACTACAGTTATGACACCTTTTTCGGTCATTAAGGATTTAACCATAAATAATGACATCCATAATTACCTGTCTACAACCTCATATATGTCCCCTGGGGCACTGATATTACCCAAAACCTACTGCAGTGATTCACATGCTGCTATTATATTACACATAGTCTGTGAGGGTAAACAGGGATGAACGCCTTCTTGCAGGAGAAAGCGTGACAAACAGCAGGGATTAAATGAAACATCCATGAGAAATTCGTCTCCACCCTCCCTTAACGCAGATCGGTTTAATTTACAGAGGTGTCTGATACGAAATGGCTTATCAGTGTCAATTAGGAATTTCGCAGGGTGTAAATCTGCACATACACTCCTCCACGTCCGATCAGTGCACGCTGTGATCTGTCGTAGCACGCTGTCAGGCTCGTGAATTTTCCCACGGGATGGACAGAGCCTGTGTGTGTGTGGGTACGTGGGTGAGACGGGTTCTAAAGAAGCCTGGCTCATGAAACACCAGTAAGTGTGGTGATATTAGATGTCTCATACATCATCACGGTCGTCATCCCAGTGCCAGAGACAACATACGCACTCACACACGCAAACTGGGAACTCTACACCACTGACCTTTGTGGGAAAATCTCTCTCGCTTACTCTGGCTCTTCTGGCTCAGAGACAAAAACTAGAGGCATTATGTACAGTCAGCAGTGTCCGGCGTTTTTTTTTTTCACTCACAAGAGTTGGTTTTGAGCAACTAAATAAATAAATAAATCAGGCATCTTTGGGAAGGGGCTCAAGAGAAATAAAACATTACCATCCCCACTACTTACCCACTAAATACCCCACTAAATACCCCAAATTCACAGCTAGTCACAGCTAATTAATGACCAGTAATAGCCATGGAGTCTATTACAATGGATTTCCCAATGTCCCAAACAACACTTCCAGCTTAGCAAACATCATGTTTTCAGCCATCAGACCTCATATAAAGAAGACATAGAAGTCAACTCAATGCCAAAGTACTTTCAAACATTTTTTGACCTTGCTGTGACCTTGGCCCTGTTTGGCTCAATTCCAAAATCTACACAACACAGTTCCTCTTCTGTTAACAATGCTAATTCCAAATAAATCCTACCATCATTCAACTACTCATTCTTCAGATAATGGGCCTATGAGAATCTTGAACTAACAGAAATGAACTATTTTCCTATAAGAGCACATCCAGAAGAGTTTTATTCCTCTTATAGGCTACTACAGCACTTTGCGATTAATTATAATTTTTGATTTATTAAAAATGGCATGTTTTATTTTTGTGGGACGTCTGTGAAACAACTTAGTTCATGCTGACATTATATCAGAAACAGTCGCTCCCTCACCAGTCATTTATTTTCTCTCCCTTGAAGTTGATGAAACAAAAACAAATGCAGCTTGCTGTGTTGTGAGAAATTGCCCTCTGTCCTAAAGACTTGCTCCTGTCAGAAAACACAAAGTTACAGCTCTACAGGTACTTCTGGCTGTTACAGCGTGCTGACACTGGAGACTCCTTCCAAATAAATGCTACATATACAAGCCATATTTAGTAAAATGCTAAATACAAGTCGCTGTGTAAGCTGGTACAACAGAAACAGTAACGTATTAGAACGAGCTCATGTTGCGTCTGTGCTTTATTAATACGCTGTGTGTGTGTGTGTGTGTGTGTGTGTGTGTGTGTGTGTCATCCTCTTTGACACGCTACCTCATAGCTGCGGTTATCTTGTCAATGAATAGTGCTAACATTCAGAAAAGTTACTCTCCTTATAATGACTTGTAAAGAGTGTTTTTAATTCTCCTCCAGATGAAACGTCGTGGGATCCTTTAAATAAAGAGCTGCTAGGCTTTTGTGCTCTTAAATGCTTCGAGGCACTCCAGAACAGGGAGCAGCGTTGTGGATGAGATAAATATATATAAGGAAAGCACAATTTAGGCCAGTTTTCTGCCAGTTTCAGTGGAATCAGCAGTACCTAAGGATCATAGTTAATTTTCCTGGCTTAGCGAAGTACTGTTTATTCTCTGTAAGTAAGGTGAGTAATGTTAGCCATGTTTCAACCGTAGTGATGTTCTCATTGTGCAGCGAAGCCAGAAGGCAGAAAAATTAAGTGACTGAAACACTAGGATAACACGACTGTCACGCGCTGTATGCTGTATTATAACGTTGCAGTTGTCTAGGCGACAGACTATCAGCCATCAAAAACAAACAAAAACTGTCTTTGAGAAATGGATACACAACCAAAAAAAAAGTCCATGTTGTCAGATCGGTTATCAGTACGGAGTGATAATACCCTGTGGGACTGAATGATATCTCATACAGCTTTCTTTCTTCCCCAAAGAGAAAGAGAGAAGGTCTGTTTGTTTACCTACACCGTCCATATCTCTGCTTTATTCCCACCACATTCCTGAGGACAGCAAAACTGCTACCTGCAAAACAACTATGCCGTGATAAGCAAGCATGGTCCTATCTGTATGGAATCGTGTGTGTGTGTGTGTGTGTGTGTGTGTGTGTGTGTGTGTGTGGGGCAGTGCGAATATGGTGTGTGTTGTCACTGGATGTATCGAGCAAAACACACTGCAGAGCTTCCAAACCGAGGTGGAAAGTATTCGAGCCATGCTATCCTAACAAAGTCCAGAGTGATGAGGATGAATCCGGTCTGTAATGGCTCCCACACACTCCGGCCCGGGTGCAAAACTTTCCGGGGAAAAGACGTGCAAGTCAAACAGCACTGAGCGCACAGAGAGGTAAAGCCATTATCAGTACTGTAAATGCTGAGAAAAGCCACAAACTGATAGATCAAACAGACGTCTGATGAATGAATAAATAAACGAATGATGAATGTCCTTCCCAGATCGGCTCCATAAGGCATTCATTATGCTATGTAACATGGGAACGCGGTGTGCTTCTGATCTCCATCAGGAATCGGTTCAACGTTTCGCTCGCAGTAATCCTCCCAAACTGACAGCTCTTACCTTGACCTGGTTCCTCTAGACGACACTTAGACCTGACACGCTCACTCGCTCACTCGCTTTCCGACGCACTCAGCATTTGGGTTTCATTAAGTGGAAAAAAGCGCGGCTCTGCGGTTAGCCCTCATACACGACGCTTTGATGTCAAGTGGGAAAAGGCGGCATTTTGTTTGGCTTTGTAATAAAAACAATATTTCTATAATTAGGCCTCGGATTTCGAGACGCAGGCTCCCCGCGAAAGTATGCGTCTCGCGCTCAGAAGCCTCACGCCTGCACCATGTGGGCTGTAAAACAAAACAAAAAAAAAATAATGATTGAGATCAGATACTTCGAGATCAGACGGACGTGAAAGATGGAAGTGACAGCACTTGGGTACGACGAGAGCTAGACGTCTCCGTGGCACAGGCAATTAATGCACTTCAATGAGCAGACGCAATCAAAGGCTAGACAAAACTGAGCGATTCTGTTATTCCACACCATATGTCATTAATATACAGTATACAGTGCAAAACGCTTTTATCCGCCTTGTCAGCTTTCATTTATATTCTGTATATGATTTTTTTAAACAAAGTATAAAGTCACTCCTCTCTCTCTCTCTCTCTCTCTCTCTTTCTCTCTCTCTCTCTTTCAGATACGATATTGCCATCTTGTGGATATCATACTATCAACCAAGACACATCCATTACAGCTATTATATTTAAAAGAAAAACAGCAACATTAGCATGACCACCTATTCAAACACCAAAGAGATTTATTAAGACAGAAATTCCTTCGTCATGACATCAAGCCAATATGATCGCCCTTTAGATAATAAATATGTCATGCAGTTTTCTGATTACACAATACCCACCTTGTAATGCCAATAACTCATTCACCAACCCTTCCATTTATTTGTCAATTACATCATTTCACATTTCAGTCTCTAATACCCGGGTGGTGGCTTTATGGCGTAACGCTCTATAATTACCAGCACACAAACATCTATTCTCATAAGACTAACTGACGTCTTGGCCTCATGGAGTAAAATCTGTCAAAAAAACCCAAAAAAACAAAACAAATGTACTAACAAACACAACCAGAGATTTTTTTTTTCTGGTTTCAGTTTGCTCTTAGACATCAGGGTTAGTTTCCCAAGTACAGGGAATTTTCCCCCCAAAAATAATAATACTGCACATCCTTCCTGAAACATTCACGGTTCTTTGGGTTGTCCCTCTTGGAGAACCCTGAAGAAAAGGTTCCAGGAACAAACCTTTTTACATTTCTAACACTGAGATCTAACATTGATGGCTTTCGAGCAAAGCGTGCTCGATTTAATAAGGAATAAAACCCTTTACGGCGCAATTTTATAGAAAATAATCAACAACGCCATGGTGTGATCAAGCTGACTCACTGCTCCCACTAACAAGTGGATTATTTCTCAATTACAGCACATCCCAAAGGATTTTATTCCTCTTATACCACAGCGATTTGACAATGATCACATTTTTTCTATTTATTAAAATGTATTTATTTTTATAAAATTTATAGTTATATAGTTACAGCTAATGTTGTGGAATATCCATGAAACAAGTTTCTTCTTGTTATCGTTTACGTTATAGCAACTTTCCTCACCATTCTTGCTTTTTTTCTTTCTTGAAATTAACAAGACAAGCACATTGCAGCTTGTCATGTTACCGAGAAACCTCAAAGCACAAGCTGCTCTGTCCTGAAGACCTTCCTGTGTCAGAAAACTTAAAGTTACGGTTTTACTTCTAACTGTTACGAACCGCAAAAACACTGGAGACTCCTTCCTCTTCTTCTTCTTCTTCTTCTTTCAGCTTTTCCCTTCAGGGGTCTCCACAGCGAATCATCACTCTCCACCTATCCCTNCCTCCTGCCTGGCAGCTCCATGTCCAACATTCTCCTACCAATATACTCACTCTCCCTCCTCTGAACATGTCTGAACCTACGTCTGCACACTGTGTTCACTGCATGATGAAGAGGCAATATGAGAGATTCCTATATAATCTAAAATGAATTAGGATTCAATTAGGTAGAAAACCAAAACCTGTGTACTGTGTAACATTTCTGGGTTCTTCTTCAGAGATACCACACAGTGAGGACTGTAATCTGTCTCAAACATGAGATTTCCCCATTCAGTGGCATTTATCACGCAGCAGGGTTTATCCATCCCGGTTTCACCCTTATAAAGAGAAACAAGTGTTTCTGTGTAAGATGGCTCCAAGAAGTTCTCTGTCAGTGTTAATACCACATGTCTGAATTTTACAACTCGGTGTTAAACAGAGGCGCCATTCAGAGATTTTTTCCCACACACCCAGACACATATATACTGTATGCACACACACACACACACACACACACACACACACACACACACAAACACACACACACAGATACAGACAGCTTCAGGTTCAGACAGCATACTGTCCAACGTAATCCTGTCTTTATCTCATTAATCTTTGGGTGGTTTCGTGATTGCATGTTTATCCAGAGTCGATCTGCACTGTGAGTTTGGTCCATTTGTTTGAGTGTGAAAGCCGTTTTCAAACCTGGGTGTAAGGAAATACATTTTTGGTCCACCTGAATATGAGGCCTGAGGCTGTCGAATAATGTGATTGGTTACTTCCTGTTTCAAGTTTTATACAAGCACACACAGAGAAATGTATTTTTACCAAAAAAAAAAAATAAATGATTTAAACTCATAAAAGGTTTTACAGCTTTGACCGAAAATATAAATATGTAAATTAAGTAAGGAATAAAACACTTCAGGGTTGGAGGAAAATAATCAAAGGCGACTGTGATCTGCTGTACATGTGAGTGAAATTGGGTGAATAGCACTTTCCTCTGAGTGTGTTACACCACCGCGACGTTGCATGAGCAGCAGTTGGAAAAGAAGTGGGCAGCTGGCTTCATGTGCCTCGGAGACACATGCCTCATGTGCCTAGCCTTTGCTCTCCCTGGTTGGTAGGTTTCGTATGATAGGGAAGAGCTAGCTAGATGGTGGGAATTGGCCAGAACTAGATTAGAGAAAAAATCAGAGTAAAGTCTAAAAACAAAACCAAATAAAACAAAACAATATATAAATAATTAAATTAAAAAGCATAATTACTGTTACCACCCCAAAGTTGATTATTTTCCTATATCAGCACATTTCCTACTGTTATAAACTGCTGACACTGGAGACTCCTTCCATAAAAGTTAAATAAACATTTCATTGTATCAACAACTATGTTTTCCTTTGCTAAATAACATGTTTTTTATTATGTACAGCAGCCATCATGAGTCCCTGTGAATGAGCTGTTGCCATATAAATGATAGTGTATTAGAGATTTGAGACAGCGCTGTGGTGTAACACAATCCTGCCATGACAACGCCTGCAGAACGGACACAGACCTGGGAACAGACTCAATTATTCTGCTTCATGTAAACACTCGCTCTGACCCCCAGGGTGAGAGATTCCCAGTCTGGTATCCCAAGCTTGGCCCTGACTTTGTCTCAGTGAGGTTACGACAGCTGCAAAAAAAAAAAAACAGCGACTCATTTCACCCCATCAGAAATACCCGCCTGGGTGGTCTCAATGCTCAAAGCTAAATCAGCCACAGACCAAAGCAGCATCAGTGCTGTTCGTAACACTCACTATCAGTTTACTACAACTTTAAATCATGCAACAGTTGTCCAAAAGCATCACAGCTACGGAAAACAATGCTGTCTACTCTCCTTGTTGAAATATGGTGGCTAGCTTAAGCTGTCTAGATTAGGGGTGTAAATACGAATCTGTAAAATAAACCAATTCGAAAAAACAGTGTGCGTTTTTATGTATCTGAGCATCTCCATATCAGACAAGTCACCTAACTATTATTTAAAATAGTTGTCAAATGAGTGAAAGTAGGAGTGGCCACTGTGTTCGTTCCAGTGAAGGAGGTGTGGCCACTGTGTTAGTCCCAGTGAAGGAGGTGTGGCCGATGTGTTAGTCCCAATGAAGGAGGTGTGGCCACTGTGTTCGTTCCAGTGAAGGAGGTGTGGCCGATGTGTTAGTCCCAGTGAAGGAGGTGTGGCCGATGTGTTAGTCCCAGTGAAGGAGGTGTGGCCGATGCGTTAGTCCCAGTGAAGGAGGTGTGGCCTGTCTGTGAGTCCCGGCGAAGGAGGTGTGGCTGCTGTGTTAGTTCCAGTGAAGGAGCTGTGGCCTCTGTTTTAGTCCCATTGTAGGAGGTGTGGCCTCTGTGTTAGTCCCAGTGAAGGAGGTGTGGCCTGTGTGTTAGTCCCAGTGAAGGAAGTGTAGTGAATGTGTTAGTCCCAGTGAAGGAGGTGTGACCCCTGTGTTAGTCCCAGTGAAGGAGGTGTGACCCCTGTGTTAGTCCCAGTGAAGGAGGTGTGGTCACTGTGTTAGTCCCAATGAAGGAGGTGTGGCCTCTGTGTTAGTCCCAGTGAAGGACATGTGGCCTCTGTGTTAGTCCCAGTGAAGGAGGTGTGGCCTCTGTGTTAGTACCAGTGAAGGACATGTGGCCTCTGTGTTAGTCCCAGTGAAGGAGGTGTGGTCACTGTGTTAGTCCCAATGGAGGAGGTGTGGCCTCTATGTTAGTCCCAGTAAAGGAGGTGTGGCTTCTATGTTAGTCCCATTGAAGGAGGTGTGGCTTCTGTTTTAGTCCCATTGAAGGAGGTGTGGCTTCTGTGTTAGTCCCATTGAAGGAGGTGTGGCTTCTGTTTTAGTCCCATTGAAGGAGGTGTGGCCTCTGTTTTAGTCCCATTGAAGGAGGTGTGGCTTCTGTGTTAGTACCAGTGAAGGACATGTGGCCTCTGTGTTAGTCCCAATGGAGGAGGTGTGGCCTCTATGTTAGTCCCAGTAAAGGAGGTGTGGCTTCTGTGTTAGTCCCAGTAAAGGAGGTGTGGCTTCTGTGTTAGTCCCAGTGAAGGAGGTGTGGCCTCTTGGTTGCTGTAAAGGAGGAGTGGCCTCCGAATCCACTCAAGGAGCCAGGCCTTTAATTGAATTTAAATAAAACTGTTTGTAAAAGATCCTCTTAGAAAAACAAGTTCTGCATGGAAGGCTCTTATCATCCAAAAATGGCTCTAATACCCTTTAAGAAGGCCATCTGAAGGGTTGTAGATTTAATTAATGGTTCTAGATGAAACTCTTTTTCTCTAACTGAATCACAGTGTATTGCAGTGTAAGGCCACAGGCATCATCTGTGATAAAATGATTACACAGCATCATTTCACCGTAAGGTAATCCATCTAACTTTCCCTGAGTCATAGTGCATTAATCATACAGACTAAAAGAAAGAAGAGAAAAGGGAGAGCAGATCTGCCGAGCTCTGAGCTTAGCACAATAAATATCACTTGGGTGAAGTTCATTTCAGCCGAACATTTAGCACAGCACTAAGAGGTGTTACACACAATTACAGNCAGAGGGACGAGGAGAGAAGAGAAGAGAAGCAAAGAGGAAAGAAAAGTAAGAGAAGAGAATGAGAACAAAACGAGAAAAGAACAAGGAGAAGAGAAAAGAAAAAAGAAAAGAAAAAATGAGAAAGAATGAAAACAAAAGGAGAATAAGAGCGCAACAAATAAAGAAAAACGAAGAAAAGAGAGTAGAAAAAAGAAAAGAAATAAAAAGCAAAGACAAGAATGAAAAGAGAAGTGAAGAGAATGAGAACAAAAAAAAACAAAAACAAAACAGAATGAGAAGAGAGGAGAAAAAAGAAAAATGAAGAGAATGAGAAGAGAACAAAAGCAAGAATGAAGAACATGAAAAGACAACAAAAACACACAATGAGAAGAGAAAAGAAGAAGTGTTTCTCCCCAAAGCAGCAGCTGACAACGTTCTTCAAGTATTTTCAAATAATGAGGTGTGTTTATAGAAAATGTTACGACGTATATATCCGATTTTACTTCTTCCTCTCATCCTCGCATCATGACACTTAAAACTGAAAAGACTGTGGTCATGAGTCGAGAGAACAAAACTGGCTTTCTGGGTGGGAGGAGTGGTTTAGTCTCTCACCTGTCAATCACAGTGACACTAGCCAATGGTAGGCGACTGTGAGCTCAGGTATGTGGAAGAGGGTAGACGGTTGTATGCTTAATTATGTAAAATATTATAAAATGACAAGGCAATGCAGCTCATATTCATCAAGCTAGAGGAAAATTGTTATGTGCTTTATTTTAGTCAGGGTTACCGCTGAACCCTAAACTCTCTTCTGTCATGCAGCAGTTTGTCCACCAGAGGGCACACTAAGCACATAGTTACACACTTTACACACTCTTTTACAAATTCCTAATGTACCAGCCTCTATGAGGGTGTGTTCCTGATCAATCATCATAACTGTCACTATCCTATTTTTACTCTATTACATCAAAACTATACTCTATAAATCTATTATTATTGCTATTATTCAGTTATTATTATTGGTGTGTATTATTAGGTATGATGACTACTGTGATTTGTTGCTACTCTCCAAAAATAATGTGTTAATTTAAAATATTGTGTGTTTTAGATTTATGTTTACCCCATTTGTCAGACACCATTTTTTTAACTTTATAGTCAAAACATATCCGAAGAATTCTTAGTTCAGCTATTTACATGCATTAATATTTAAATAAACGAGGATATAATTCCCATAGTCATTACACTTTTCTCAGAATGTGGCTTAGGAATATTGGATCTCACTTATCAATCTGGATATGAACAGAATTCGTACGAAATCCATAAATTCGCATCTGAGTGTGTGTAAATATATGCATAAGAAGATTAACCAAAGTAAACCTCGACTTGATTGCCTTCAAATCACATAATTTGCATGGATCACTGCACTTTTATAGCTGGAATATAGTATCGAGTGTAAATTGTGTATTTTTATTACGTTTACAGCGTCTAGCAGATGAGACGTCCATATCTAGAGCGACTTATAGAAGAGCTTTGGAGTCTCTATCATAAACACATCCTCATGCTAGTTCATTAAATCAGGGCCTAAGAGTACCATCAAGAACATTTTGTGAAAACAAGCCATTTTATATTATTGGCGTTAATTAAAAAAGAATACAAAAAATAATGAAAATGAGCCAACACAAACCCATAAATTAACCCTCTACTGCATGAATTATTTATTTATTTTTTATGGATTTTTATTACTTCAATTAGTTCAAGAAATTTCAATTTAATTTCAAAATTAAAAAAAAATTATTAGGGGGGTAGTTTGTAAATTGTTGCCATATGGCAACAATGTGCAGTAAAGGGTTAAGACAAATAAAATGAATTGCTCAATTATGGCAAAAGAAATGGCGGTGTATAAATGGAGGATGGGCCGGTCTGTCTGCGCATAGCTGTAACCCGCAAACAAACGCCTCAGCTGAAGATTTAGCGCTCTCTTTTTATTATTACTGGCATGTTACTGGGATATTAATATTTTTATTGGCATAGAAGTGAGTCAAAATAACTTCCACTTCTGTTTTTCAGGCTTTACCCTGATTGTTCATTTCGTGCTGGTGGCTGTTTGTGTACTTGGCCTTTTATGGAGTTTTGTGGGCGTCGCTAAATGCAAATCAGCTGTGCCGTGCACGCGCCTGGTCATTTACGGGCGATCGCATTTCATCAACACACACACAAGTGTGATAAAAAAACGGAATTTCAGAAATGTTTGTAAATCAGGTGTAAATTTTTAGTTCCGTTTGTTTAAACACAAATATTTACACACCGCTTTACTACAAGGCTGATGAATGAGGTGCATTGTGTTTGCGTTTTTTCAGCTGAAAAAAAAAAAAGAAGTCTGGCTAGTAACATAATTAGACAGAAGTCAACTTTTTTAGACTAGAAATTCACCGTAAAATAAATCACAGCCGCCACTGAAGACCACATGTTAATTCTGAAGATGAATATGCGAGTCATTCGGGATGGATTTTTTCCCCGTTCTGCTCCGTTCAAGTTTTCCATTCCTTTTTTTGGTGCAGGGAAACAGACAGAAGTTTTGTCTATACGCTACAGATACATCTTGAAAATCACCGGAGTATTCTTTCAAAAAAGTGTTGAACTTTTAAAAATAACCTTTTCTAAATGAAAGCTTTAATAAAGCCTCAGTCTCTCCCTCTCTCTCTCTCTCTCTCTCTCTCTCCCTCTTTCTCTCTCTCTTCTGTCCCTCGATGACCAGATTGGTTCGGCTGACAGAACGTTCAAAATGAGTGATGAGGCTCAATCACAGAGAATCTGGAAAATTCTATGTGTCTGGGACTGCTCAGAGAGGCTCATCTTCTCCAACACACACACTCACACACACACTCACACACACATATACACACACACACACACACCAGTTATTATGTCCACTACACAACTACACACAAAAAATAATACATTAAATAATAAATAATAAAATGCGCATTATTCTCCATCAAGACATGATCGTGTTTGGAGTACAGTTGCAGTGAAAGCGAGACTCTGTGTGTGTGTGTGCGCGCGCGTGTGTGTGTGTGTGCGCGCGCGTGTGTGTGTGTGTGTGCGTGTCTGCGTGTGTAATTGGACTCGAGACACTTTGCCTTCAGAGGATTACTCTCAGCGATAGGGACTGGGAGACTTTAATGAAAACCTGTAGAAGAGCCTTGTCCAATCATAAAGTTAAAAGCTCAGAACAGGTTCGCTCTGATAGAAAAGATTACTGTAACGAAAAATCTGGCAAGTTCAAATCCTGCCAATGGCACAACCAATCCAAGAGAGCATAATTAGCCGTCTCTCCCCTGTCAATCAGAGCAATGCTAACCAATCGTGTGAGCTGTGAGCTCATTAATTCAATCACTTCTGCTGCCGAATTTACTCGCAATAATATATTGCATTTAATATTGAATATTGCGTTGAGGTGTTGCGTTACAGATAAGAGTCATGTGTTCAAATCCCAGCACTACCAAACTGCCATGAGTGTGTCCTTGGTCAATACCCTTAACCTTCAGCTCAGTTGTATCCTGCCTCCATTGTAAGTGACATTGTTTTTTAAAGCATCGGCCAAATGAAGAAATGTACCGGATTATGTGTTATAAGGGGAACAGGGAGAGTCCATGGAGAGAGCAGATATCGCCAAAGTGATATCTGAATAGAAGAAAGCAGTACAGGCCAGAGAGATAACAAATGAAGAGAGAGAGAGAGAAAGAGAGAGAGAGCAGCAGAGTAGAGAGAAAAAAGCGAGAGAACTGGCCACCAAGCCCAAGCAGCAGTATCTTATGATTTATTGTTTGAATTAAGGGATAAGCACACAGGTAAAAATGTTACAGTACCCCCAGGATCAGTTTGTTTCACAGAAGAAAGAGCACCTTTGTAGCCATTTTGAAACCCATTTTTTGTTTATTTCTTGGTTTTCTAGTTCTCAAGACCACCCCCTTTGGTGTTTTGGGGAAAATAACAGTAATCAATCAACTACTGTATTGAACACCAGCTAGTGCTTCACACACTCATTAGGGACTGAGCACCCCTAAAGGTCTGATTCTGGATCTGCCCCGTTTGCCCTATCAGGGGATCTCGCATCGGGATTTGTTAGTAACACTGGCCATTGCTGCAAACCTAAAGATCGTTTGTAATCTGTTTGTTTACGCAGAACCGACTAGTAAACGTAAACTGCATCACCCCTTTACGTCTGGGGATTAAACAATGATAAATCATTAGAAGGTAATTACTGTATCACATTTCATATAAGACCATAAGCGGGTTATTCTTTAAAAAAAGGATTGCAGCTTTCTTATTTGCTCCTACTCAGCTTCGCCTAGCTGTGCTGTAACTGACAAAGAACCAGAGTAATCCCATAATCTCCAGGTCCACACAGCAGGCATTCACTTGGGCACTGAACATCACACACACACACACACACACACACACACCTCTAGGCGACTGAGCTTCTTCAGTTTAACCCATGTCTAATTTGCTGCTGTCCTCACAGTCAGGAAGGTTCAAGGGGAAGTGAATGGTGTTGTCACTTTAGTGCCACTATTAATGTTGTATTCTTTCCAGGACAGTCCAAATTTCTGCTTTTTTAGAGTCTAGCCACAGAAAAATTCACATAAATAGACTTCATGAATGGATTTAACAAAAACAAACACATTTTGTCTGAACATTTTTGTTCTCAACAGTACAAACAATGCAAATGTAGCCTCAAATCCTGGAGCCCAATTATGTCTTTTAAATGAGTTTTAAAGGTACTATGTGTACTTTTACACAGCTAATTAAAAACAGACTGAGGACCTACCCCTGAGGATAACCAAACACACACACACATACCCACACACACAGATGATGTCTGGGAGCACGTCCTGATTTTGCAAAGTGATAATTACAAACTTGATCTTTAGTTTGGTGTTGTGCTTTATGATCAGCTGTTGTGTTTTTTTTTCCATTTTTGTGTTTTGCATTCACGAGCCACTTGAGCAACTGAGCAATTCAATTTTTTATAATGAGATTTATGATGAGATGAGCTATAAGACTATTTTCTAAAATTTGTTTAAGTTTGAAATTGCAAAAGCTAGTCCAACCAAACAGCAGAGACGAGTGGCAGCTTCAGTGTGAAGTGATTGCATAAACAGAAACGAAAAAGAATGAGAATGTAAAACTTCGTTACATTGTGTGTGTGTGTGTGTGTGTGTGTGTGTGTGTGTGTGTGTGTTCTCTGGTGATGGATGCGCTCTGAAAAACGCTCTCTTCAGCTCAGAATCAGAATCCAACTGATGCTCAACAATCAGTGACGATACGAGCCTTGTAAACACGCATGATTGAAGTGGACCACACCGGTTAAGTAAATGCGCGTGTGTGTGTGTGTGTGATTGCTTTAAATGTGTTTATGTCTCTGTCAGACAGTGAGAAGGTGATGAAAGACAGACACAGTGCATGTAGTTTTGTTACCCAGAAGCTCCATGGCTTCGTCTTCGTCCTCCATCTCGTCCTCGGTGACGGACGGAGCTGAGCTGGCCATGGAGTCAAACGAGTCCTGAGACAACATGGCCGCCAGGAGCTTCTTCCGGTGCTGCTGCTGCTGTTTCAGCCCTTTCGTCTTCACCTCCATCTTCAGACTGGAAACAAAAGGTAGAGACGTTAGTAAACCTTTAGGGTTTTAGTTTGACTCCTAATATAGATTGAATTAATATAAGTAATTTAATATACTTATTATTAATATAAAATATACTGTATATTGCATGACCACTTACATACTTCTCATTCAAAAATCATCTAGTATAGTATACATATATTACATTATATATATATTTAGTTATGCCTTTCTTTTTAAATTGAAAATGAAACATTAGCAGGCTGTGCATTCAATAGTGTGTGACACTTTAGATTCACAGCTAAAATAAAACAAATCACGACTAATCTTTTCAATGTAGTGTTACTAAAGCAAAGGTAGAGAAAAGGGTCACATGGTAAAACAGTACAAAATATTCAGTTACAAAAATGTTCACTTGAAATACAATCAGTATCATAATGAAACCGTATGGCAAAACAAGTACAACAATGAGGAATCAATTTATACTTTAAATACAGTACGTCCACACCCTACCCCACCCCTCACAATTTAAAACATGTTTAACTGGATGATGACATTACTTTAAAAACCAAGTTTCACTTGTCTGGACCACGATCTGGACGGACCTCTCAATGGCTTCAACAAAATACTTTGGGTTTCGACGATCATTTAATTCAAGTCAGCACCCTTGCCCATAAGTATCTAAATGAATTAATTGTCCTTACAGATTTGCAGTGTGTGATTAATGCCCAGTCTCCCACATCCCAAGTCAGAGAGGTTAACAGAAAATGCAACAGGAACAAAAACAGATGATTAGCCATGAAGATGAGGCAGTGATCATGAGCATTTTCTCATTTCTACTAGAAACTGTGGAAGGTGCAAAAATGACCTCCTCACCCAGCAGCTCGGCTGTTAATTAGGTTGTTTAATCTAATCCTCCCAGATATTTAATAGAATCAGAATCCGGCTTCAACATATCTCAAATTCAGGACAATTTTTTCAATATTCTTAGCAGTAAATATGATTAAAATGGGCTGGAAAGATGGAATTGGATTAAGGGCAGAAAGACATTATATATTCAGGCTGAATATTACTATGCTAATACTCATGCTAATATGCAGGAGAGTGAGGTCGGACAGATCATTTAGCACGATCATTTAGGTTCTACATTTTCCTTGGTTTTAGTTTTCCCCAGCTATGGCAGTGCATCAGCCAACTGATTCCCCCTTGGCTCTTCTGTTTTGCTGCATCAGCAGAGCAGACAATGCAGTCCCAGTGCTCATAAACAGTCACATAAACACACCCACACCTCTCATAAATGGTTCTGTTTGCTGAATAGAAGTAGTTCCATAAGGATAGTCTTACAGAAAGTTTCTGCCTGTTTTCAAGGGCAGTTAGGTCGCAATCTGCATGGAAAACCATTTGCGTGTTATGCTCAAAATGTTCAAGAAGTAAAAATCTGAAAGGCATCTGATTACATTAGTCTGATTACATTAGTCTATTCAATGTATTAAGCCTTGAACAATTAGTGGTGACCGATTTGGCCCACCTTTCAAAACCAGGTCTTGTTTCTCTGAGCTGTATTATCAGTGTTGCCAGGTGAATGATTTTCACACAGAACTGGGAACGTTTGAAAATTGTCAGCTGATTTTTTTTTTTTTAATTCATTCTCATAGACATACTTTACTAGGGGTGTACCAATACACTCAGGTCACAATTTGATTTGACTCACTATACTGGGTTCACAATTCGATTTAATTCGATTCTCGGAATTTTCTGAACAAAATTTGAATGAAGAAAAATTATAAATGAAAAGACTCCTTTTTAAATTCAGAATACAAACAATGTGCATTTTTGTCTGTATAGAACTAAAATAAAAAATTGCAGAGGTGTAATATTGTAAACAAAATGTAGTACAGGTTCACCATATCTTAAAAATAAATGAATAAATTCATAAATTCTCCCAAAACATTTGACAAAATTTTAACCAGAAATAGAGCTCCAATGCTGGCTAAACTGCCCACCTTCTGAGACGTCTTTCTTTGGCACTGTAGAGTGCAGCAGTGCAGGGCTGGTATCAGTTGAAAGCTACTGGCATGTCACAATGCATCATTACACTCTTATACTTTACTTATTTGGATGGTTTGATGTAGATACTCTGCAGACAGTCAAAAAACTGTCTATAGACTCTCAAAAAGATGGCTGCTAGTCAAATGTGATGTGCCACTAGAACCCAGTGTACACTTGAGGTATGGGTTCCTCACAGTTCCGGCTGTTCTGGCAAGGTAGTCAGCTTCAGATAAGTTCACTGATGAAATTCACAATGTCATGATATGACACTGGGCTGTAGACGTGTAAATTGGCTTCACATTTTTCATATTTTTTATGATTCCTGTGCTCACACACCTGACTTGAATCATCATCAGATTTTCACACACTTGTTGCATTTATTCAGGTGTGTTAGCGCATGGAGTCTTGATAACTAGAATCAAGAACCATAGAGTTAGATGAATAAAAAACACTTGAAACATCCAATTACCACCAACTGGAGAAATTACGCACTTTCATTAACGGCATTAAGGCCCTATTTCACTTCCTTTCAATCCAAAACATATTTTTAGTAAATGCTTTCATTCAAATGATTCATAAATGAGGTAGATTACTATCCTAATAAACTGATAAAGGAGGTGAGAGTGATATCACTGCTGAGAACATATAGTCAATTTTATTACTCAGATCCAAATTTTCGGCTTTGACAGTTCACATTTGATGCATTTCCACTATGAAATGACCTGCATGTGCACTTCTGAGATCGATAATACAAACAACAACAAAAAAATCACAGTTACGAAACAATCGATTACTGCAGTAGTAATAAAAAGAAGGAACCAACAGCACAAGCAAACATTATTCCATCTGGAGGTTGGCGGATGGCAAGTCTGCTGTTCATGATCTTGATCTGTTTATTATTTTTGTTTTAATACTCTGCTCTGAAAAAAAAGAGATGCTGAACTGCAAGACAAATCTTTTTTTTTATTGTTCAGGAGAGCTGCAATGGAAAATGTGAACCAACCTTTGGCAAGTGTGCATAGAAATCAGAGAAGGTCTTGGCATTCACTAGAGAGTCTGGTACATTTCATCAATAAACAAGGCCAAGAAAAAAGGCAATCTGACTGACATGGCAGACAACCAAGCATAGATCTTTTCCTGTAAGATTTTCCTGTTCACTCATCACTAATTGCTTCAAAGAAAACTTTATAATAAATTTTAAGGCCAAGTTGTGTAAACTTATTTAAATTCAGTGCACTTAAAGCCTTAAAGGCACTTATTGTGCTCAGATGTTTGAAAGTGAAGTGTTTGTACACTGAATTGCAAAGAGACATCAGATTTCGACCTTTGCGATTCTGAAGCTTGTTGCCAGAAAAGTATACAAAAGGTATCAGATGCTCTGTAGCCCATAGGTGGAATGTCTGAAGCTGAGCCATATCCGATGTAACCATGATCAAGATAAAGCAAGGAAAATAAGTGCTAAATAAATGAATGATCCTAAATTAGCTGAATAACCAACCAACAATGATGATTTTAATATAATCAAAGCAATTCTGATCTATGTCACATTTATGTCAAAAATTTTATTTCTAACCTAGGGCTAATGGAGTATAACACACCCCGGTCACAATTTGAATCTATTCATGATACTATTCACTATTCAACTATTCACTATTTTGAACAAAATTTTAATAAAGAAAAATTATGACTGAAAAGAAAATGAACAATGATCATGAACAATGAAAAACAATGTGTATTTTTATCTGTATAAAGCCAAATAAATCACAAATTGCTATGAGGTTTAATATTATAAACAAAATGGACTGCAGGATCACCATAACTTAAAAGTAAATAAATAAATTGATAAATTCTCCCAAAAATTTCGACTGAATATACAACGTTTCTGACTCAGGGGAATATGTTTTTCTGAAGCATAATGATCTCTGTAGCAGCAGCGCACGAGACATAATTTTAACAGGATAGTAAAGCTCCAAAGTCAGCTAAAATGCCCATCTTCTGGGTACCAAAGAGCTTTTTTACAGTGCTTTTAAAGCTGATCCGGAGCTATTGGTCACTTCACAGATTACTCCTGGTAATCTCGCAGGTTCTCAACAAAAGAATGTGACCAGAGTGCTCTCTATATGTGTGACAAGCGTGCTATCGATATGTTTGAACTCTATGGGTTGCGCAGTTTGGGACACCTGGTGTTCAAACAGTGCAACTACATTAAACGCATAATTAATAGAATGCTCATTTTCACAGTGTGAATTGTCACAGTTTTTGCATTGTGATGCCTCGTTACAGCTCTGAGACCTACACAACTTGCAAATGTATGTATGTAACCACAGGCAATAAGAATCATTGTATGAAAGGAATTGCATGAATCACAAACAACACATCAGGCTTTTCCTGCACAGCAAAAGCCTTGAAAGAGGGAGAGATAATACTTTTTACCATCAGTCCTCAGTGGGGAGTGAGTGTAACACCTCTGTTTAATCAACACCTACTGGGTACCGGCAAGACTGCACAGGAGCACAAAGGTCTCTGTAGTGACGGCTCTCGGCTCCACAGATTTTTGCTTCATTATGCCTGCTTTCAGTAATCAGCTCTCTCATTAAAAGAGCAGCAACAACTTGTAGACATCATCACCTTGCTGTGTTCTCCGAGTATGGGGCGAACGGATGAGTCACGTATGACTGATCATTAAGCTAAATCGATACCTTCTTTAAAAAAAAATGGCCAAGAATCATGCGAGAAAAGTGGGTCTGCGACAAAAAGCTTGTGTTGTGCATACATGAGAATCGAGAATGTCTCAGTGGGCTTTCTCCTACAGGAATACCTCGCTCTCTGGTACACACTGTACGCTGCATGGGAGCTACGACCCTGGAATACACACCGGCTGATTTAATGCACCAGCACATATCCAGGCCAAGGCGGAGAACAGAGAACAGAATGAAAAATTATTGTCACGCATGCAGGCCCGAGGCTGAGTAGAATACTAATGCTTAGAGTTTATTGGCCTGAAACCAACTGAGAATAGAGCAGAGCTGGTTTCCATACTGGCCCTACAGCATGCAGATAAATTTAAACATTTGAACATTTAAAACCTATTTAGCGATGGATAAAGCAGACGTTATCTGCAGACTTAAAACTCAGACTTAAAAGGGTCCTAAAACACCGAAGTAAATTCTGCACTAGGAGGCTTCCGGTGCAATCTCCCAGCGTCTCCGTAGGGATAAAGTCCAACATCACACACACAGCTCTTTTTATCACTTGTGTTTATTATTTATAAACGTTATCAAGTCAATTTCCTTCACCTCCTCTTTCTCTCTTTCTCTCTTTGATTCTTTTATTCTCTCCCAGTCTGCTGGTTTCTACATCTGTTTCTCTCTCTCCTTGTCTGTCTCACACTCTCTGTCTCTTATTTGCTCTTTTATTCTCTCTCTTCCTCTCACTCACACTCTCATTCTTTCTCTCTCTCTATTTCTATCTTTGATTTTCTCTCATTCTCTCTCTGTCTCTCTCTGTCTTTGTCTGTCTCAGTCTCTCTGTCTCTCGTTTGCTCTTTTATTCTCTCTTCCTCTCTTCCTTCACACTTTCAATCTCTCTCTCCGTCCCTCTCACTGTTTCAATCTCCCCATCTCTCTGCCTTTCTCTCGCTCTCATTCTCTTTATTTATTCTTTCTCATTCTCTCTCCCTCTGCCTCTCTTTCGCTCTCTCTTTCTCTTGTATTCTCTCTCATTCTCACATTCATTCTCTCTCTCACCCTGTCTTTCTCTTTTTCTATCGCTAATTCTCTCTAATTCTCTGTATCATTATTTCTCTTTCACGTTCTCTTTCCTGTCTCTAATTCTCTGTATAACTATCTTT
Source organism: Pangasius macronema (assembly GCA_037577455.1). NCBI lineage: Eukaryota > Metazoa > Chordata > Actinopteri > Siluriformes > Pangasiidae > Pangasius > Pangasius macronema. The sequence goes on along the minus strand of CM074966.1, from coordinate 14,833,151 downwards.
CTCTCTTTCTCTCATTCTATCTCCCATTCTGTCTCATTTTGGTTCTTTCCCATTCTCTCTCTTCTCTCTCTTTTTTTTGTCATTGTCTCATTCAGTCTCTCTTTCTCTCTATCTCTCTCATTCTGCCTATCATTCTCTCTCTCTACCGCCTCCTTCTGTATCTCATTCCGTTTATCATTCTCTTTCTCTACTGCCTCCCTCCCTCTCACTGAATCACTCTCTCTAGCTCTCTCCTCCTTCTCTCCCTCTCTCATTCTCTCTTTTATTCGGTCTCTCACTCTCACTCTCTCTCTCTCTCCATCCTTCTTTGTGCTCTGTCCATTCTTCAGTCCCAGTGAAGGAGCCGTGTCCTCTGTCCTTGTCATTTCAAGTGACACGTCTTTCCTACTAAAGAATTTAGCTGTGTCCTTTTTTCCCATCGCATAACACTGAGTGTGAAAGATGGAGAAGGTCTTTAGGGTGTGCGGAGTGTTGAAATAATTTCCCACATGATGCTCGCAGAAAACGCACAGTAAACACCAACAACCGTAGGCAAAACGGAGGAGCTTCACTGTATATGAATTCTCAAATCTGATCATTCAGAAGGTGTTGATTAATTTTCCAACATTTTGAGGAGCTTCCATTGTGTTGTGTCCTGGTTATACTCTCTCTTCCCTGTCAATCACAGCAACACTAGCATGAGCAGCTGTTCGGAAAGATGCAATTGGCTAGCTTCTCATGTCTTGCAGGAAGTACATGTTAGCTTACACCCTCCCCTGTAAGCAGCTGTCTCCCAAATTAGGGAGCACATTTTAGGGGGGTAAAAGTAAAATGTATCACTCTTTAATAGAAAAAAAAAGCTGGGATTGGAAAACCACTGTGGTATAAGATAACAGCATACCTCATCCATCTGCATCAAAACAGCTCTGAATCATATACTATTGAATTGTAAATGAATCTTTCATACTTCAGTGCAGCGCATCGTCTCTAAGGGAGAGATACACTCCCCTAGTGTGTGTCAAAAACTCATCTTGTCTGAACGAGACCCATTAGTATGAAGGAAAGTGCACAGAGCAGAGGACAGCCTCAGTGATCAGAGAGTGATAAGAGACGCTCATTAGTGCTGCACTCTCGACCCTTACACTCCGCCTTGCTGCTTTGTTTGCATGCATAATGCCCTTTGGACAGTAAACTCTTCAGGTGACTATAGGATTAATTATCAAGGCTTGAATGCACACACACACACACACACGCACACACACACAAGCTTATCCTGCCCTAGCATACAGATAGTTATAGCATCACTCTGTCAGGAAATGCTTTACAGCTCATAAAGTCTAGAATATCTTTGGCTGGAAGGGAAAAGTGGGTCGATTAAGATGTATAAGCACCTAAGTGAGCATGTCGACATGTGGGTAGGGGAAACGGCAGGAAGACAGAAACTGAGTGCTTCGAAAAAAAGAATAAAAGGAGACTGCCAAGAGAGTGAAGGAGAAGAAAATGAATAGAAGTGGTCCTGGAGCTGGTGTGATTGAGAGCAGGAATCAGTCCAGCATGGATTTCATCATCCCGTAATCTGCTTCTGGAAGACCTCCCCATGCACACTTCTGCCTGTTCCTAATTTCCCAGCAGCCCCGGCACTCTCGCACATATCCTCAGGCTCCTGTCAGCTCCGCTCCAACGCTGACGGAAAAAGAGAGCCTCATGTGTGGCCATTAAAGTGAGAGGAAAATGTGCTGCATTAGTCCAGGCTGCGCAGTGTAGGTGCCTGTTTCTCACTCGCTGAACAGATTACTGAACAGGTGTTGGAAACTGAGCCTCGCTGAGACACCACTGTATTTTGGTTAAGAGGCTGAATGTATGTATTTGCACTGATGTAGTGTGGGAGTCTACTAGTGACACTTTCCATGAACGCAAATCAAATCAACGGTGTATTATTTTACTATATATGTGTATACACTTATGCATTACGAAATACTTTGGCAGATAAACATTAAACATTTCCAGCTCCACTAACTAAAATAAAAGCCAATCTGAATTTAAATCGGACCTTTTTTCAACCATATTAGTTTGAGTCCTTGGTGTATTTTCCAAAATGTAAAGCTACCCACCTTTCGAATCATCATCATAATTTCTCTCTCTCTCTCTCTCTCTCTCTCTCTCTCTTTATATATATATATATATAGGTGAAGTGAATAACATTGCACCTGTCAAGGGGTGGGATATATTAGTGAGCAGTCAGTTCTCGAAGTTGACGTGTTGGAAGCAGGAAAAATGTGAAAGCGTAACAACCTGAGCGACTTTGAAATGGGCCAAATTGTGATGGCTACACGACTGGGTCAGAGCATCTCCAAAACGGCAGGTCTTGTGGGGTGTTCCCGGTATGCAGTGGGTCCTTGGGTCCTGTGGCTGTTACTATGACACATACTACCTACCTAAACATTGTTGCACACCAAGTACACCAAGTACACCCCTTCATGGCTGCGGTATTCCCTATGGCAGTGTCCTTTTTTAGCAGAATAATGCACCCTGCCACACTGCAAAAATTGTTCAGGAATGGTCTGTTCAAGGTGTTGACTTGGCCTCTAAATTCCTCAGATCTCAATCCGATCGATCATCTATGGGATGTGCTGAAAAAGTCCAATCCATGGAGGCCCCACCTTGCAAAAGACTTAAAGAACCTGCTGCTAATGTTTTGGTGCCAGATACCACAGAGCTATTGTGGAATCCATGACTTGACGGGTATAAAAGGAAGGAATAAAACACTTATTGACTCATAGGCCACACCTCCTTCACTGAGATTGACTCATAGGCCACACCTCCTTCACTGGGACTGACACAGGCCACGCCTTATTCACTGGGACTGACACAGAGGCCACGCCTTCTTCACTGGGACTGACATGAGTAGCATGAATGGAAAAAGAGTGTCAAAAGATTTTCATTTGATATGTTTGAGACAGTTCACTCTTCTAAGCTACTAAAGAGCAACTATATTTTTACATTAAAGATCACTCAGATAAGCAGCACCTGCATCGCACCAATCTGATTTTTAAAGCACTGCAGAGTTGCAGTACACTGTTGCCTACTTTCTGTTTAATGAAGCGAGTTACCACGGTGTCTTGGGTATTTCAGTCGCCTGCGGTATCGACTCCCAACTCCATGATAATGAGCGCAAACACTAACCGAATGAAGGCGCGTCTGTTTGCCCAGCTCGGCACATGATTTATGATTTAATATCTGATCCACTCTAATTAGTCATGTTCTCAGAGGACGGCCCCTGCCCATACAAACAAACACCCCTAATTAAAATCACCAAGACAACATTTGGAGGAGGCCACGAGGTTCACCACGGTGTTCTTAAAGCTACAGCTGTGAAGCGGTTGGGATTTATAAGGACGCTGTTGAACTCGGGTTGTATTTGCTCGGGTGTTCGAGTCTCATGATACAGAAGGTATGTACAGTAGACTCAAAATGTCTGACTGTATTACTAAAAACTGTTTTGGTAATAAAAATGATGAGTGTGCTCATACTGACTGGGCAGCCAGTAGACAGACTGGAACTCAAGTTCATCCAAAAATGAAAGGAACACAATGTCCACCCCCACGTTAATCCAAATGCCCATCAACCAAGACAAGTAGCATGTCTGCATAATCACTGTTGTATCTCGATCTTGTAGCTGAATAGTATAAGGTCACTCCATTATCAGACTCAGGTAGGAGGCGTGGCCTAAAGTATGAAATTGTACATTAAAAGTTCATAAATACACTTATTCTGATTTTATGAAAGAAGGAACGTCTAAATAGCCACATAGACTACATTAATGCTCTAGTGATTCCCCAGTGCAAAAATAAAGAATAAAACAATAGACGCATGCCTAGGTCATGTGTTTGACTACCAACTTTTTGAGGGAGTGAATTATTCATTTTGTGGCGGCCAGGAAGAAACTGTCGGATGAAGCTAAAGATGTAATAATTTCTCCAAAATGATACAGACATGTTTTTAGTGTCATTTCAGTCTCCCTGCAAAGATAATGTTGAGAACCAGTCGACCAAACATGGTAGGAAAACTAAGCAGACCGCATAAAGATCATAAAGTCAAAAACCTTGCTAGCTAAGCATGATTTCCTCAAACAGGAAACGTCACGAAAAGATAGCAGCTGTCAATATGTCTGTGATACTCATGCAGAATAGTCAGAATTATAATTTTTTTTAAAATGAGATTTTCTCCCTTTTCACTTTTTGGGGCACTTTCAAATGCTATAACTTGATATTCACGCAAAAGAGTAAATAAATAAATAAATAAATAAATGATAATTAGAGTTTGAAAACTGTTGTGGGTAGTAGATTTATATCGTAACACACACACTAACGCTCAGCCTGACCTCCCTGCAGGACTGGTGTCTCGGCTGCTCCATCCCTCGTTCTTTGCCCTCGGGACAGGCGGCTGGAGCATCTCAGCGGCCAGCGGGTCAGCGTCGTCCTCGTCTCTGCCCAGCCACTCGCCCACCACACGGGGCCGCAACACCGATTTATAGATCCGCGGGCCCTGACAGGGTGCCACCACACACACACACACACACACACACACACACACACACACAAAGCAAGAGACAATTAGAGAGATGATGGTTAAATTAAAAAGCAAATAACACATTGAAAAACACTTCGAGACACTCGAATCATTTAAATCAGCACAATTTAACACTTCCCAACATTACAGCATCCAATTACTATCAGGGCGCATTTTAGGCTCTATGGCTGCTATTAAACACATTTTAATAATTATAATAAATCCTCAGAAGAACATGCAGCCTGTGGAAATTTCAGCATCAGCACCAGCATCATGATTTTGGTTATGACTACTAACTGCTACTTATATTTCATGAGTAGGGTAGCCATGGGAAAGATTTCCTTTAAGCAGCTGCCAAAATAAAATAAATAACATTTTGTATCAGGAGCTGAATGCTTCAGAAGCCAAACTGCAGTCTAGAACGGTTGGGCACACGGCCCAGTTGGCCCTGTGCTGTAATCGAGACGTCTGTGTTACATTCAGCAAAACGCAGCAGATTTTCAAATCTGCACCACATCACATGCTGCGCATTTAAAGGCGCTGTGAAAAATAGTAAGGAATAAAACACTTGGTGTGTGCTATTATTGGAAAATAATCAAAACTGGATGCTGTGATGGAGTAAAATTACTGTTACCACATTTTCCAGCTTTTTTCAGTTAAAATGGTAAAAAATACAGTTTGTTATGTTTATCTTATATTATTATTATATTCATATTATATTACTATACAACAACTTGATTTTTTTTAAATGGACACCTTCTGTTATATACATATATATATATATACATAAGATATTTATATGAAGACAAAATGATAACAATAACGATTTACACCAACCATCCTGTTCAAAAGTTTACACCCCCCTGGCTCTTAGTGTACTGTATTGTGTTGCCTTCTTGAGAATCAGTGAATGTTTGCACCTTTTGTAATAGTTGTGGACGAGTCCCAGAATTGTCCTAAATGTGAAAAGATGGAGCTCAAAATCATATAAACAGTGTTGGAAAGGGGTCAAATATGCAGAAGATGCTGGAAAACCAAAGAATGCGCAGGACCTGGAGGATTTTTCTGAAGAACAGTGTGTAGTTTAACTGCTCAGGAGAAACAAGGGACTCGTGAACAGCTATCACAAAACATAAAAACTGTTGTTGATCATCCAGGCAACACACACAGTATTAAAAATCAAGCGTATGTAAACTTCTGAACCGGTTCATTTGTGTAAATTCAGTTACTATTGTGTCTTATGGATTTTGCAATTTTTATGATCCCTCTTAATTTTAAAAAAATTATTAATATTTTGCAGATTGTGCAAGGCGGATACAAATTTATTACCCCAACTGTATATTAGCGTTATAGATCCAGGGCAAAACTAAACAAACGAACTTCAGACACCAAAATGCCTCGGTTGATTGACTATATTTGGAGTAAAGCTGTCAATTTTGGACAAACCTTTTCAGCAGTTGAAAATTGTGATACATGAATAAATTACCTGCTCAAGCTCATCAGATAAGGCAATACCTGTGAAAGACAGATTTTAGTCAGTAATATTCACATTCACTTTAAGTGTCTTGTTGCGATATATGAACACAACGTAAAGATCACAGTATTTGGAAGCACTGACTTCGTGACAGGTTCTCCAACGCTTTGCCCAGCTTCTTGCTCTCTCTCAGGATGTGGTTGAGCTCGTCAAAGTCTCGGCTCTCGGGTTTGGTCCTCCAGTCCCATGAGGGACACTCTATGGAACGAGGCACTGCAGAGAGAGCAGATAGAGCTGTGAGCTGTGATTCTGCTGCACAAGACACATACAGTACATTACACCTGATTTCTATTAAACTGACATTATTTTAAAACGAGCAGAGTGTGAAGTGAATAAGGTTAGTTTCAGAGTTCAGAGAAGGTAGGATGGAAGTGCTGAGTCTGTATGCAGCCTGTTCATTATAATCCACAACTGTCAGGTTTACTGACAGTAGAGCCAACTCAGAGAAGACTAAGAAAGTAGAGTGCTAGATAAGAGTAAACCACTGATAATCTGGAAACTATTGATAATCTGGAAACCACTGATAATCTGGAAACAATTGATAATCTTGAAACCACTGATAATCTGTAAACAACTGAAAATCTTAAAAAAACTGATCATCTGGAAACCAATTAACCACTGCTGATCTAGAAACCACTAATAATCTGGAAACCACTGATAATCTGGAAATTACTGATAACCACGGATAATCTGGAAACCATTAATAATCTGGAAACTACTGCTAATCTGGAAACCACTGATAACCACTGAAAATTTGGAAACAACTGATAATCTGGAAACCACTAATAATCTGTAAAGTACTGATAATCTGTAAACCACTGATAATTTGGAGACCTTTGATAATCTGTAAACAACTAATAATCTGGAAACCACAAATAATTTGAAAAACACTGATAATCTGGAAACCATTCATAAACTGTAAACTACCAATAATCTGGAAACATCTGATAATCTGTAAACAGAGCAACAATGTATAATTTGAAAACAACTCATAATTTGTAAACCATTGACAATATGGAACCTATTGCTCTAAAAACGACTGAAAATCTGGAAACTATTGATATTCTGGAAACATCTAATGTGATTATCAAATGATTCTTCCTTCTTGATGCATCAAAAAATTCAAAAAAGAATTAAGCGTTAACAATATTGTAATAAATGCAAAGTCAATTTCAAAACCCACATTTAAAAAAAGAATCTGAAACGTTTATGATAAAATGATGCTATTGCCTGCTCATGATTTTCTGCGTAAGAAAGGCAAATAATTTTCACATATCATGGTTTACGGATAGTGTAGCGTTACTGCTAATATTCACTCTGTCTGCAGCAGTTCAAAGTTCTAGGCCATTCTTAAAGGAATTTTACATCCCGAGTATATACTATTTATTTTCCATCATAAATGTTTGTTATGGGTGATATCTTTTAATTAGAAAAGATTTTTGCAAAGACAAGAAGTCATGGTCAGGGCAGGAAACCAGGACAAACAGAATACCAGGTCAAACAGCTAAGTGTGACATTCATAGAAAGTGGAAGAATGCATGTTCATTCCCCAGAATAAAAAACAAAACAGTCTAATATGCAGTATTTCAGAAACTATAATTTTCCACTTTCCAAATCATCAGCAAGCCATCATTCTGCACCCTCACGCTGCTTTAGTGAGCACAAAGCTCTGGGGGGGGGGTTTAGTGTCGCTTATTTTGGAGTTAGGTGTGATTTAGCTCGAGGTTGTTCTGATTCAGCAGAATGTAAATAAGCACTACAGTCTTAATGGCCACTGTGCTGGGAAAACTCTCACTTTACCTATCTTGCCTTTCTTTTACTTCAGGGCCATGCCTGTCCGAGGGAAATAGAAAATTTATCGTAGGGCATCTGTCATACGCCATAAGTCACATCCTTGAGAGCACTTCAAGTAAAAAAAAAATGTGAGGTTAGACGATGAATAATTCAAGATGTGCAGAAAAGCATGTCAAGCGAAAATGGGCCATCTTTACTTTCGCTGAGGTCCGCTGAGGTTCACTGAAGCTCGTGTTTTGGATGATTTTTGAGCTACTTTCTTGGCCAGGTGCATTGCTAACAATACCCAATTGCTCTAACTGTCACAAATGTACACACCAACACACAGCCTGCCTTCCTCCACCTGCCAGTTATACTGCTACGGCTTTAAGAGGAAAGATACTAAGAGCAGTATAGCAGCTGAATGTAACATGATGAGAAACCTGGAACATTTTCTCTGGTACTAAAAAAGATGAATCACATAAATCATACTTAGGTAATGCTCTCATTCTACACAACACAATGTGAAGCATTTTTTATTGTGCTAAAAAGATATCCCCAAAAATGCAGCTATAAGGTGCTATAAAATGCTGAGGTAATTTCCATGGATTAATATCCATGTAAAGTTTCATTTCTTTGCTTTAAAATATACAAGAGCATTTGTATTTTTATTACAGCAAATGATCATCAGCTCTGTTAGCTGGTTAGCTATTTTCTCAAAGAAGAAAAAAAAACACTAGCTAGCTGAATTAACTTACTAGGTTAAGCCTATAATTTGTAATTCAGATAAAGTTTAGCGTAATGCTAATGTGAAACTTTAAGGTTTAGCATGAGGTTAGTGTATTCTGGAACTTCTATGTCTTTGCGCTGTGCTAATATACTTTAGTTCAATGTTTAGCTAATGTACCTCAGAATATTTAAAGCCTAGCGTAATGTTAATGTGCCTAAGAATATTTAAGGTTTAGCTTGATGCTAATGTACCAGAGAAAATTGAAAGTTTAGCATGATGCTAGTGTACGCCAGAATATTTAAAGTTTAGCATGATGCTAATGTATGTCAGATTATTTAAGATTTAGCATGATGCTAATGTTCCACAGAATATTTAGCACAATGCTAATTGTACATTAGTCTATCTTAAATTTAGCACAATACTAGAGTATTTCAGAAGCTTTTCGGGTGATAATAACATACATCAGAATCTCTGAGGCTTAGTGTGATGCTAATTTGCTTCAGAATTCTTAAAGTTTAGAGTAAGGCTAATGTTTCTTCAATAATATTTAAGGTTCAGAGTAATGTTGATGTACCTCAGAATCTCAGAGGTTTAGCATACTGCTAATGTACACCAGAATATTTAATGCTTCGAATGAAATGAAAGGAATATATAACCTTTACAAATCTCTTGTGATGCAATCTATCTAATTCCCTACAGACTAACGTCACTTGAAAATTCAACATGCCGTTGAATGATAATTTCAAATGAGCTCAAGTCGCTCGAACGATGCCAATTATAGACGGCAGAGTCAACCAATTACTCTGCTAGAAACCTGACATATTGAAAAAAAAAGGCTGTAATTAGATGAAGTGGGGAAGCTTGAGCAGAAAAGGACCTGTACGTCTGAGAGAAAAGCCACTAGCGCAGAAGAATCTGTAAGTGACGGAGATAGACAGCAACGCACAGGCTGGAGTGAGAAAGATCCTCTCCACCTCACTGCCAGCTCCTCTACAACTGCTCCTCGTTGGAAATAGAAACTGTGGCGATGGCAGCGCGCCGTGATAAATTATTTACATCCTTCGCTCTTGTCCAATATGGCAGCTATGTAACGCTGAGTACTCAGAAGTGCTGTATGTCTCTGAGTAGCCTAGTTTTCCACTTATGTAGGACAAGCACACTTTATGTTAATCCTAACCTTTAGTTAAACACAAGAGCGGATCTCACATCGCTTTATCGCTTTAACTTTGGTCAAGCCATGCTCACTCAGCCAGTGTGTCGCTGTTGATTGTTTTTACGATAAGAAATTTACTTACGTGACTTAGACTCAGGAGAAGGAGGAGAAATGTTGGACACTGCTAAGTCGCTCTTGGACTTCTTGGGCTTTTTGGGGTGAATCTGCCAGGCTCTGTCGTAACTCCTGTAATCCCGTCGATTGCTTTTATATTCTGTGGAGATAAAAATTCCATGTGAGACTGAGAGCTGTTTTTTTTTTCTGAAAAGAATTGTTTGGCATGTGAGAAACAGAAAATGACAGGCAGGTGGACGGGCTGTGATCGATTTTCCGCCTCACACCTGAACAGCCGCTCTCGGCCCACAGCGCTGCAGATCCAGACAGCGTTCGGTGAAGCCGGCCTGGACTTTCCTGTTTGGTCTGTAAATGTCCGATTAGAAATGGAATTGGATGGTCTGGAGTCTCAGTTATCAGTTTGGTCATCATTTCCTAAAACAGTATAACAAAAAAAACAGAAAGGAAAATGGACAGAATGCATAACTTTCACATTTGAGGACACAAAACCAAGCAGACTGTGTCGAATTTTTTCTTTAACACCAAAATTTCCCACTATAATGATCATAAGCATACGGTATGTGTGAAAAATAAATGAAGATTGTAGTTCTAGGATTCATCTGCAACTCTTACTGTATTTTTTTCTGTGGAAAATGAAACATTTATTGCAGAATATTAGAATAGCTGTAGGGTCTAGACCATGATTTTCTGTATTCCTACACAAACAATAACTACAGGAAAAAATGTCCATCCATCAGACTGGTGGAGGAAACTGGAGTCCCCAGAAGAAGCCCCTGAAGTACGGGAAGAACATGCACAGGGCAGAAGCAGGATTTGAACTCCCAACCCCAGCGATGCAAGGCAAACGTGCTAACCACCAAGGCACCATGAACCCTTAAAAAAGTCACATTAATGGGCCCTTTAAAAAAAGAAGTACACTGATGCAGGGTAAAATGATTTCCTAGTGATTGTTTAACACAGAAACACCACCATTATTATCATCATTGCTCACAGTCACCTCATTTTTGTCAATGCTGCCAAGAAAAAACTTTGAAGATGTGTCCACGATTGTAGAAAAACCAGCAATGAAGGGTTCCAACCGGAATAAAGGACATTAAATCTTCATGGAATAATTCATTCAGAACTATCAGGGTAAGGTAATGTTAAATGACGTTAGCATTGGTGATAAGTTGCTAGAGATGTAGTAAACTGATATTGTGTATGTATTACTTCATATTTACAGCATTTCAATTCATCCCTTTAGAAAGTTTTAGGCAGGTCAAAAAGCTTAGCACTCATAGCATCCTTTTGCTAATGTTAGCTAGCTAATCGCTAGTTAACTGAAAGCTGAGTTAACACTTGCAGTGAGATGGATGCCTCTTACTCTTCAACTCGTCCATTGTTGTTGCTGTTGATGCTGTTGTTGTAATGGAAGTAAAGTTACCCTGCGATGGCTAGTTCCTGGAACCTGGAAGTGTGAAAGGACCCCATTTATCCCGGTCAACCGTCTCCTCTCATATTTAACTCAAGATCCATCACCTCACCTAAGTGGTTGTAACCCAGGCTACCTAGCTGAATTATTACGTTCTTACAACCATACCTTAGTGCGCTGTTCACACCTATTTGTCCATTTGATTGAGTCTCAGAACAAAATTCCTACTTTTGGATTATTTGACAAATAAAATGACAAAAATGACCCAAGCACGGAAAACACACAGCTAAATAAATGATTCATTTATTATATAAAGAAATTGTTTAAAATGTTATGTTTATTTTGTTCATTGGTCCAAATATCTAGGACACACTGGATTACTGCAGCAGTTCAACTGTTTTTGGCGCCTCGTGAGTCTAATAAAATTCTGCCTGCAACCCAAAATACATATTACGTTTGATTGACTTTCTACACTTGAGTCAGAGTCGATTCAGTATTGAAACTCTTTGTCACTTCAGATGAACTTCTCTAGAGGACCGAGGCCACCTCGCTCTGACACTCTCAGACTGGATGATGGGGTC
>CM074966.1:14806863-14821186 GCA_037577455.1 Pangasius macronema | reverse complement strand
CTTTGTCACTTCAGATGAACTTCTCTAGAGGACCGAGGCCACCTCGCTCTGACACTCTCAGACTGGATGATGGGGTCCGCAGTCCAAGTGTGATTACTGGGTTCTTGCCTGCCCAAGGAACCTGCACCAGGGTTCAATTCACCCTTAAGGTTGAGACTATTATCTCCTCCATTAGTCACTGAGCAGAGCTGATCTTCTGTACATGCTATATATCTTTCTGTATCTCACCTCTCAATACACCTTCATCCCATTTTCCCAAGTTAGCCATGATCATTCTGCATGAAGTTTGTTTTACCGATTTTGCCAAAAGAGCCCCAAAAAGATCTCCTCTGCTAAACTAAAATACACACTACACAATTAATCAGTTGGAAGACAAAGATGTAAACACAGTGATTTCAACCCCCCTGAGCTGCTTTGGGTAATTACGCTAACCAGACATCAGGGGGTGCAGAAATTGAGGGCTGTAATTTGTGGATTTTTGCAGGAAGTGGAACGAGCTCGGCTGTGTTAAGTATTCCAGATTCTTGAATGTGTAATTGCTTTGGGGGGTAAACAAGAAAAATGTGGCATTGATCACATTTGGGGAATTTCCAAACAAAGACATGTGAGTCTCATCTCAGATAGGGCAGACTTTTTGAGTCACATGCACATCACTGATGGATAACGATGTGAAAAAATATTTCATATCAGAAAGGCAGATAATAACAGATGATTAAAGAAACAGTAAATAGTAATACAAATAAAAAAAACCAATCTGCTTCTTTGAAGAAAATAATTGCACATAGATGTAGAGCATATGTGAATTTACATTGGCGAACAAACACAAGATCACAGTTAACATGATTTTCTCAGATTCCGTCATCAGCAGGACCAACAGCGACAGACTGTGTGGAGGCAGATACAGCATGGAGCTCTTGCTCCGTCTCACTAATAGACGAGCTGAAGGCCTGCCAAGTCCAGCCGAGCTTTCAAGGATATCGACTCCGCAAGACTGCAGCTCCCAAGGACTCTACGCATTGGAGGGCGACGTTTTCTGCAGTTAGCAAGGTCAGACAGGTCATTCTTAAAGCCAGATACACTTACACTCATTTATTTAACAGATGCTTTTATTCACAGTGACTTACAAGGGAGACAGCACACAGTCCAAGCACCGAGCTGATAAAGGAGCCGACAGCGATACAAATGCTACAAGACTGAGTTCCACCGACTGACATGCACTCACACACTCACATACACACACACAGGACTCTTTTGACAGATGGTAACACAGGATGCCATTTAACAGTTTAGAACTATGACCAAATGATCTAAGATGTAAAATTGCCATCTTTATTTTCAGTCCCACTTGGATTTGAGCTGCGATGTGATGTCACTTTATTTATCTTCTGTAAATGCTTTAACCTTGTCAGGGTCATGATGGAGCCAGAGTCTATCCTGGATACACTGGGCACAAGACACGAATACACCTTGAATTGGATGCCAGTCCATCACACACACACACACACACACACACACACACACACACACACACACACACACACACACACACTACTCCCAACACTGATATTTCAAATACAAACATATACTAGTTTGCTATAGAATAAAACATTGGAGATGCAGTACATTAAAACTCTCTGTGAGGTTCTTTAAGCACTTTTACTGGACACTATGACAGGGGTGATAATATTGTGTAATTCTGTTCATGTGTTTTGTAAGTGATATACTGTATGTTTAATCTGTTTGTGCATTCAGAATGTACGTTTCAGACAAATGCAGACATATTAACACATTTTTGAGGGGTTGCTGATGTTATCAGACTACTAAGCTGATGTTTTTTTGTCTCAGTCCAGCCTACATGAAAGTGTAATGTCCTGTTATCTAATGTGAATTTGACACCCCTGCCCTAGGAGATGAATGTTTACAGAGTAAGAGAGGAAGTGAGCCTCAGGGAGAAACTTTTGGCAGCTTTGCAGAAGTCTGTAGGTCATCTATAAGTTAATTAGATCTCACATCTCCATGAGTCCTCTTTAAATAAAGAAAAAAGTGGAGAGAGGAGAGAGGCAATGTCTCATAATCTGCACTCTCTTTATCAGGCTTATGTTGTCAGGCCTCAGGCTGTGCATGTAGCTCCAGTTTGGTAATTAGTCCAATCCCTACAGGGAATCTGTGTTTGCTAACATTGCCCTGTGATTACGCCTCATATTTAGTTCACTTACCTCATGACGTCTTCTGTTCTTAACATGATTTTTTTTTTCTTACCTTCCACCTAATGGCTAGGTTTCGCTCTGTTTTACAACAGTGCTACCCAACTGTGAGGGCTATCACGTACTTCCTCCCGAGACTCATAAAGCCAGTGCATTTTTTTGTTCTACTAATTGTGTAACATCATAAAAGGTGAGTACTAGCCATTCTATACTATATGCCTGAGCTAACAGATAGCTAAAGTTGGCTGGCTTAGCTCTGAATAACACAGAAAGAAGTTACTTCCCACCCAAGTGAGCAGGATAATTACACTCTCTTGGACTTTTTAATTTGAAAGTTCTGAGGTGTTTCTCCCAGCGAGCACACACAGAGGGATTTAAGCCTAGCTGTATCGCACTTGAAGTGCTATTTCAATTTCGCATTGTTGTCAGTTTCAATTACGAGAGGGAAATACAATGATTCTCCAGCAAGCTGATTTTATTGGCATTCCGTGTGCTGGTGTAGCATTCAATTTGTCACTTGGAACGCTCTGTGAAAGGCTCCTATGACAGAAACAATTGAAAACGTTCCAAGCATCTGGCTCAGTCTGAAAACGCAGGTACTCACAAAAAAACTAGACAAGGTTCAGAAATTGACATATACATGTATTCAGCAAGCAGCGTCATGCAGCACTAGTTTATAGTCCTGTTTATAGTCCTGCAATACAGTCCTGTTTTTAGTCCTGCTATAGCGTCAAAACCAGCCTACACAGTACGTGAGTACTTCCTGCTTTTCCTCACTCCTGCTCCAACTCCATCTTGGACACTTCATCTGTCAGTGATTGTACATGTCCCTCATCATTAGCTGTGTTGAACCTCATCAAACATTGTATAGACCCCATATTCCATCCTCAACTCCTGGAAAAGACCAAATAAACAGATTCAAATACAGACTCAAATACAGTCCTAAACTGACCCACTTTTGCTTAAAGTTCCACCAAAGTTGACTTATTAAACACCTACTCTGCTGTGAAGAGGTTTCCGTGCCTATATGTATCTTACATCAGCTGAAATTACCCATGTTTTGCCCCACATTCATACCCAATTCCATTCTGTGGATACCCCCAATCTCATAATAATTCACTCACTGCAGCTCTGTCTCACTCTTTCACACACCACAAACACACACACANGTGTGCAAACATTAATCACCGTACATATCTCCTGAGTAAGTAGTGGGCTTGCAGCCACTTACCCTGAACGCTGTCTCATTGACTCATATAAATTATGCTGCAAGCAGCCGATCAATGGAGTTCAACTACCAAAACTCGGCTCTCCCTGATCTTTTTTTTTTTTGCTCTCAGATCAAGCAGACTATTACACTGATACTGAGTGGACAAGTGTTGTGGATCAACCTTATGTGATGAATGTACAGTACACTACACAGCCAAAAGTATGTAGACACCTGACCATCATACCCATATGTAGACTTTCTGCAAACTGTTGCCTCAAAGTTGTCTAGAATGTCTTTGTATGCTGTTGCATTACAGTCTCCCTTCACTGGAACTAAAGGGCCCCAAACCTGTTCCAGCATGACAATGTCCCTGTGCACAAAGTAAGCTCCATGAAGACATGGTTTGCCAAGGTCGGAGTGGAAGAACTCGAGTGTCCTGCACAGAGCCCTGACCTCAACCCCACTGAACACCTTTAGGAGGAGCTGGAATATCGTCTCTGCACTAGGTCTCAACTTACTAATGCTCAATGAGCAAAATCCCCATAGCCACACTTCAAAATCTAGTGCAAAGCCTTCCGAGAAGAGTGAGAGCTGATACAGCAGCAAAGTGGGGAACAACTGTGGAATGGGCTGTTCAGCGAGCACATATCAATGTGATGGTTATGTGTCCACGAACTTTGGGCAATATAGTGTATATAATACAGCTCTTTGCTTATCTCTCATTTCATAGATGAATACAACACATTATAGACTGAGGGTAAAGTCATATAAAATCATTCCTACTAGGTTTGGATCACATCAGAGCTACATGTTTGGCAAAGGCCAATAGAATCAGATCAATTATTTGTTTCTGTTTTAGAAGAAATGACTGCTAGAACAAAGATGCATCTTGTACGGTAGGCTGTTGACCATATTATAATCACAGACAACCACACAGTGTGGTATTGCCATATACAGTATACACGCTTGGGGAAAAAAGGTTCAGTCAAGCACCATAAATGGTTGCTTGGTTTGCCCCTATGGGAAAACTCTTAAGCTTTCTAATAAGAACCATTTTCCAATAAGACTCCATTTTTTTGGCCTTTTCATTTACTCTAGGGTAACTATCACTTCCAGAATTCCAGTTTTATACTGTATTGCTATATATAAGGAATTAAACATGACAGTGTGAGCTTGTTATAGGAACTAATCACTGACAAAGTGGGGAGGCGGATAACAGATAACAGGAACTCACTTGTTTTTATGGATGTACCACAACATTAATTATAAATTGCTGACACTGAAAACTCCTTCCATAAACGCTAAATAAACAGCTCCTCATGGAAAACTTCACCATATCAACAAATGGGTTTTTAAATATGTATATTCACCATGTGAATTAGCTGAGCAAGTTAATGTATTAGAACTCGCATTAATATAAACCTGTGATTTGTCTTACAGCCGGAACTGCAGTTCTGTTATTGTCTCTACAGTAACAGCTCATACTCAGGAACTTGTGTGGTGGTCGCGCCACATAATCTAAAACTAATAATAAACAAATTTAAGAAATGTATTGCTTTATGAAGAAAACTATATGATTGTTAGTGTTGAGGTATAGATATTTAAAATTTATAGAGTCTATAAAGGGAGTTACAGTGTCAGGTCTTTGAATAGGAAAGTCTTTAGGACAGAGGAGTTTACACTTTGTGGTTTCTCAGGAAAATGACAAGTTGGCTTTTTTGAGATAGATAGATAGATAGATNAGACAGACAGACAGTGGTGAGGAAACAACTGTTTATCATTGCTATAACAATTGATACCAGGAACTAACTTGCCTCACAAACGTTACAGTATATACACATAGTATATTATAGTGTACAATGGTAACTAAAAGAGCTTTAAGTATAAATTACTTTGATTTTCCACCGAATACAGTCCAACACTATGTATCAGTGCTATGATCAGTTTCTATAAACATCAGCGCTACGTTAACGGTGCACTACATCACGCACATCTCATAGCTGTGTGTGGAAAAGGATTCGGCTAAAAATAGGGCTA
Source organism: Pangasius macronema (assembly GCA_037577455.1). NCBI lineage: Eukaryota > Metazoa > Chordata > Actinopteri > Siluriformes > Pangasiidae > Pangasius > Pangasius macronema. Next base: position 14,815,735 of record CM074966.1, on the reverse strand, counting down.
TAAAGCTGTAAGGTCCCAGCCCAGGTGTTATACGAGTCGGTAAAGTGAAAGTGCCATCCATGATGAACTGTAAATGACTACCAGGCTGAGCGAACCTGCAGCTGCACTAATGAACCCCCTCCTCTGAACACAGGTAACACCAGTTGTGCACCACATGAAGCCAATGGTTTTTTTTCTTCCATCCCCTGTGCTGAAAATGACAGGTTCTGCAGATATTTCCTTCAAGGTCAGGGATGCAACAATAGAGCATAATTACACAAGATGTGGTTTGGACATGTAAACTGTATACATCATTTTCTTTCAAAGGCAACGATTTTTTTCTTTCTTTTTTTTTAAACTTTAGATTTTATCGTATTATGAATATTCAATGGTCACTAAACATTGCTGAATTTAATAAACCCTTTTCTTTGTAAGCCAGAAAATTATGTGTGTGGATGTGTGAATTCCATGAGCCACATCCAAGCACGTTTTCTCTGTAATGACCTTTCATGGAGAAAATAATAGGCTTTCAGATAATCACATAGACTCATCAATCAAGGTCGAAATTACGATTCAGCTTAATTATATGATCTGAAATAATTAGTATGAATCATGTTCTGTCAAATGCACTAGAATTTCAAAAGTTTCCTAATGTATGTAAAATATAGCTCAGCAAATATGCCAATATGGACAGATTTATGAATATTGAAATGCCAGCATCATATAGGTGCACTCACACTGTCACTAATTACCTATCTATTCTGTCAACGCCTTTCTAGCCCATCCATCAAAGGAAATGGACCACGAAAAGAACCACTATCAATTAAGCATTAAGCTTTAAATGCATGACCTCAACTCAGGCGTGATGCCTTGGTGTCTTTGCTGCCTCATAAATCAGAGCTTCAAATGGCTTAAAAGTATCTGAAAGGTTTGAGATATGCTTTAATGCATCACATGATTGTCAAGATGCCTACTGTACATTTTGCTAACTGCAGTACTCCATCATCTGCAGGGATGGACAAATCACTAGCCTGGGGGTCCAGGACAATATTAAGAAGACAGATTACGTATCTGTTTTGTTTTTTTTTTCCTACACAGTTGCCCATTGAAGAAGCAGGTTCATTAGGCTGATAGTGTCACCAGGATTAGTTTTTACTTTACTTGTCCAGCAACCAGTGAAAGAAAAACTCTGCTTCCTACTGGCTTTTACAAAAGACAACTTTTCATTTGTTTGTTTAAATGCAGCATGCCCCAATTGGTTCATATAAAGTACATGGCCAAAAGTTTGTGGAAACCTTGTTGAACCTTGTTGCTTGTTGGACATCCCATTCCAGATTTACTCCCCTTTTTGGTGTTATAATAACCTCCACTCTTCTGGGAAGGCTTTCCACTTGATTTTCAAACGTGGCTGTGGGGATTTGCTCATTCAGCCACAAGAGCATTAGTGAGGTCAGGCACTGATGTCGGGCGAGGAGGCCTGGCATGCAGTCACAGTTCATTCCAAATTCATCAAGAAGGTGTTCAGTAGGGTTCAGATCAGGGCGCTGTGTGCAGACCACTTAAGTTCTTCCACTCCAACCTTGGTAGACCATGTCTTCATGGAGCTCGCTTTGTGCACAGGAGCATTGTCTTGCTGGAACAGGTTTAAGCAATTGAAAAGGGAAATTGTAAACCTACAGCATACAAAGACATTCTATACATTCTATATGTGCGCTTCGAAAATTTGTGGCAACAGTTTGGGGAAGAACTACATATGGGTGTGATGCTTTTGGCCATATAATGTACCTACTGTACATATGTTTATTATCACTAACCACAAAAAGTATTGTCTATAAGGGTGGACTGAATGCTAGCCTGGGATTCCAGGACAAAATTAAGGGGTCAGTTTATGTAATCGGGGGTATTATTTTTGCACATTGCTGCTCATTAGACAAGCGGGTTCATTAGGTTGTTAATGTAGCGATCACCGGAACTGTTCTTATTTCACTTGTCCAAGCACACTGGAAATTTAACTTGCCCGGTGATTTGTCCGCCCCTGATCTGAGATAACAAACTGCCCCCTCCCCCAAACTATTATTGGTATGCTGTCTGCTTTCATTCAACGTCCATCATAAATACAACCAGATCAGGCCATGTAATACAACCAGAACGGGAAGTCTGATAGCCTGACAGCTCCAAATTGCAACGACCAACACACATTATATTTTACAAGGCTAGACAACCACGTTATAACGGTTAAAAAGAGCCACGGAAGACCGGCATTTTAGCCAACTTTGGAGCGCTATTTCTGCTATGGAGCTCATTATGTTTCAGTTCATCATTTTCCCCAGGTCATACACTTTGTTCATCCAATCAAATTTTTTCAGAGAATTTATAAATGCATTTATTTATTTTTAAAATATGGTGAATCTGTAGTACATTTTCTTTACACTATTAAACCTATACTCATAACAATTTTTGATTTAGTTTTATACAGACAAAGGTCAGTCATTCATTCAGAATTTTTCTTCTTTCAAATTTTTTTCAAAATATTCTGAGACTCAAATCGAATCAAAATCGTAAAGCCAGCATCTTAAATCAGCAATTAAATCATGACTGGGGTGTATCATTACACCCCTATTCATTAACATGGCAACAGACACTATGCTTGTCACGGAACATCTCAAGCATGAGTAAATGAGTAAAATAATCTGCTTGATTATAGGTGACTGCCTAACAAAAACAATCTGTGTACGAATAGCAATGGATCTGTTCTTGTATCTTGTGTTACATAACAGAAAAACAAAATATTAAAATATGACAGAATATATTTAAAATATATCATTCATTTCATCCCTTTGCCATTTCCAACAAAATATTTTGTTAGTTTTACACTACCATGGCATTTTTGTAGATTAATTTGTGCTAGCTATAAGTTCTGGTGATGTTTGATGGGTTATTGGAACGCCCACATATTTAAATGAAAACCTCCATGTGTGATATACACCGAGACCCAGTTTTTGGGTACTAACAGGCAAACATATCCACCTTGATGTTTCACAGCAACTAATAGCAAGGACAAACAGATCATATCTGTCCTTATGGTGCTCTCGATATTTTTTCCCCATATTCCACACTCCCACTGCCTGAAGTACGCCAGCTAATGGCTAATGGTGGGAAAAACACTATATATTCAATGTCAAACTCACTCCATTAGATCAGTGCACCATTTTATTTATTTTGTTGTTATTGTAGCCTAGGCAACAGGCCACACTCCTTGACAAGTTGGCTGCTTTACAGCCATTGAGGCTGGGTGTAATGTACAGTAGATGTTCTTAACTAATAATAAAATTTGACAATGGTATGAGCAGATGAAATAAACATCTAGTCTAGTATAGTATATTGCAAATAGAGAGTAAATTGCTGCATGAATTGCCCCGAAACCAAATCTGATTTTGTCTGACAATATGGATTTATCTCTCATTATTCAGCAGTGTTTAAAGTAGCACTTGATCCAGCACATCCTATTTTTTTCATTTGCAACAACAGTTACTTTTGGCAAAACATAACATAGCCATGAGATAGTACATCAAGGTCATGAAATCGTGTTCGCAAGATACCTACAGGCTATTTTATCATGCTTTTAATTTCACTATTTAAATAAAATAGTGCCAATGTTTTGTTTATGTATGGAAAAAGTGCCCACGGTTTAAAGAATATACTGACTGAGCACTCACCTGCTATGCTTACAGCTTACTTTATGCTAATTCAGAACTTTATCCTTTGAAAAAAAAAATCAGGCCTTGAGAAATTTGATTTGTCTCTGATTACAATGCTGTCTCCTCCAACGTCCTCAGTGGAAAAAAAAAAAACCTCTTCATGGATTTTAATACAGTGTATTAATTAATTAATTAATTAATAATGTCATATGTATATGTATTTAATACTGACTTCAATTGGGATCCCTTTTTTTGTATTACTGTATTTATAGCCTAAAACATACTTTTCAACATGTCTTATTGTGGTTACATAAAACTATCAGACAGTAGCGCGAGACTTAATACTGTTCATTAGATGAGTCAATATCACTCAAAATCAGTCAGAAGTGAGAAACACGCCTGTTTTTGGCAAACTCCTGGCAAAACAGTCCTTAAGTCTGGAGTTCCGATTACGCAATATGTGCAATTTCTACATTAATTCCTCACTAAGTGCTTAACTCAACTCTTAACACGGCTGAAATAAAAGAAGAAACGAAACTCCATGTGTTCACAAACTTTTGACCGGGAGCATTAAATGTATTTTTTACAAAAGCACTTGTACTTGACCGAAAACCTTAATACACACAGGATTTATATGGCTGTCCGTCTGTACACTCCATCAAAAATGGCATTACTGGAAATGGCCACAACAATATTCCACAACGAGGGTGCAATAACTTATATCCACAATATCCAAGCTGCTAAGGGCAGACAAAGTGCTGTAATAAAAAAGAAAAATGCTCTGTCTCTCTTTAACATTTCTTCATATTTCACACAGTGCCACAGTCACTGCATGACATTAGTCTATCCACATAACTTTTACATTCAGAATAGATTGTTCCCAAGATCACCGGCTCAGTCCTTAAAGCCCTCTGCATCCTTCTCACAGAGAAGACATCAGTAGGCTTTGATGAATGATCTGATGTAATCGCAGTGAAAATGCTCCACATCGTGCAGAGATTTCCAAAGTGTAAAATCAACTACATACTACATACGTTTCAACAGGACAAATACTCAGGACTGTGACTTGTGTACTAAATAATATTTTCCACATAATTGGAGTGTGTTTACTGCACCAGCATTACATACTTTTCCTCGTAGTAGTAAGCAGTATGTTTAAATACCACTTAGTATATTACATCTATTACCACCTTTCAGTCAAATGACATATTGCTTTTTTATGCAGCGTATTTCACAGTTATTGGTAGTTAAATTAAAAAAAGAAAAGACTTAGGGTATCACAAGCAGTTTTAGTGTTAATAACAACAAAAGTGAAGGAATAAAACACTTAAAGATGTACTATTATTGACAAATACTCAACAACAGGGTGATGTGATGTGTCCAATAACAGCATGTCCTGAAGTGTTTAATTCCTCTTATACCATAGCAATACACCAACAATTACAAATTGTACTTATAAAAGAATGATGTAGTTTTTTGGCCATTTATAGCTACATATAATGTTGTGGAACATCCTAGAAACAAAAATCCTGATATCACTATCATCATAGCAGCCGTCTTGAAGTTAATAAGGTGAAAAATTTTCATGTTGCCAAGAAACTCCTAAATTCTGCAAACTTTTCCATAGTGGAAAGTTTTACCTCTGGGTGTTACCAAGCACTGACACTGGAGACCCCTTCCAAAAATGATAAATAAATGTCTCCTATCAGAAGACTTCACCATATCAACAATTTTCCATTTTTATTTACACTTTACATCCACACTTTTTAATGCAGCATCCGCCACACAAGTCCCTGTGAATGAGTTACTGTAGAAATGATAACATACATAAGATTAGTAATAGGGGTGTAAGTGACTGATTAAAACAATGAACTCCATAGCAGCGCTTGAGGAGTCATTTTAACCTGAAAGAGAGCTCCAAAGTCGGCTAAAATGCCCAACTTCTGCTCCCCTTTTTCTGCCATTTTTTTCACTCAGCTGGTGAAACAAATCCACTTCTGCACCAGTATTTAAATACATATTGTATGAGATAATGTATTTTTATTAGACATTTGCAGTTTTGTAGTTTATAGATCCTTTTATTGGCACCACTAGCATTATAGCATTACCCACAGTTTACACATAACTGGACTGGACACCTGGAAGTTTCTGCTGGCTAATAATGAAACCATTTTTACAACTTTATTTTCCAGTGTGCTATACTGGATAAAAATATTAATTTCGGATGAAGCCTCAATTCGAAACATGTATAAAACAGTACGTTTACAATCGGTGATGTTATGCAACACGATTGGTCCATGTGGGAAAAGAGTAAACATTGAATAAACAGTCAGGACTGAAGCTAATTCATACATTCATCTTTAGTAAACGCTTTATCCTAGTCATCAGGGTCGCAGTGGATCCGGGGCCTATCCCAGGAAGAGTGGGCAGGAGGATTCACCAATCCATTGCAGGGCACCAAGCACACACATTCACACCAATTCAGCATCGCCAATCCACCTTCTGGCACGTTTTTGTACAGTGGGAGGAAACCAGACAACCCAAAGGGAAACCCACACAGACACGTTGAGAACATGCAAAACTGCAAACATGCAATAGGAAGGAGTCTCCAGTGTCAGTGTTTTGTAACAGTCAGATGTTTCTTGGTAGAATGACAAGTTTTTCTTATTAACTTCACAAGGGAGAAAAATGAGACTTGCTTCACAGATCTTCCACATCATTAAACATAACTATACCATAAATTATATTATGTAAATATATGTATATGTAATGTCTACTGTAGATCTGTGTTTTGTTTTATGTAGCATCTTGTTCCTGGAGGAACATTGTTTCGTTTCACTAACTAGCAGTATATAGTTGAAATGACAATAAAGCCACTTGACTTGACTTGACCATGGATTAAAAATGTATGACGTGTCATACCTTTTTAAATAAAAAAATAAAAAAATTAAAAGTAATTGGAGCTGTGGAGTAAATGGAATAAAACATTTTGTGACGTTGTAATGGGAGAACAATCAGTTCAGGTGGTAACAGTAACTCTGCTTCATCACAAGACGCCATTTTATTTAATTATTTATATATTTTACACTTGCTGGATTCACTTTGGTAAGGTTTCCTTTATAGGTATGTCTCTAGAACATTTTTTTCTGTGCTACAGTCTGTAGTAACTGCTAGTAATACAGAAGGTACAGATGTTGCTGTTAGAAGGACAGATCCAGCTGAAAGCCACTGGATTGTTCCGTTAATCAGTCTTTGGTGCTGTCCATGGTGCTACATCATGACCACCACTATGACCATCGCTCTGCTTTCAGCCTCACTGCTCTTTCATATTCCATCCATGTGCATCGAGTCTGCGCTCCGGCAGAACTGATACATCAGCACTTTTTCTCGTGTGACACCACTGGGACCGTGCCAGATGTGGAGAGCAGGCTAAAGTAGTGCCAGAGCAGCATGGTGAAGTGAGAAAGTAAATTCTACTGAGGATTATTATAATGGTCTGGAGTTGTCATACTGCTCATCATCCCAGGATTCGCCCTGAGTGTCTCTGTGCACACGGTGATAACGCAAATGACACACAGTAACTAATATGATCTCCACTTATCTCCAAACAGACCTGCAGCTTTTATAGGAGCCATCACATATATGTATATATACACACACACACACACACATACATATATATATATATATATATATAGTCACTTTAAATTTGACATTTTTAACATTTTTCATATGTGGATTATTCAGAGGTACTGCATGTGTTTTTATTTTTCATTTTTCATATTTATCACATGCATTTTCTTTAAATACAATTATTTTATTTACGCTTTAATTTCTGACTTGGTTTTATTTTTCACCTGTGATTTCTTTGTCCACATGATTTGTTTATTTTTCACATGTAGGGCATGTGACACATGTGCAAATACCAGTGCATAACATGCTGAAATGTACCTTCAGGTGTTATCACACATGTGATGCCATATTATTCACATAATCACATGTTTTTTAAAAAAAAAACAACAACTTAAGATCACATGTGTCATGGGATCTGTAAGGGATCACATTAAGACAGTTTGATCTGATGTAGCCTAGAGCTCAGTTTCAGGACTTTCTGTTCATTGTTTTAGTTAAAAATGAGGAATGTTAAGCCTGAGATCTGCTCACTTTTTAAAAAGCACACGCACATGCCTATCCAGCTTGAGAATGCATGAAATGTTAAATTCTTTAACTGATGGTGTGATTTTTGTAAATAAAGCTGCTCACCTCAAACAGGGGTCCGATTTTATTCCTCTCCAGGTAAGACTGGATCCGGGACTGTTGCTGATAAGCCATGGAGAACCCTCCTTACATCACACCACATTTACACTACATTAACACAAGGCGAGGAGGAGGAAGAGGAGGTGTGCTGCTGGACCAGCGCGCGCGCATCCTCAGCAGAGAAATGAAATGTGCTTTCGGTTAAAAGGAAAAATAATAATAATAATAATAATAATAGTAATACTAAAGGCTGCGGTAAAGAATTTGTGCTGAAGCTGCAGGTCCTGTTTTTGTGCAGAAACACAGAGTAAAGTGTGAGCTCTGGCTTTGCATGAGACCGGACAGGACCTCCCGGTGCACACCGCCTCTTTCCTCTGTACAGCCCGAGGAGACGCAGCGCGCGCGACTTTTACCTACTGAACCGCTCCTTGAGGCTACAACGATCCTGATTGGTGAAGCGCGACAGCCAATAACAATTGAAAGGAGGCGGGGCTTATCGTGTCTTGAGGTAAAATAGTTAAAGACGGTCGAATTTGTGAAACTTTTCACATTCAGAGACGACTTTAACTGTAATATGACGATAATATCGATACCCCATATCACCCACTTTTATTAAAACTGTCATTACACACATTGTTGACATTTATACACGTTATAATAATGGTGGGTTGTGTAACAAAATTAGAAAATGGGGTAACAAACCACCTATTTATTGTGGCATTGTTGCTAGTTAAATGACTTTGACATATTTTTAAAACACATTTACTGAGCAAACATTATCTCCATATATATAAGAGCAAGTACCTTATTTGTCAAATCAAGCCAAGAAGCAATTCCAAACCTGAAAAATGTTTGCATAGCAACTTGCTAGCCTTTAACATTTGCTATGGTTTTTAGGCTACTAAATGTTTTGTAGCAAATTAACCGAAATTGGTATC
>CM074966.1:14763987-14776539 GCA_037577455.1 Pangasius macronema | reverse complement strand
ACATTTTGAAGCAGTTCTTACAACCTGGTTATGATCCACCAGCGCGAAATGCGAATACTTGGAATGTTTCCCCCAGTGTTAAGATTTTGTTCAGGAGTGTGTGTGTGTGTGTGTGTGTGTGTGTGTATATATATATATATAAAACCTTTAGAAATATAACCTTTAGAAATCATTACAAACCACAAAGAACTAATAGAACCCCACTGTGTTTCTCACACAGCAGTCATTTCCATAATCAGCTCCTGTAAAACGTCTAACTCAGCAGGAAACACACATAAATATGACCGCAGTCCTTATTTAGAAATTATTTTGGGATTTAAATGAAATTGTCTTGTAGAAACTAAGGTTTTATGATGGAGACGATAAACACTGTTGAAACATCTGGATTTAAGTACATATTGTATACTAACATTTTAATTCTATAGGCAGAATAGTTATAATGTCAGCTCTCATATCCAAACACACACACACACGCACACACACATTTAAAATCTGTTCCTTCATACTATGTTTAAGCCCCTCCAGGCTCACAAAAACGGTGCCACACACACTGGTGGCTCTGAGACTCAGGCGTGAAAGTGACTTCAGCATGCAGGGACTTAGGAAATCGAAACAACGGGGATTATTCGCTAATCTGCTCCTCTCGTCCTGAGAGGGATTATGGAAAACTGGGAGCTAGATGGGCCACACACACACACACACACACACACACACACACACACACACACACACACACACATACAAACAATCATGTCCAAAAGTTTTGGTTTTAGTGCAACCCAAATGATATTTTCTATGAAAATAGTGTTAATAACAAGTCTATGGGGATGTTGTGGAAATCTATCTCAGCCAAAATCTCTTCTGGAAGTGCAGGAAGTGCAGGATTTATAGTACACTCAACATCCTCTGAACCTGATAGGAAGGTGAGACATTTGGTCCAGTGTGCTCAATCTGAATACAAAATTATATTAAAAATGGTCTCTCTCTCTCTCTCTCTCTCTCTCTCTCTCTCTCTCTCTCTCTCTCTCTTTCTCTCTCTCTCTCAAAAAAAAAACCACTTCAGAGGAAGAGAATAAGTTCCAAATTCCCAAAGTCTCAAAGTTTCAGTGCAGAACAGTGGATTGGAACGAACCAAGCAGATGAATATATCCAACAATCCCACTAAGGGGCAAAGAAAACTGATCAAAAGTCTGATCAAAAGAATGCTCCATAGCAAAGGAACAACTTTTGGACAATAATTTCACATGGAGAGAGAGAGAGAGAGAGAGAGAGAGAGAAAGAGAGAGCGAAATTAGAAAACCTTATATACCTTGTAGGCTTCGACCTGGTGTGAAACACTTCGTCTGTTCAAAGGCCCGAGCCACTGTCGCCCCCTTCAGAAGGCCCGTGATAGACTCCACCTGCAAAATACATCATTATCATCACTTCATACACTTTATATCATCTTCACTAAGCACTGGTCAGGCTTGCGGTGGATCCAAATTTGTACATACAAAAATATTGTGCACTGAAAAGTCCAGGACCGAATCTCCGACCCTCGATCTGTAAGGCACAAGCACTATGTGCTTCACCACCGAGGCTGTTTCTTGCTATAAGCAGTAGAACTGTTTGCTTAGAACCCCTAGAACACCAGGGGGACTCATGATTTTTACAATAGCTATGCAAAAAAAGCACACGCTACTATCATTTGCTGAAAAGGCAGTCATAGTTGCCTCCTCGTGTTGTGAAAAGAATATAAACTGCAATTTACGCAACTAAATTGAGTAACTAGCATCAGAAGTTCACGACGATTCATATCTATCTTGGGTGAGAAAAACGCACCAAGAAAAAAGCAGAACAGAAGCCAAAACACCAGTAAGAATGCTAATCAATGCTAATTTAATAAGATTTAGTCGAGTTGTCCACTTTCTTGCTTCTGCAAGAAGCTAGCTAGTAGCTAAAGCTAGAAGTGTTAGGCTAGCACATGGTAAGTTACTAGCTCTACTAACCTGCATAAGTTATCACTTTGGGCCCCCAATTTTTTAGAAACAGTCCCATTCAACACTAGCCACTTGTGGGCTCCTGTGAGTTTGTGTGTGTGACTTTCCTGCATGAGCGGCTGTTTGTGATTGGTTGTGCTGTCAATCAAATTCTATACTTTCTATACATCTACTGTATATACCAAATTCAATACATCTTGATACCTGCTTAATAAGAGACATTTGGCATCCACAAACTGTCCATTCTGTATGTATATATCGCAGAAAATAGGGTACAGGCATGTGTGTGTGTGTATGTGTGTGTGTGTGTGCCAAAAGCATACACACCTGGCTGAACAGATGCTCCAGGAAGCCGTGGAGCTTCTTCTGCTTGTCAGGAGATATCCACATGCTGGCAGGCATCTCGTCTCCTGTGTGTGTGTGTGTGTGTGTGTGTGTGTGTGTGTGTGTATGTGTGCGTGTGTGAGAGACACAGACAGAGAGAAAATGAGAGGGGTTCATTAGGCCACAGAGACAGACAACAGAAGCTTTATTACTCTAATGAAGCAGAACGGCCGCGGCGTGCGAGCAGTGTTGCTCTTTCATGGCCACTGCTTAGCAATTAGCATGTAATGGCTATCAACTTGACACAGACTGCACTTTGGCTGTGTTCTAATTCAGCTGTCAGACGACTGGCTGAGCTCCACACACTCGAAGAGCACAGAGAGGGTCAGAGCAGGATCAACACACTAATCAAACAATATGTTATATTATAATACAATAGTAGTAGGTGTAGTATAGGAAACTGTGTGTGTGTGTGTGCGCGTGTGTGTGTGTGCGTGTGTGTGTGTGTGTGTGTGTGTGTGTGTATTACCCGAGTCCATCTCGTCACTGTGGACGTAGGAGCTGCAATGGCTGCTGCAGATGCTGGTGAAGGATGCAATGGAGTTCCTGTTACTGTTACAGTCACTGCAAAGACAAAAGCAACATGTTACAGCGTCATCAGGACGTTACTTCCGTTAGCATTTGTTCCTCGTAAAAAAACAGACGTGTTTCAAATTCTAACAGCAGTTTCCAGGTTGTGCTGTTATAGAAAAATAATCAGTGATGTAATGCAGCTTGATAAGATACTGTTACCACCCCGGAGGTTATTTTCAGATAACACACATCCTGAAACTCAAAATCGCAAAGTCACAAGGAACTACATGCAATGTAAATGTTTAACATTAAAGCTGTAATCATATTGGGTGCTTTAGCATTCAGCATTGAGTGTGTGTGTGTGTGTGTGTGTGTGTGTGGGACCTGTAGGAGTCTCGGTTGCTGATGGTGTCATGACCCGAGTCCTCCTGCTCGTCTCCTGCCACGTTGAAACACACTCGCTTCCCGTTCCGCTCGGCTCGCTCACACTCGCTCTCGGCTGAGATGAAGCTCTCTGACGGCTTTGCCTCGGGGCTGCTGGGGTGCGTGATGGACGACAGCAAACTGCGTGACAGAGAGAGAGAGAGAGAGAGAGAGAGAGAGAGAGAGAGAGAGAGAGAGAGAAATGTTATTGAGGATTGTTGTATTTTATTTTATTTTATTGATTTAACATATTTCCAATAAATATTTCTCACAAAGAAAAAAAAAAGAAAGAGAGACAGAGAAAGAAAGAAAGAAAGCAACAGAGAAAGAATGAAAGGACAAAAGGCTGAAAGAAAAAAAGAAAGAAAAAATGTGAGAAAATGCAAAGAAAAAGAAAACAAGAAAGAATGTGAGAAAGAAGAAAGTATGAGAGAACGAGCCAGAGAGAAAAAATAAGAAAGAAAGAAAGAAAGAAAGAAAGAGCCAGAGTTAAAAGAAAGAAAGAAGAAAGAGGAAATGAGAGAAAGCATGAGTAAATTATAAGAAAGGAAGAGTGAAAGAAGAAGGAAAAGGGAAAAAGAAAGAAAGATTTGGCGAGTTTTGCACATTACTTTGTCCGTTGTTCAAAAAGGTGTAAATTTGGAGCAGGTGTGTTTTTTTTTGTTTTTTTGTTTTTTCAGCAAAAATCCACAGAAGGTTGAGGTTATGTTTATGTTCATATGGTTAAGGACACATTGACATATCATGTCACACACACACACACACACACACACACACACACACACACACACACACCACAAGCACCCTGTAAAAGCTATATTTCTGGAAGACGAGCCAGCGCACTAATGTCCTCACGATGTGTGTTTGGAGTGGGAGTGTGTGCAGAAAGAGGGCTGTGGCCAAACAAAATGAGAGCCTGTTTATGTTTGGCTTCTGCACCTCGACTTCAGGAGGCTGGAGGTCCTCAAAATATTAATAACATCATACACACACAAGCAGCTGTGTCAACACTCACAGATCTGACCCCCAGGCACACGTCTACAGAAGGAAATTCACCAGGTCTCAAAGTCTTTTTTTTTTATTTCAGCAGTTGCTTGAATACACGTGTGTGTGTGTGTGTGTGTGTGTGTGTGTGTGTGTGTGTGTGTGTGTGTAAGTCCTGTTTTCAGTGAGTCAACACTTCTGTGTACGAGCGCGGTCTTCCAGATACTAACACATTCCACTCCTCACATCTTGTTCAACTTCTGCGTTTAAACTTTTCTCGTTCCATGCATACATTTTTCCATTACGTCATACAGCAAACCAAAGTCCATTCAGGAGGTAAACAGAAATGTGTGTGTGTGTGTGTGTGTGTGTGTGTGTGTGTGTGTGTAACCAGACACACATGTGGAAGATCATCCAGCTAAGAGCTCTTCAGACTGAGGTTTGTCTGTGGCATCTCATCAAACTGAGACTGAGTGCCAGAACAAGCAGCTTCACTGGGCAGCACATGTCTGAGCCACGACCCCGCGGACCTGCGCGAGGCTGAGGCTCGATGGCAGAGAGAACAACGAGCTTCTCATCTGACCAACTGTAGCGCAGAGATCCAGCCAAAGGGATGGAGTGTTGGATTTAATTGGAGCCTGTTCATTTGACAATCTTGACAATGTTCACTTGTTTCTTTGTTTGATTATTCGATTGATTGTTAGATTGTTTTTATCTTTTTGATGGTTTTTGATTGTTTTTTTGCTTGTTTGATTGATTTGTTTGTTTGAGTGATTGATTATTTCTTTGTTTTTTTATCTTGTTTCTTGTTTTTTTTATTTATTAATTGTTTGATTATTTGATTGATTGCTTGTTTGTTTGACTGTTTGTTTCCTTGTTTGATGGTTTCCTTCTTTGACTGTTTGTTTCTTTGTTTGGGTGTTTGATTGTTTTTCCTTGTTTGATTGCTTGTTTGACTATTTGTTTGATTGTTCCCTTGTTTGACTGATTGCTGTCTTTTGTTTGATTGTTTCCTTGTTTGATTGTTTGTTTGACTGATTGTTTGATTGTTTGCTTATTTCTTGCTCTTTACAGTCTTCCCTTTGCTGTTACTGAAACTGTTTCCGTTCACGCTTTTATTTTCCGCATGAGCCACGTTTTCGTGTTCGCTTAAAACGCCTCAGTAAAATTTCACATTACTTATTCATTAAAAACGGTCTGGACCAGATGTTCAGATGCCATTACACGGTTTCAGTTATTGATTTTTCATTACACGTTTTTCAGGATTTCTTTCCAAACTGTTATCGCAGTACCTAATGTGATTATGGTATCACAAGAACACTAAAATAGGTTAAGAGATAAAGGCTTGGAAGACTTAGAAATTAAAGGTGAATGTTAGGAACATTGTTAGGAAGAGAAAGGCTGGAATGCAAAGAGCATAAAACACTGGACAAGAAATAAAATGCAATGTACAGTATGAGATGAATGAATGAATGAATAAATAAAACGGCGCAGCTAGATGCTTGTCAGGACGCGTCTCGAAGGCGATAGGGTCACGAGGGGAACCGAGTGTACGCAGTACGTCAGCCGTATGCACTCCATTCCAAGGTCAAATACAAAAGTTCAAAAGTTCAATTGTAAATGTTTTTAATCCTGTCCCTCAGGAATTGTCAGAAAACACTACTTAAGAGGCTGGGAAGCGATTTCACGAACAAATATCCTTTTGTCCCTAAGGAAAGGGGCAAAAAAGAAGAAAGAGAGAGCGCTATAGCTCTAAATCATTCACATGAAGCTGCATTCTCTCTGATTTTCTGAGCACTTCATTTGGCGATGGATCCAGTATAGAGCGGAGGTCGATAGCCATTTTAATTTAGAGCAGAGGCAGATACACTGATGGAGTAAGCAGCCTAGAGCTACTCATTACTGTGAGGAAAGTCATTAACCCCTCACTGGCCCTCACACCATTACACTGAACTCCAGATAAACACATGCTCTAACTGCCATCACTGCAAATCCATAAACAACACAAAAACGTACAACTTTACCAGCACAATGCATGCTTCCTAATGAGGACTGGGAGAAGGAAAAAGAGAAACAGAATCGTTTCATTACGCTTGTTTAGACGGTCAGTAACCCTGCCGTAAATTAGTTTGGCCTGAGCGACAGTTATAGTTCTGTCCTATTCTTTTGTCCTGACTTTATAGTGTCCTATTTCCTGTTCGACATTAGTATGCTCGTAAACAATGAAACAATCAACAGCACGACCGGGTCAGGAAGTATCACCACACACATAGAGCCAGGAATACACACACTCACACACACACACACGCACACACACTCACACACACACACATGCACACACACACAAACCACAAATGTAGTCCTAATACATAATACAGCCAGATTAATGGAATATAATGTTTAAGAGATGCCCCTAAAGGAATAGTTTGGGAAATAATTAAATTCACTCAAATATCCACTGAGCCTATGTTGTGCACTTTGAGATGCTCTTCTGCTCATCACGGTTGTACAGAGTGGTTACTCTGAGCTCTCTCATCAACAAGGCGTTTTTGTCCACAGAACTGCCGCTTACTGGATGCTTAGTTTTTCAGAAACTCCTTGGATTTTCATGCAAAACAATTTCTAGATACAGAATGTGAAAATTTCCCCATTCTGATTTTTGTTATGAACATTAAATGAAACTTTTGACCTGAATCTGGATGGTTTTATGCATTGCGTTGCTGCCACATGATTGTCACTCTGTATGATTGTGTTGCTCGAGAATTATATTACAGATCGTTCATTGTTGCCTCAATACAATTTTTTGGACTATTTTTCAAACATTGCGACTCTGGTCCTAGTTATAATTATATTATCTATGCTTCGTTTCAGCTTTCTAATACAATCCCACCTTTGGTTTTTGGTCGGCAGGGAAAACTGGGGACTGAAATCCAAGTGTGTTAAGGAGAAAAGTGATTCCAGCTGTCCAAGCTGGCTGTCCTGGTAGCATTATAGTGTTCAGCTTGACCATGGAAGTTATGTATATCAGCACATCTGGGTGACATCAGTGAACTGGATGGAAGTACACTCTCAGAAAATAAAAACAGTACTAAACTGTACCTTTCCTTGTTACTGGAGTGATAACCCTCAGGTATCTTCTGTATCTTTCACATGAAAATGTGGATAAAATGATTTAAGGATCGTAAGTAAACCATAATTAGTGAATGATACATACCCTTGTATCCCTTACCACCCCAGCAACATGGAATGGTACAGTTCAGTACTTCAGTACCTTATTCGCTAAGATTTTTGTTAACTACAGTAGCCTCATCCCCAAACTAATACAAACTACTCCTTTAAATTCCTGAATGAATCCGCCTGGAACTCTCAGTACACAAATATCCATCTATCTGAATTCAATTTCTCCACTACAAGCAATTCTGAGAAAACACGTTTCCATGTCCACACTAAAAAATGCTGAAAACGTTCTGATCATTAGCAAGTCATGAATGAATAACGATGCGGCGGTGTGAATCGAGCCAAAGAGCTTTTGAAGGGTGAGTGCTATACACTGCAAGTCCGTATCAAAGCACAGAGCAGTAATAATTACGGCCACCGAACTGCAGAACGTTTTGTAAAAGCTGACAGCGATGAGAGTGTGATCTAATTAGTCTGGTGTAAGAACCGCCTATGGCTCGTTGCATCTCAATTGCATTATACATCGCAATTTCAATCAAGACCATGAGGGTTATTTCCTCATGATATGAGGAAAAACAAGGGAGGATGAATTCAGTGTTTTTAGAAATCGCCTTAGTAAAGCTAAGATGTTGGATCCAGGGGATGGGGTCTGTGATTTTTCTCATTTTGTTACAGTGGTGGAAAACATGACCCAGAATTAGCATACTTACTATGCGTATAAATAATACCAAACGGAATTAAATGAGAATTGTAATAAAAATAGGCTCTATGGGTGGAAAGTTGAGGGAAAATACTCTCTAGCCAAAATATAATTGTATACATTTAAATAATGTGCTTGTAAAATGTTTTTAAAATTGTGCAAATTATAGTTTTTTTGGCTGAACAACAGCTTTAACATAGAACCAATATATAGATAGATCTTCCATCTGTCATAACCTCTGCATGACAACATTTACAATTTTTATAATAACCTTATTACAGTAGTCACCCATGGATTGTTTAACAAGTGGCTCGTAAAATTAAATCTAAAGGCAAGGAAATGAACCAAGGAGGATTTAAACCCAGTGGAAAGTACTGGAAAATCATGCAAATTTCTTTCTCGTTCCTCTAAGTAAACATTCTGCATGACAAACAGCAGGGACCTACGTTGGATGTGAAAGGCTACACACCCCTGTTGAAATTTTTTGTGATGAAACGCAAAATGAAACATAAATCAGACCTTTTTCTACCTTTAATGTGACATAGCAACCAACAACAAATTGAAAAATATTTAGAAACAAAAACTTACCATTACCTGGTTAGATAAAGATGAGCTCTCACAAGATCTCACAACCCAAGACTATACTTACTCATGAATCTGTCCAGCATAGCACTCCATCTCCTTCACTACCGTGTTCAGTTTGGTGAGCAGCTTGTGGTATGCGTCGACGGTGAGCAGGTCTTCCTCTCGCAGCAGGAAGCGCAGGCCGTGTCCCTCTGTTCGGCCCAGACTGTGTCCCGATGGAGCAGCCATGCTGGTGATGCAGTGCTGCACGTGCACCATGGGGTTCAGCTTGCCTGAGAACATACAGTACACATTCGTTTTTCTAATTAATGTCAAATTGTATCATTTTCTAAACTTGACCATGATCAGTATTTAACTGGATTATCACATATATTGTCTAAATCCTAATTTCCAAACCGCAGTGTGTCCTGTCTCACCCTGCTCTGCGCTGTGACTCCCTTTCTCCACGGTGGAATTCTTCCTGTTGTCCAACTGCACACCGAAAGCGCTTCCCAGAGATGTTGTGGTCTTGGGGTAGGACACCTCCATCACGTTAATGTGGCAGTTTGTTGGGCAGAAATCGCTGCTGTGGAGAGGTGACACCTTGGTCTTGGCTTGCTTGAATGTAGGCCAGGCTCTGTTTTTCAGCACCCGTGAAAACTGAGAGCAGAAATTGGGTTAGCGTTAATAATTGTTAACATAGACGCTCAGGACACACACATCCTGTCCAGCATATGAATGTTTTCTTCATAGTTTCCTGGCGTACAACCAGAAAAGGACACAAAATCCTACTTCTTCTTGACTTTCACAATGTGATGACAAGCTCCATAATGCTTTAACTACAGAATGTGCTACTTGATCTGAATGATCTGGCTGAATGATTTCAATGGTCGTTGCTAATAGATTAGCACGCACTAATCGTAAACACTCAGGAACACACAGGTTTGCAAAAACACGCAAATAAAGTCTAGCATAGAGCTATCACTTAGCAAACTTGCAGTCATCTTGGAAAGAAAAATACGTCTGAATCACACTACTTACTTGTAAATAAAAAGCGTAATCTATTAAGTTAGAAAAGGTAGGTAATGTTTGCAGTGAAAATTGGCTAGCTAGCTACATTGTGTAGATTGTATACATTATTAGCAACTAGACTATAAACGTACAATTAAAGAACATTTAAAACAAAATGCTTTCTGTCACCTCAAGGCTTTAAACATATCGAGAGAAAATATGCTAGCTAGACATGAACGATAGATTTTGTGTGTGCGATGAGAACAAAGAACACCACAGCTCATAGCCAAAACATTGAGTCATGAAAACATGATGGCTAAATGATCATACCTTGCTTTCCCTCACACACTGAGCTAGCTAATGAGCTCTAGTCCATTAGGGACATTGGAGCTTTTACTAACTAATTTTGCATGTAGTCAAAACCCAGTGCCTAGCAGCCACCTTCCATTACATTTACCGTAGTTTTAACATTTAAACTCCTTTCAGCCAAGGAAAAGCATTACTTTAGTGATGTTAGCGCTAATGCTACTTCAGAACACAACTGCTAACAGTGGGGTAGTGATTTCTGTTGATAACATGCATGGCTCATCCATCATCAGCACTCCAGCTGGTGGACTACACACTCATTTGTCCGCTACGACATAATAGATAATCAACTCAGTGCCAAAACAAGGCCTTCAAACAAACAACACACACATTTCTGGAACATGTACAATCCAGTGATTAATCAGAACAACCGTTTTCTGCACCTACGCGATTCATTTTCCATCTCACAGTTATGCATTGAGATAAGACGGAAAATAAAAGCATGGTTGCTTAAGGCGTCGTTAATCAACAGGCTGTACATGAGAATTTCAGCTCGACACATCCACGCCTGGAGTTTCGTTTATTCCTGCGATTGCTCGTCAACAAAACCCTGGAATTGGAATACGCTCCTTTTGAGGAAATGACTCTCAGATGAGCTGCATATTTTGCAAATTCAGAGATCTGTACAAACAAAACCAGATCCAAAGTGCACTTGAAACGTCGCTTTGAACTTTATGAATAGCAACGCCGCAGACTTCGGGTGGCGGTACACGTGGCAGTGTCATGTGGAACTGTAACCCCTTTCCAGAAGAGCTCGATCCCGGTCGTAATTCAGATTACTTAACATCACAAAAGTACTTTGAAGACCACATTGTATAATAAATACACACAAATAAATGTCGACAGTAGAGAAAGGCGTAGAAACAATGCCTACATTTTCAGGTCGTTAAGAAATCTAGAGCAAAATATAGCTGCAACTGGAGAAAGGGGTTAAAAGCTCCATCTTTCCATCCATCAGACAGAACTGTGTGGCACAGGGCCTTCATTTGCATACAGAATTGTGATTGGCTTTTATATTTTATGATGCGATAACACTTGCATGATACCTGTTTAATACTGTATTATACTAACCCTCCCTTTGTTTTCTACTACCGTGAAAATTTTCGCACTTTGACTAGGCCGAGCATGCAAATGAATTCATGCTGAAAATATTTAATCATCAGTCATCGTTTTTAAATGTACTTTACCAATAAGACCCCAAAAGGCCCAGATTGTGATCCTCCTGATGGTAGGTGTGTGCGCAGGAAAGAGAGTTAGTAAGCGATGAAGGAAATAGACCAGCCATCAGAAATGATTCATTCTTTTACTTCAGCTTTCATTCTTGTACTTCACAGCACTTTTATTTCATGCTGTTCAGCACAGGTCAAAATGGCCTGACCATGATCCCTGGAGTAATACAGTATATTACTTTTTCATGCTCATTCCAGAAGTTTTTACTGCATTTTTACATGCAGGGGATGAACTACGGCCCTGACACTCACTTTCCCGCTTCATCAGCTGGCCTTGGCAAACAGGGGGCCACCCAGTATTTCCATTGCAGGAGGGAAATGATGTGAAGTGACAGGACATCAGGCGCTACTTATAACCAGTCAATAGATTGCAGAACAAAAAAAAAAAAAAAGAAAAGAAAAAGAACACAGTCTGACACATGCCATCTTTCCAAACACAAACAGCTGGGAAGAATCAGATGTTTCCCTTTACGCTCAGTGAATCAGCTTCTGCTGGGGTTGAGGAACAGCATGGACAGGTTCAGGAAGGGAGTATGGTGTAGTGAACACCAGCTGACACGGGAATCAATCCTTTTGATTCTTTATATAGTCACAGCTTCAGGTCATTTCATTTCCTTATTTGGTCTTATTATTTATTATTATGTAATATTTTCACTTTAATGTGACCTTATACCACAGCTCTGTAGAATTCTCGAAACTGACTGGTCAGATACTTACGTTTATGGTGAACACTCCGCATTTATATATATTTTTAAATGTGTCTAATTATTAATATGGTAAAGTTTTGGAAGGAGTCTCCAGTGTCAGTGCTTCGTAACAGTCAGAGGTGAAGCTGTAACTTGAATTTTTGTGGCATGGGAAAGAGAAGCCGGTGAGGGAACGACTGTTTACTATAACGTAAGTGATAACATGATGTGGATGTTCCACAATATTAAATGCAACTATAAAAGGATAAAAATAGAGTATGACACGTTGTTCTTCAAAATTAATGGAATCGCATGCAAATTGCTGTGGTACAAGAGGAAAAACAGCAATGCCTCTTCATGCAGAGCCACATCACCACCCCGTCATTGATTCATTTCCTATAACAGCATGTCCTCTTCTTCTTCTCCTTTAGGCTTTTCCCTTCAGGGGTTGCCACAGCAAATCATCACTCTCCACCTGTCCCTATCTTCTGCATCCTCAACACTTGCACCCACTAGCTTCATATCCTCATTTATTA
>CM074966.1:14740716-14755244 GCA_037577455.1 Pangasius macronema | reverse complement strand
CTTCTCCTCCTGCCTGGCAGCTCCATGTCCAACATTCTCCTACCAGTATACTCACTCTCCCTCCTCTGAACATGTCCCCCATGGCTAGATTATACTACTGAATAATACACATATATTATACCTCTTTTTTCACCAACATCTTGGGTTTCTAGGTGTAGTTTGTTTCTTGTGAGAATAAGATACAACTTAATTGCAGGAAAGAACTAAAAATTTTTGATATTTTGAGTAGAGAACTCATTTGGATTTGTCGGTTTGCCATATCATAACGAATTTGTATAGAATTGAGAAAATCCTTATTAAAATGTTGCTTGTTAAGTACTCACTTGCCACTTGTCACTAAAATTATAGCTGGATAACAAGCTGAGTACAGACACTCCACTCATTCATAAAAGAGCTTTTACTGAGACCAGCAGGGAGGACTGAACAGCTCAGAGCAGCCATGTGTGTGTGTGTGTGTGTGTGTGTGTGTGTGTGTGACTCTCTCTGACTATCGCACCCTGCCATAACACACAATCTTCCATCCTCCACTGCATGCAGAGACGGAACACGGCCAGAGATTGGCTTGGACTCCCATCTTTGAGCCTCATCATCACTTGTTTTTGGTTTTGGCTAGACATTTGAAAATGTCTTATCTTTTCATTCTGTTCTGTCTGTCCCTCTTCACATCCCAAGTGGTCCTCTCATCTCTTGCTCTCATTTCCTCTGTCTCATACTGTCGTGATTTCTGAAATGAAGCTATTCCGCTGAGTGCCAATGTGGAATAGAAGAGTTTTTTCCCACCGAGTTTTTTTTTTTCATCTGTCGCTAACTTCATAAGAGTCCAGTGGACACATCTTTAAGCCCTCAACGGACTCGAATATTCCTTTCAAATACATTCCTTTCTGAGTATCTTTTGTTATCTAGCATTTGTGTATAAATACAACCTTCTCAGAAATCCTGGCAGGCTAGCTAGCATTTTCTGTGAATGAACATCTTGTCTGGTTCGCTCATGTTATCTTGTTAGCTAGCATCAGTCATGAGAATTTCTGAATATGAATTAAAATCCTCTTAGAAATTGTGTATGGTAAAGTCATGTTAGCTACCTAGCTAAAATTAGTAGTGAGGCAACTAATTCTCACAGACATCCTGTCAATTTAGCTGGTTTGTCTGGTAGCTGGCTAGAATTAGCAGTCAAAATAATAAACATTTATAAATAAATATGGCTTAAGAAATGTCTTCTTAGAAATGTATGAGGTTAGCGTTTGTTAGCTAGCATGTTAGCAGTGAATATTACACACATTTACGAATGTGACTTAAAATTCCTCTCAGAAATCCTGTGAATGTAGGTTATGTTTGGTAACTGACTAACATTACCAGTAAAAAGAATAATAATAACATTTACTGTTTAAATATGGCTTAGAAATCATCTCAGAAATTGTGTTAGCTAGCCCATCTTAGCCTTGTCACCTAGAACTAACAGTGAGTTTAACAAACATTTATGAATATTACTTAAAAACCCTCTCAGACATCCTGTCAATTTAGCTCCTGTTTGGTATCTAGCTATCATTAGCAGTCAAAATAACAAACATTTACCATTATGGTTTAGGCATCTTCTCAGAAATCTTGTCAGGTTAGCTTATGTTTGCTAGCAGGTTAGCAGTGATCATAAACATTAATGAATGTGATTTAAATTTCCTCTCAGCAGTCACTGAGTTCGCAGGACAAAAAAAGAGAGATAATTACTTTCCAATAGCATTCAGTACAACTCCATTAGCAATAAAGCCTGAAGTATTGAGCCAACATCCCGGAAAACTTTTGCTGCATGTTAAAAAATTTCTGTTCATTATTTCACTAGATTCCTGTCTTACATGTCAAACGTGGGAGCCACCATGTTGAAATTTTAAATGATATTTGATTACGCTACACTGTTCCTCTTTTGCTCCGGTTAAGGGTTGCCACAGCGCATCATTGGTCCGTATATCTTGATTTTTCACAGTTTTTACACCGGATGCCCTTCCTGACACTCCGTTGCCCAACCACTTGTCCTCCAGGGACCCACTTTTTTACGCTACACTGAAGACATTTTTTCACTCCTGTAGCACCAATCATTAACTCTTTTTACGGATATTCAAATATTAAAATTAGGTAATCAGTGCAAATACATGTACAAAATTAGGTAAAATCTGTGCAAATACATGTCCATATATGGACACCAATTACTTCCTACAAGAGGACTTTCAAAGATTTCCATATATGGAGTCAAAGACAAGCCTATATTCCCATCTATGGCCTTTGAGGCCCGCCCACGCAAATGCACTCTTATTTCCATATACGGATATAAGAGCATCTGAAAGTGAGAGCCAACACTGTGTGTGTGTGTGTGTGTGTGTGTGTGTGTGTGTGTGTGTGTGTGTGTGTGTGTGTGTGTGAGAGATAAGTTTACTGATCTGGCTGCTATCCAGTCCCTTACCTTCCTACACATCCAGCTGTGCTGCAGCTGTACACACAGAGAGGAGCAGCTTCCTGTGTCACACCCTTTCCTCATATATCTCTCTCTCCATATATCTCACTCTTTCTCTTTATATATTTTTATATACTTGTAAATGTTATATATTTTTCTGTTTATATATTTAATATCACTTTCTCCTCATATCTCACACGCTCTCCCTTTATATCTCAGTCTCTCCTCATATCTCACTCTCTCTCTCTCTCTCCTCATATCTCACACACTCTCTATTTACATCTTATTTTCTCCCTCCTTATATCACACTCTCTCCTTGTATCTCAATATTTGCCTCCTTATATCTCATTCTCTCTTCCTATATCTCCCTCTGTCTTCCTATATCACAGTATCTCTGCTTATATCTCACTCTCTCTCCCCCTCTTTTTCCTCACCTCTGCCGACGGCATGCACAACAGATGGGCCAAAGCCGCGGATCTGAAAGCCCAGCCCATCCGCCGAGTCTGGGATCTTCACAGTTCTAAGCACACACACACACACACACACACACACACACACACACACACACACACACACACACACACACACAGAAAAAAACACAAATTAACCACAGAAACATGACATCCATGAGCAACAAATCTTGTTTAAGTCATTTAATAACCTATTCAGTGTAATGAACTATTAATTAATGAAGCCATATGAAGTGAAATCTAACAGAGGATGTTTATTAGGTAGTCAAGTTTTAATTAGCAATCAGAGATTGTTCCCTGGGACTCTAAATCCCAATGCTGCACAAAAAAGCCAGCTAACTCTCACTGACTACATTAATTCTTCCTGGTCGCATTAAAAATACTGTGAATATTTCACCAACAGTTGACAAGCAAGCTATACACTGCGGTGCTGAATAATTGGTGACCCGTTTTAACATGGACAGACTTTGCTTTTTACGTACTCTCGAGGTTTAGTGCTGACCAGCACTCGAAGAGGATCCTTGCTGCTGAAGCACTGGTTGAGAAACGCTTCCACTTCATGGAATGGCCTCAAGAAAACCAGGTCTCCGTTGATAGCAAAGATCTTCTTCCCCACCTCCATCCCAGCCATCTGCACATATAAATAAAAAATAATAATAATAATAATAATTTTAAAAAGGCACGAACCTCAGAACACACTGATATATTTTAGATATCAGTTTCCTGCTAAGTAATTATTTGTGCTTTAGTGTTATTGTCATTTCTGACATTTTCATTCTCTCGGATTTCTCATTTTATTAACTTATTAGTAACCTGTCTAGAAACTCGACCCACTCCAGATCCTGAAAATCTTTTTCCTAATGAGCCACTGCATGCACTCATTATCCTTCCTTTACACCAATATCCTGTAACATGACCCATCTTGCCCTTTAAACCCTTTCTGAGCTCTGGGATATATCATGGCAATTCATTTCAAGTAAATATCAATTTGATTTACAACAGGTGTGTAGAGACGTTTTTCTCTGAAAGCATGGTGAAACCTCTTCCTACGGTTAAATATCTCATTTAAGATTCTGCCATTTTGAAACAAACCCCCATCTACAGATATAGCACCAAATCTTTCATCACAGTATGGCACTTCCTGCTCTTGGCTCTCAGTGGAGCTCACTGATTTTGGTGAACGAAACACCCACACGTCGCTTGTGCTATTGTACATTTCTCCATCGCTCACCCACTACATGTCGCTCTGTTTTCCTGAGAAATCGCAGGCTAGCTGAACGCTTCCCTCCTGTGCCGATTCAGCATTCTATAAAACGGAAAGCTGGCCTTTCCCTTCCCTTGTTCTCTCTCCCTTTCCTGTCTACAGCTCATGCATCACGTTGCGTGTGAGTCAGATGCAGAGTGGGTTTTTTATGAGATGGCCCTTTATCTATGCGAGTGCAGGGCTGAAGCATATTGCCCCATTTAACAATTCCATATTGGAATCATGAACTGCAACTCCACATCCTCACACACACACACACACACACACACACATGGCATCACTTCAGCTCTGGACAGCATCACCACACCATCCCCCATTAGGACAGATCAAGTTTCCACAACCACAGATAGTGGAGTCTTATTTAATAGAGCCATCTAAGTTTTTGTGATTTTTCTCTTTAACGGATCCTCGAAAATTTCGAAAGATAAAGACAGACAGGTGTTCTTAATTCCATCAAACCTCCTTATAATGCAGAGAATTCAATCTGAAAGCAACGATCCACAGTTCACACAGGCTTGGGGTCTGATTGAGGGAATTTCTCATGAATTGAAATTTGAATTTGCAATTAAAATGTAATATAGATGTAATATAATCACAATTTTGACGTACGTAACCCTAATACTCCATGATACTCCATGCTCTGCGTTCAAATCCACGGGTCGGCTGCCAAAGTAGACAACATTTTTAGGTATCCTGAGCTAAAATTGTGCCTTTCGACAGGTTAGCTATCCACTGAGTCCTCTTATTTTGCCAAAATTGGAGGATGCATCACATGTATCACTCTCAACATAGGTAAAGATTAAGATTATATATTTTGCTCAGCCAGCAAATTTTTCTTATAGGCTAGTTACGTGAACTGTGCGGTAAGATGAGCTAGCGAATTCACCATGATCTCTTGAAAAAAAATTTACAGTGATGTGGTTGGATTTTGTTCGGCTAGAAGACATTGTGGGGTGAAAATTAACCAACATGGTCACACCTTTAACAACAATGACTCGCATGACTCAATTAGCCGAAAACTAAGTTACGAAGGTTTAGGTTAGAGGTAGGGCTGGTGTTTGAGTGTTTTCTTATGACCTGAACCACCTCAGTTATTCAAATTTCACATTATACACATTTCTCTTGAGAACAGGTTGAATTAACTGGCTATATTAGCATTTGTGGCTACCATGTTAGCTCTTCCTTTGCCGGCTACAAAAGTGCTAGTTAGGTTTAAGGTTTAGGGTTTAGGGTTTAGGGTTTAGGGTTTAGTTAGCCAGCTAAGTATTTTATTTAACAAATATTACTCTATTTGTTCTCAACAACAGAAGAAGTAGCTGCTGCTCGTATGAAATCCTTTCTTGTGTAAACTAGCGAGCATGAGTGAACAAACGTAATGTTTGCAGCATGCTAAAAATGACAACATGTAATGACATTGAAGGGTGTCCCAGATGCAATACTGAAACATCTTGAAAGGAAAGGTTCTAGAAATATATTCCAGCATTAAAACGTCCAGAGCCACTGTGGAGATGACGGAGAGGAGAATTTAGATACGTACCTCGGCATAAGAGCCTTTCTCCACCGACTTGATAATTGGAACTCTGTTACGATCCTCGAGGGTGAAGCCATATCCTCCATCACTAGGCCTTATCTACAGGGAAGAGTGCACAGAGTTTACGACAGGCAGCAGATGCTGAAATGACACAGCACAGCTACACGTGAGATCACGTACATCAGGGATTGAGGTGAGTTGAAAATCTAAATCTAACCTCTGAGTAAACCACAGCTTTGATACTAATACATGTGAATCGTGTTCGTGTGCTTCATTACATTTCTAAACCCTAAAGCGTATTATCTAGTCACTAAATGCTGAAACAATTCAAAATTATCAAGTGACAATTCAACGAACGATACTTTTTAACTGTTTATAGTTACATTTAATGACAAGTAAGTTCCTGTATGCAGCTATGTACAATCGTTCCCTCACCAGCATGCCTTTCTTCTCTCTCTTGCAAAGAAAAAAACGCAGCTTTTCATGCATTCAGTTCATATTCAGGAGGCTTTAATGGCTTTTTTACAGCCAACATTTCTACTGTTTCTGAAAGGCAAACGTTTCACATTCAATCAGAATTCAGTATCTGAGCTAATTATCAACTTTCCAACATTTTACACTTATCTATGCATGATAACTACAAATGTGTATGATGTTTATCAGCTTGGCTTGCTATTCCTTTTGTAGGTCATCCGTAATTTAGGGTATTTATTAGACTTTATTTTAACAACAACTTTATAAATATATTGAAAAGGACAAATATTAAAACTGGAATTATATAACAGGCCACTAACGCTTTAATCACAGGATGAATTAAGTCTACTGATCTTTTTTTTTTTTTTTTTGAGTCTCAATCTGCTTCACGTTTCATCGAAATTCCATCGTTAGTGCTGTGCTGCATCTTTCCATAACTTCACTCAGCCATAGCACACGTGTCGTCCAAGCCAAGCCGAATGCCTCAGCAATTTTTAAACAAGGGAGCAGTGAAAGACTGGTTTAGAAGCAGCCATTCATAATTAATGAGTTACATCGCAAAGTTGGCCCAAGCTCAAAATCAAGGAGCGCTACAAATCAGCAGAGCTGTGTGACTGGACAGAACGGCACAGCGGCACACGGTAAACGATTCCAGCTGTGAGAATTTACAGCCACGCATCACTCACCAGCAGAGACTTAGCGATGACATTCTCGACTATTTTCAGATCATGCTTCATGGGCTTGTGCTTGGTATTCGATCCCTCCATCTCTTCGTCGGCGAAGAAGCGGAACAAAAGGGGCTCGTCTTTGAACTCGCTCTTCTCCAGCACTGTGAAAGACGTGAGAATTAAACCGTGATATTCAGACGGCAAGTAAGGAGTAAAACCATGACAGGGTGTGCTTTAACGGGAAAATAATCAACGGCATGGTGGACGTGAAGCGGAGTTACTGTTACCACCCCGAAGTTTTATTTTCCTGTTGTCCTATAACAGCACATCCAGAAGTGTTCCTTTTATACTACAGCAATTTGCCAACGTGTTTACACTGTGTAATTTATTAAAGAACAAACACGGCATTCTTTTTTATCCATTTATAGTTGCATTTCATTTTGTGGAACATCTGTGAGACAAGAATCAAATTTATTTGTCGATATTTGTCGGTAAGGAAGCGGTCGGAGAGAAAATAAGAGCTTGAAAGGAATCTGAAAGCTTTTGTACACATTTATGCTTTAGTGCTCGAGCTCTGATTTTCGGTGCTTATTTCCAGGCACCGTGAGCATGAAAACTGAACCACAAGCAGTTTCTGTGTGAGAGACTCATATTTGAGGAGAAAAGAGCAAAAGTGCTGAAAGGAGATGAGGAAGGGGTGTTTGGGCCCCTCTCTCTCTCTCAGAGAGAGAGAGAGAGAGAGAGAGAGAGAGAGGCAGTCCTACCACCCCCAAAGTGTGACGACTCTTTGTGGGTCCGGTTTTTTAAAAGCCTGTTTCCAGAGCAACACAACCTAAACTGTGATTTTTTTTTTTTCATGTGCAAAGTACCCCCAGTGAGAAAAAAAATAGGAGCAATATTTTCTCCTTATTTTCCTCCATTTAACAAGATCAGATATAACGTCAACGGTCTTAATAGTGCATATAAACAAGAGTAATAACACATCGGCTCGAACACCTGCGATCAAACTTGGTGCCAATCGATGGAAATAGATCCATTGGGGTCATTATGATCCATATATTCTGTAATTTGTCACCTAATGGTGGGCAGTTGGGAGCAGATCTGTCCAAAACATAATAACAAATGAAGTGTGAGTCACGCATGATGTGGAGTTTGGCACAGCGTGGCTCCAGTCTTAAAATATAAGGCTTGGATTCAGTAAACAAGGAGTCACTATGGTGACAGACCATTCACTAGAGCTCACGATCACTTGGGCTAATTGGAAAAGATTAGCAATGATTGGCTCTAATGTAAGGTTTTGTTTGGGAGGCAAAATAATACCGGATCAAGCCGCCGAACACAATGGAGCTTTTGTTCTCTGTAGGATATGCACGTAGTGAATTCGAAGAAGGAGAAAGCGAGAGATGCCAGTCATACCATGATGCATGAATCCGTTGTCACACAGCTCCACCCCCAAGATCAGTGCTTCTTCTCTTGTTCGACAGTCACCCTTGAAAGAGAGAGGGGTGGGGAAAAATGACAGCTTTCATTGTCTGCCAAGCACTGTCAAAGCACCACACACTCACAGCCTCTTTACACTGCGAACACATTTATATGAAAAACGACTCGACTGAGAACAACTGAGAAGGTTCAGCTCAGAGCCTGGGGTCATCCAGCGACAAGCGTGAAGACGAGATGTACATTCAGTTGTCTCATTCTAAAGCTTCATGTCAGGATCAATGAAAATCTGAAGGAGAATATAAAAGGATGCCGCCCCCCTGGAAAAAACAGTCAAAATGGCTGCCTTGGTAAAATCCATCTATCTGATTTTTCCATCTCCTTTTGGATTAAACTCTGCTATGAACTTCATAAAAGTCAAACGCAGATCATACCCTGAAAAATGAAGAAGATAATTAAGGAGTAAAATACGACAGGACATCCTGTTATAGGAAAATAATCAACAATAGAGTGGGGAAATGGAGCCTGAAGTTATATTAACTGAAGAACAATGTCGTTTTTTTTTATCCATTTATAGTTTAACCATCACTAATCCACTCAGCGCATGGCGCACTTCCCAGAGCAAAGTTTACTGTTTGCGCCTTTATTGTGACGTTTTTGTTTTGTCCTGTCTCCATCCCTGCCTTGCCATTGGCTTGTTTCCTGATTGTGTTCACCTGTTTTTCGTTTAGATCTTGGTTAGTTTCTCTACTTATACCATTATTTTCCTGTATCTAGTTGCGTAGTCTACAGATTATACTCGTCTGTTGTCGTCTGAGATTGGATGCCTGGAATTGGACACCAATTCTTGGCTTGCTCTAAATAAAGAAGCTGCTTAGTTTACGCACTTGTGTCCTGCCTCTAAACAACGCACGTCACAGGAAGGTCGTGAAAAAAGAAATTGTTCTTATTTAGGTTTTAACAGCTATAAACAGTCATTCCACTCAACAGCCTCTCTTTTTCTTTCTCAAGAAATTAATAAGACAAAGACCTGGACGTCCTGTTACTCAAAAACCGCAAAAAGCGCAAATTCCACTGTCTTAAAAAAGTTTCCTTGTCAGAACATTGCAAAGTTTAGCAACTAAAATTACACTGAATAATGAAAGGCTGAGTTTGACGAACAGTACATTTAAGTTTATAATCTTGTTGTAATTGTTATCGCTCTAAATTGCATTAAATTAGCTGGTACATTAGTAGGCTATCCAGCTTCGATCGATTGACCAAATATATTTAAAAAGGACGTATCCGTGTCACTGTGGACGGTCCTACACTAGTTGTTTCTTCCTTAACCTTACTCTTGGAGTTATCAATCTAGTTTTAAGGCATTTCCAGGGTTATTTAATAACGTTTAGGAAAATCTATACATAATAAAAAGAGCATTGCATTGGTGTATGACGTACTGTGAATGCATGACAATGTTCTTAGGCAAGACTGACCATCTGCTAAAAGTTAAATGTCTGTAAATGACTGTAAAATTGCCATATTATTTAAAAGGACAGTGTAGTCACAGTACAAGATGAGCAATAATCCACCCACCCTCCTTTTTACTATTTTTCAAATCAACCACAGTCTCTATTCTGATGAATGTAAATCATCTGTTTTGCTACGCTTCATTACCAGAAAAAACTTGTGGTCAGACTGTGGTTCACTGTTCTGTCATATTTCAGTTCATACACTTTAAAAAAAAAACACCACAGCCATCTATTACTTTCTTTCTTTTGTTCACTTTATAGCGAATTTCCATTTTCCATTCAAGCAAATATCACTATATTATAGACGCATTAGAATGGTGGTCTTACCTGCGCTATGAGCCAGTCGATCAACTTGTTGGCCATCACTACAGATTTGTATGTTCTTAAATGGTAATCTTTATCCCTGAATGAACATAGAAAAAACAGTGGTTACTTACAAACAGAAGGGAAGTTATTCTAACCTGACCCATGACCCCTAGGTTTGAGCTTTAACCTCTTGACAAGGCCATTGAGAGAGCTGAACTTGGCTTTTACATCCTGACAATGATTTCCTCACCATCCATTATGCCTCAAGATCCTCAGCCTGACTTCCTCCCTGCTAGGCCACATGGTCTCCTCCACTCAAATCCTGAGTGGACCCATTCTGACGCATGGTTGTGTTATCAACATCAACATTTTTAAAGAGTTTAAGATCCCAATCAACTTTAAAAGTCATATATGAATTGTAAGCAAATGAGTGACCAATACAAAAGGGTAACTGTCATACTATTGGATCTTATTCAGATTTTAATGGATCAGATCAGATTTTTATAGTACTAATAAAACTTTTTTGTGGAGTCGCAGTCTTGACCAGTCTTGATACAAAAGTGATAAGAACCCATAAATTAAGGAATTTGATCAGGTAAAAAAAAAGTAATTGGTAAAGTAACTGTCCAATCATAGACTGTGACAAAATGTGAACCTGTGACCCAGAATTTGGTTGAGGTGTGCTGAACCTTCACTTAAAACATGCTGGCCAAAATCAACCAATCCCTTCGGAAACTCAGAAACTGCTGTTTGCCCTCTCTACAGTGCAAGTGTTCAGCGTTATATGGGCAACTTCTCTCAACCCCACATTGTTGACAATGGAACCTTTTCAAGACCATAAAGTTGCTCTTGGCAGCTTCGAACTCATGATTCACTTATCTTTAAAGAGCCATTATTTAAAAAAATAGAGGGATCAAATGGTACTAAGTTTTACAATCATTCAGCAAGCTGAGGTCAGATGGTAGAACTGCCAATCGAGTATGTGGTTGTGTGTGTGTGTGTGTGTGTGTGTGTGTGTGTGTGTGTGTGTGTGTGGAGGGGGGGTTGGATTTGGGGATGGATAAAACCTGGGAACCTGGGAATTTACAGTGAAATGGAACAGAGATTTTCCCACGAAGCCAGGAATCACCTGAGGTACACTCAGGGAGGCTAGAGGACTGGCTTTCCCCAAACCCCTGCCTTCTGTACACACAAACAAACCTAGAAAAGTCCAATCTATAGCATCCACAATCTACAGCATGATGAGGGTGGACACAAATATCGCCATTTTGGATTGGACTTTAATCTTATTTTCACAGTGGAGCTATTGTGACACAAAAAACAGAGCAAAGTTTCGGTTCCTTTACATAATATAATTTTCCTCACAGCATTCTGAGTCTCTCTGGAGGTTTTGGCACTGGTCCATGCCCTTGCTCGCCTAGCGCCATATATTTCAACCACCATGACTCGTTCATCTTAGCCTCAACCCAATGCTGTCATAAATGAAAGGAAGGCAGTGGAGCAGAGGGCAGCCATATGCCTGGCACAAACACAATGTAATCCACCAAAGAAGCAGGCACAAATAGGTCACTCGAACCCTTCATTGCCTTTTTGGCCTGCGCAATAATGACTGCGACCGTGCTTCAATGCTGTTCTTAACATCTTTCTCTATCAGCACTGGGTTCAACCTGGGGACTGATTTTCTCTCCAGGACTTTAGGGGCCTGTGGGCTGAGACAGGCCTGGATTTACGGCTCCTTTTGTGGGTTTTGTTTGGGCCTGTGGCCCCTCTGGAACTCCCTTTCCACCAGGAGTTTCTCGCTAATTAGAATGCAATCCAGAGAAGTCTGTATGGGAAACAGAAAGCAGGGAGTCTACAGCACATACACCGACTCGTAGACTCAATATGTGTAAACAGAACGCATAGCAATGTCTAACAAACACATACACAGCCTCCAAAACATAGGTCCTTGCTATCACGCAGTTAAAAATGCATACACAGGCTGCATACACTCTGACGCATGCAAACAAATGACAAAGTACAGTCTGTCTTTAAAAACAAAACAGGAACTAAGGCACGATAAACAACCCAGGAGTACATGAAGAAATGGTGCACTGAATCTGTGCCGGTCCAGACTTACCTTCCTTACACTTCTACATACTCAGCTGTTAGTTATAATTCATTGTTACTGAATAATATATTTTAAATTAAACATATGAATAATAAACATCTCAGTTGGAACATTTAAAGTCATCTAACCACTGTTGTTAGGTGACCAGAAAATATGAAAACACAGCATATGATATCTAATGGCTAAAGCTAACAGTTTAGCTAGTTATCATGTAGCTAAGTCTTTTAGAGGCAAGGCAAAGACATAGTGACCGTGTAAACAAGACAAAGTATTTTGGGAGATTGACATTTACCTTAGAGAAATTGTTCAATTTCGAAGAAAAGTCTCTGCATGGCTATAATTACAGTATAATTCACTTAGCATCGATTAGCATAATTCACTAATCCAGTTTACACTAGTGGAGTCAATGCTGTGTTAAAACACACTGTATGTACTCATAGGAGAAAATTATGACTTCTGAAGAGAAGATGAGTTGTCCCACATGACACTCTAACCCTTTCAGAAATGTTTTATGACACTACCTCAGTAGGATGATCGTAATTACCATGGTAACGGTAATATCATGCTTTATTCAAATATACAATGATAATTACTGTGCCATTTATGTTGTACTATAGAACATTATGACTATCATGGTAATGTAAAAATGCCAAATACATGGTTCCACGATGACAGTTATACGAAACTACTTTTTTATGGCAATATCATGCTACTTTTTTGTAATTGAGGAAAGTCGCTATGTGAAAATCAAAAGCATGCAGCGCACACTCCGTTTCCTCAAACACAGCTGGTGCATCTTAGTGGAAAATGTGTGTAATCACTTAAAAAAAAAAGAGTGCTTCAAAACTCTTTTAGCAGTGCGTCAAGCAAAAGAAATTTAATTTACTGTGGTCAGTGAGCTTCCCATTCAGAGACGTGGACAACATAACAGACGATTACGATCGATGTCTATTTCTGAGCTACTATTTCTCCCTGACTATTGATATAGGCCCCAAGTGTTTACTTAGTTGCCCTTATGTTGTGTTTAACTGCTCTGCTGAATTGAAACATTGTTTGTGGACTTCAATACGGCTTCTCGGTGGCTAAATACGCCCAGAGTGGCAATGACTGGTCCATCACACCAGCCAGATGAATGAAAAACACCATTAGCATGGTATGCTTACCATCTGTTCCCAAACAGTCCAAATGCCTCATTGACCATTCAGCTTAGCCCGTGAAAGGCATAAGAAGTGGGATTTTGTGTCTCTAAGTAAAGAGTCTGTAAATATCATGGAAACGGAAAGAGCACTTGACGCTGTTTTAAAACAACAGTAAACTTTTAACACTATAAAGCAGACAGATGAACAGCTGGCTCACATTGTCTTTATAACCTTCAGTTTGCAGCTGATCTGTAAAACACGACGAGAGCTGGAAGAGGTCGCTTCTTTGCTCAACACTCATCCTTACCTACGTTCTGTGGGTCTAATCGTAAGCATTTGTTACAACCGATAGTATTTTGAGCGTTTTACATGTAGTAAAATATGTCAAAGTGGCTGGTAGTTAAATGGTGAAAAATTTGAAGCCATTTTAAAAAGAGCTGTTTAAAGCAGATCTGTTCTAAATGGGGGTGGAGTCTATTTCAGGGCCAGAAAAAAATTAAACAAAAGCCTGAAATCTGTACAAATCGAACCTTTAAGACAGCATACAACATACACAGCATTGCAGAATAGGATGAATGGTAAGGAAGACTTTTTCACATTCTTTGTGACATTAAAAGGCGTTTTAGGTGCAGCACAGTACCCTGCTGCTTAGGCAGGAATAAGTAGCAGCAAGAATTCAATTGCAGCTGGCTGCTCTGACACACACACACAGACACACACACACACACGGATGTAATGAGGCTGAACTGAGAGAGCAGGACTCTTACCTGATCACTGGTGTGAAGAGACTGTGGAGCCGGCAGAACAGCCTCACACCCTAAGGCGAGGGCAAGAGATAGAGAGAGACACACTTGTTAATATACAAGTCTGCTATTTCGCAAAGAAGAGAAACCATGGGGCATTTTGCAAAGTTACCTTGGAGATGACATCCTGCATATCACTGCGACCTACCATGCACGGCAGTAGCATCGCCTTTGCTATCTCGTCGCCGAGCCCAAACTTGACCACAAACAGACACTGACTAAAGAGAGGAAGAATTGGGGAGAGAAATTTCCTGATTAGGATAAAGTATAGCAAAAATGTTTTATAAGGAAGTGATGATGGGGGCAGTCGTGGCCTAATGGTCTGAGAGTCGGACTTGTAACCCAAAGGTGAACCCGAAGGTGGTGGGTTCGAGT
>CM074966.1:14696804-14730449 GCA_037577455.1 Pangasius macronema | reverse complement strand
TTTCCTCCACCTGCTCCCTACTCTCACTACAGATCACAATGTCATCCGCAAACATCTTTTCATCATAAAATCTAACAATAATCCAACAATAATCCACATTTTTGGAAATTCCCCAGGAACATTTAATTAATTACAAATAGGAATAACCATGTAAAATCTCATGAACATAAGAAATGTTTGTTTGTCAGTATAGAAAATAATGATTTTGAGAAAAACCATTTGGTTAATAAGGTTCATAGAGGAAGTAATGAAAAATAAAGTGGCGTATATATCAGGAAACAAGCTTTTGAGGGATATATGGCATGATGTCACTGTGAAGTGGGCGGAGATAAGGGTTTTCATTAAATTTTCAGATAAACAGTGAAATAAATCAGTAAAATACAGTAAACTTTTTTTTCTGTTGAGTTTTATGGTATATTTTATTACTACATTTTAAGAGACGATGTTATAGATGCAATTTCACCAACAATCTGAAAAAGTGATTGACGTGAACAAAATTTTTGTTGTTTCTTCCTTTTAGTGTCCAGCGGAAAACAATTTTCCATTCTTGATCTGCTAAAAAAACTGCATTATGAACAATAACACATACCATGTGGACCTCGACACTCACCTGTACCGTCATCCACATTCTCCACCTCCATCACTTCGGTGTTGATTCGTCCGCGGAACTGGTACCGTGGGCCCTCGGTAGCCGCCTTGCTGTTCTTCAAACGCCTGCCAAGAAACACAAACGTCTCCAAAGTTTCCTGATACTCCACAACGTTCAGGAGCATACTGTACATAAGATATGAGACTCACCTGTTCTTCTTTTTGCAGTAGACCAGCAGGTTGTCGAAGAGGAAGAAGACCCGCTCCTGGATGTTCCCGGCTGAGATCTTCAGCAGCACACCCTGCATCAGCATCTCCGTGCAGCTATCTGTGATGTTGGAGCCCTAAGCAGAGCAACAAAAAAAAAAGTGTTAGGTTGCAAGAAAACCTCCTCACGCTGATCCTCAGAAATCACCGAGGAGGCACTTGGCTTTGAAACGTTTTTCTCCATTGCATGCGAATGGATTCTGAAAGCTCGCTGAGTTGAAGCCATGAATCGTGACTTGACAAAGCTTGGATTGGGATAAGGCCAAGCTGTATAACTCTCTTTTAGCGACCGGGGGTGAAACAGAAACACTCCCTGTAGGTCGCTACTTCTCTGCAGGATTGTCAAGCAGTGAAGCATCGCTTAAGTCCAAATGATAGCACATGCTGTGAGGAGGATGGACAGCACACTGCAGTGCCTCCTGAAATTGATGTAGTTTGCTTTTGAATCAGTCATTAGAGATAAAAATAGCACACAATTCTCAGAGGAAAAGCAGTGAGCATTACAGCCTGCTGATTCTCTCTTTCTTTCGTGTCTGTATGACTATTATGGACATTTCACTCACAAACACTAATTTCTTACTGGTTTTATTTTGTCTCTCATTTATATCTGTCACACACACACACACACACGCACACACACACGCACGCACGCACACATGCACGCACATCTGTTCCATTCATTGTATGCCAAAACAATTTTCTGAAACTCTCCCTGCCTGTTTTTATTTTATTTAATTTTATTTCTCACATCTGTATTGTCTTAGCTGTAAATGTACTAAAGGACAGCTTGTTGCAAAATTGCCTCATTAACCACTAGTAGGCTAGTAAGCTAGCTAGCTTTTTGAGTTGTGTGTCTTGAATCCCTTTATTCCAGAAAATTGTTTAACAGGAGCCAATCAGCAAAGTTAGCAAGCTAATTCACTGAAGCTGAAAAAAGCTGCATAGTGCATACAGCCGGTTCATAGTGAAAACTACCTGAATTTATTGTCAGGGTAACAGATTTGACCCATAATAATCTATTAAAATCAGATAGAAGACTTAACAGGTACTTTAACGTCCAGGTGACTTATGCTACATTGTCATGAATTCCCTACGCACAACCTGCAGCCTCCACATCCAAAAGGGTTTCTTTTTCAAGTGCTGGTAAAGTAGCAGTGCGGGTAAAGTGACCGCAGGAAGACGGCTCCTGTGTCTCTATGTAGCCTACTCAGTTAGCCTGCAGGCCTGCTGAGGACATACAGCTGTGCTTCGGGTCACCGCTAACAAGCAATCATCCGTCTCTGGAAGGCAGGATGGAAATAATGACTCTCTCCCACTCACTCACACACATCCCATATCACTCCACCCTTCCACCCACACCCTCAGCATGTAGACAGTAAAGCTTAATTGAGTCCCTGTATAGAATTCTTAGATGCAGACGGAGCTAAAAGCTGGCAATTAATAAAAGCAGCAGGACGCAAACTACAAATATGATTGCTTTTGTGTGTGGACAGATTGCGTTTGTACAGAACATACACACACGAATTTTCATTTATAATCTGGAGTAACGCTCAGGCAAATTGCCATTCAAGAACCACCAATGGCTAAAACGGATAGCAAATCGGCTTCCAAAAGTGCTTCATAAAAGCTATTTTGAGAACGGGTCTGTGCTCAGAACAGCATGTACGCCTAATTGATGAAAAAAAAAAGCCTAAAAGAACATTTTGCTCATGTAGCAGCCTTGGCCATTCAAATGTTTATGATTTCTCGCCTACAAGAACGGGTGGGGCAGCTCCGAGCGCCCACGTTTGTTGCAGGGGAAAAAAACATCTTCCATGCAACATTTTCAAACAAAATGAAGCCAAACTCATTTTCAAAAGTCTTTAAAAAGCCACTCCAATGTACTTCGCTTGTTAAAACATGACAGACTATTTTGGATTTTGCGGTATGTTTTTTACAGTGGTTGATGTGGACAGAAAACCTGGCTCAGATCACTTCAACATGCACTAACCCAACACGAGCTTTTGTTTGCCACAGCTTTTCTTTAAAGAGCAAAATGGCTGACGTGCAAATCTGCTAAGATTGTATGGGCAAAATCTGATTTAAAACACATTTACAGTACAAATAGCAATGGTTTTTGGGAATAAAATCCATTAGCATGAAATCTGTAATGTTAAAAAATACCAGTGTACTAACTAAAACAAAATATAATAGTATTATAATGTTAACTAAACTAGCTAAAGCAGTGTTGTGCTAGCATTAATCCATTCAGCTTAAATAACATCTGAATCTATACAGTATCTTTAGAGTACAAATAGCAATGGTTTTTGGGAATAAAATCCATTAGCATGAAATCTGGAATGTTAAAAAATGCCAATGTACTTACTAAAACAAAATATAACAGTGTTATAACGTTAACTAAACTAGCTAAAGCAGTGTTGTGCTAGCATTAATCCATTCAGCTTAAATAACATCAGAATCTATCTGAAATTCCTTAGTTAGGCAATGTTAGATAAAACCATTGTGTAACAGTAATTAAAGCCAGGTTTACTAGAAAGCTATCAAGCAGACCTTTTACTGTGTGATTAAACCTAATAGTCATGTTTGCTAGCAGGCTATCTAACATTAGGTTAAATTATTTCATAATTAAAACCATAAGTCTGTCAGAAAGCTAGCAGACATTAAGAAAGCTAATTTAGTGCACAATTAAAACAGTAAATAGCAAAACTGCAACAACAACAAAAAAAAAACTTCTAGGAAATAGACAATGTTATTGTATGATTAAACATAATAGCTAGGTTTGCTAGTGAGCTTAATAAGCTTTCTCTATTTGGTTGTGTAATTAAACTATAAGTTTGTTAGCATGCTAGTAAACATTAAGAAACCTATTTTATTGTGTAATTAAAACCAATAGCGAAGTTTGCTATTAAGCTGGCAAACAGGCAAGGTTACTGCGTGAGAAAACGCAACAGCCATGTTAAGTAGCAAGCTAGTTAACATTGCAATCAAGCTAGTTAACATTAGATGGACTATTTTATTATGTTATGTATAATATTAAAGCCATGAGTTGTTAGCGAGCTAACACATATTAAGAAAGCTATTTTAATTAACACCAGTAGCCAATTTTGCTAGCGCGTAATTAATTAATGTTAGGTAATCTATTGGGTTTTGTAGTTACGGCCATTTGTGCCACCAGTTAAAGACTTAAGAATGAAACGGAAGAATATTATAGCTTCTGATACACCCTCTTTTCACACATACTGATATGATTGTATTCCATAATAGTATACATGGTAAATCTGCTCTGTGCTGGGTTGAAGTACCACATTTCACAAATTCAGCTGGTAAAATGATTAATTGCTGTTTATATCTTGTCCTACAGCTGGATGAGCTGTTACTTATGAAATGAACAGACTGTTCTAGCATGTTCTGCAAGCTCTTATTTCTGCCTTTTCCTTTCCAGGGACTTTTGGTAACAGTGGAGTTTTGGTAAATGATGGACACACCTCCCATCCCTCAATGTGTGACTGCCATTCCTCCAGCACCTCCAGCTTCTCCATCTGTCTCTTGGCTTCGTTGATGCTCGAACACACTGACTTCATCACTTGGAGGGACTCGTGCACCATGGAGTAATCGTTGTGCTTCTTTGGCGTTCTTTTTAGCAGCTCCTGAAAACACACACAGATATGTGCACATATATGTTACATGCAAATATAAAACACTTACCAGGCACTTTAATAGGAACACCTGTACACCTGCTTATTCATGCAATATTCCAATCAGCCAATTACTGTATGTGGAATCAGAACAGTGCGTAAAATTATGCAAATCTAGGTAAAATGCTTTAGTTAATTTTCACATCAAACATCAGAATGGGGGAAAAATGTAATCTGAGTGGCTTTGACCATGGCATGGCTGTTGGTACAAGATGGACTTGTTTGAGTATTTCATGTACTGCTGATTTCCTGGGACTTTCATAACAGACGTTCACACAAAATGGTGTGACAAGCAAAAAAAAACATTCAGTGAGCAGTTTTGCAGGTGGAAACACCATGTTGACAAGAGAAGTCAGGGGAGAATAACCAGACTGTTTCAAACGGACAGGAAGGCTATGGTAACTTAAATAAGCACTTTTTGGGCTCTAGAGTGGGACAAAATAAAACTCTAGAGTGGCACAAAATCTCCTTAGCGTCTGGAGACTGCGTGTTTGAATCCCGGCGACGCCTCAGCAATCCATGGCTGGGAGTCTAAGAGAGCTGAATTGGCTGAGTCCTCTGGGTGGGAGCGGCATCTACTTTCTCTCCAATCAATTACAGTGACACTAGCAAATCATAGGTGTCTATAAGCTCATGTATGCATAAATGGACAGATAGCTCTTTCCTCTGAGTGCGCTAGGTCACCCTGTGAGCAGCAGTCCAAAAACATGTGGTTGGCTTCACCCTTCCTAGTTGGTAGCTAGGGGTGACTTAACTGGTGTGTGAGACTTAGCCAAAACTAAATTAGGGAGAAAATTGTGGGAAATCTAAAAATAAATAAATAACTCTTTACATCTGTGGTGAGCAGAGAAGCACCAGAGCCTTGAGGCAGATAGGCTAATCTCCAATCGCCAATCTCAACTCACAACCAAAGAATGGTTTTGTGATGTGAAAAAAATCGGACAGTGTAAACCAGGCTTAACTCAGTGACCATGGAGAGATCCTAAACTCTTCACCCAGGCCAAACAGAACAGCTCCAGCATTTCATCTTAACTCTGATTTACAGAAATGGAACATAGATCACTATCAAATGTGTTTAGTGAGAATCCTTATCTGTTCCAGCTGTGAGATCTCACATGGAACGAAAGCTTCAAGAACATGAAAGAACAAGAGATTGCGGTTTCGTTATGCAAAACTAGCGCTCATTGGTGTTTAGCCTATAGCAGAAAGGTTTTGGAAAAATTTCTGGTTCAAAAATAAGTTCATTGTCAGCAGAAGTGGGCTGTTTTGAAACATGGAATGTCTCAGATGGAGTCAGTTTGATGGGACAGTTTCGCTGTTAATGTTATTAACAGTCTATAAGTCAGGAAATATTACAGAACTTCAGGTTGGGCTCTTGAACAAGACTCTTAAATCTCAATAGCTCATCTCTATACACTTAGAAAAATGGGTTGTTTGGGGATTCTTTGAATGGTTATTGCTGCTAGCTTTCTAAAGTGGTTCTACTTCATTTTAGAGGATGACAAATTTTAAGGGTCTTAGGGGAGAAATCGAAAAAAGTTAGTGATCTTTATGGTAATAGATGGACTCTAAGCTTGGATGGTTGTTTTGTGTAAAATCAGTGAAGATGGAGTTTCTCGGCTGTAGGTTTGTAAAGAGGCTCTTTTGTGAAATAAAAAGAAAGAAAGAAAGAAAGAAAACCACATTACACAGAATCTCCTCTAATATAATCTGCTTGCTTCGGTCTGGTTTCATGCGGATGAGTTTAATGCCACTGGGCGGAAGGTCAGCGAGCCATAACGAGGGAAATAAACAGATTTTCACTCACTCTAAGGAGCAGAGGATACTTGCAGATCCTCTGGATGGGAGCCACCAGGTATCCTTCCAAAGGAACTTCTGTGTTCTTTCTGCCTCCCAACAGCATGCAGTTCTAATGAGGAACAAAGAACCAGAACAGTAAGACAGAACCAAAAAGAGCTAGAATAGAGATAAAGAGCCAACAGAACCAGAGACCAATGGGACAAAATCAGAGAAGGGACAGAAGCAATGAGCAATGAGGCAGAACCAAGAAAAGTCCACACAAAACCATAGACTAGTGAGACAGAACCAAATAGTACTAAATGGTACCAAATAAAGAAAATAGCACAAAAAAAGGGCAGGGAATAGAGAAACAATGAGAGAGAGCCAAAGAGATAGAGCTTAAAAGCAATGAGAGAGAGAGACAAAGATAACCAGAACAGAACCAATGAGCCTCAGAGAATAAAGGGGTACTATAAAAAGCAAGAACAAAATTAAAGAGCAATGAGACACAACCAAAGAGAGGTAGAACAGAACCAAAAATAAGCTTGAAGAAAGAAAAACAAAAAGCCAGTAAAACAGAACAAAGGAGAAATGTAACAGAATCAAAGAAATAACAGAACCAATGAGCAACAAGGCAGAAACAAGAAGAACTAAGGCAAAAACAAAGACACATTAAATTAACAGAACCAAATGGCGCCAATTATTACCAAATATCAGTGGGACACAAACAAAGTTCGATTCATACCATTGAGAGAGAGAGGGAAAAATAGAAAAACAGCTCCAAAGGAGAAAGCCAAATAGTAAGGAAAGAGAGCCAATGAAAACTAGAACAGAACCAAAGAGTCTCTGAGATCAAACCAATAAGCAATGAGCACCAAAAAGTGCCAGAACAAAATCAAAGAGCAACTATATACAATAAGAGAGCTAGAACTTTTAACAAAAAAGTACTAAAAAGAAAAAAAAAAACAGACTCATAGACTACTGAGGGAGAACCAAACAGTACTAAGTAAATAGCAAAGAACCAAACAGAGAACCAAAGAGTTAGAACTTAAGGGCAGTGAGACAGAGCCAAAGAAAACAATAGAATACCACATAAAAGAACCAGAACAAAACCAAAGATTAACTAGACACACCCACAGAGATCCAAAACAGAACCAAAATGCACTAAGAAGGAAAGAAATGAGAAAAACAAAACCAAAGAGCAGCACAGTAAAAGAAGTTAGTACTATGATACAAAGATCTAAAATAATACAAAGGGACAGAAGCAAAGAGTGTCAGAATCAGACTCATAAAATGCATAAAAATGCCATAAAATGCAGATTCAATCAAATTCAAAGGTGGATTTGTAGGTCTGCTCCGAACTCCAAACTGGTTTCATGGTGCTTTTAAGACATGAATGAGTGGCCAGTGCACTAAGTTGTGTGCATGTAGATTTGTGAGAATATGTGTAAGTATGAATATTTCTTCCC
Organism: Pangasius macronema; assembly: GCA_037577455.1. Taxonomy (NCBI): domain Eukaryota; kingdom Metazoa; phylum Chordata; class Actinopteri; order Siluriformes; family Pangasiidae; genus Pangasius; species Pangasius macronema. The sequence continues at coordinate 14,722,651 of CM074966.1, read as the reverse complement.
AACATTGGAACATTGGCAAGAACATTTATAGTGTAAAATGATATATACAATCAATTTCAATAGAGTAATAAGGGGTTGAGATTTATATTTGGGTGGGTGTATGATAGAGGATTTAAAACGAATACTTACCAGAAGATATGTGCGAACACTTCTGATCTTATTCAGCTCCAGCAGCAGCCTCTGGGCTTTCTCATGGTTTCCACAGTACTCATCGTAAATCTGAAACCTGGCCCTCTGAGGACGGACACAGACAAGTATACACAAAGACTTAAGCGCTATTCAGAAGTTACACGAGAGTTATGCACATGGGTTGGAGTTTGAGAAAACAAAGGCATGTCTCAGTTACACACAGTTCTGCACTTGAAATTAAGCCCATTGTTCTTGTGTGATATCTTAATTACACTCAAAAGAATATGGAATGTCTTTCGAGGCCATTATTAAGTACAAATATATATATGATACCATTAATTAATATTCTCCCTTTAAAGTCCATGAACACTTGAAAACATGGAGACCTCAAGCATGAACTACATGCAGAGGAATGCAGAGCTTAAGCTTATCTTAAGAATGTGCATAATCAGGCTCTGAATACACGTAACTTTCCATGATGTATCTTTGAACTTAAATCCATAATGCACTGTAAAATGTAGTTTCTCATAGACTTTAAATTGGCTACAACAGTGACTGGAGAACATCAAACAGTCTAATCTTAGCAAAGTGAGCTAGCTAGCTAACGTTTGCAGCTAATCTTGGCTAGTTATTCATTCCATGCACAAGCTAACATCAATTAGTCTGAACTTTTAAGGTGACGAAATAAATACATTTTTGTTACATCAGCTTTTGGGGAATATGTTTAAATAGATTTACAGCACTGAATTGAAACAACCAGTATGGAGGCCAAGCAGATTTATAGACACTGTCCTTTAGCTAAAAAAGAAACATTTTTAATCAAATCCCATCAGTCAGGATGACAGAGATGATATTCGATGTGGTCAGTGGTAGACAGGCTCCATGTGATACTTATTCCAAAAATAGGACTGGTTTTCTCTTGTGATTGCTGAATTATGTTTTAAATGACGGTTGGCACTAACAGTCCCGGGCTATCATCTTTGCACAGGCCTACCACAGAGGAAATGTCTATTTAACTTTTGGGTTCACGGTGTTATTACGGCTCACGGGAGGTCTAATAGCGAGAATTAGTGCACCGAACCACCTTTCTAAGTATAGGATAGTAGATTAGTGATTGTACACTACCCACAATGATGGATTGTCCAGATGTTTGGCCACCACGTTATGTCTTAGAGGTGGCCAAAACGAGCATATGTTATAGTTATCAGAAAAAAATGACATAATGATACTCTTTTCTGAAGCCCTTACAAGCCGTATCATCTAAAATGTCACAGAAAACTGAAATTTTGTGATGCGTATTTTAAACCCATCAGGTATTGTGTATATTTTTTCATATAATAGCCTCCTTTCAATGTGGCCCTCTGTAGGATCTTGAAAAGTTCTTTTTTTGGCCAAAGGACCAATGGGATATATCACATACACAAGGAATGTACAGTTAATGCTTTTTTCACTGAGAGATAACCCTCCCAGGAGAGACTACAAAGAGATGAGGATAAGAAAAACGAGGTCTCGCAATGGGACAGAACAGAACCATAATCGCAGCTGCACCCACAAATTCAGCCTCTCTACACACTTTGCTATAAAACGTGGCTTTTCAATTGGATTTTTCAGTCACGCTATGATTGAATGGTAAAGCAGAAGCAGAAGTCAATGCTACAGAGCATACAGAAATGCTACAGAGCATAAAGTGTGTGTTGTGTATTGTGCTATGAGAAAAATAATATAACAGAAGTAAATTATTGGGGAAAAAACCCTGAACGTTGCCACAACATCAAGTACAAAGTATGAATAATTGGTGATTCTGCAATGTCTGCATGGATTTCAATGTAAAGGGGGCGGGGCTAATTGTTAGTAGTGCTTACTGATGTTACTCATATGTCATTATATATCCTTTATCAAGACTAGGCTTTACCGCCTGAGCAGTCCTTACACATGAGAAGACTAGCATGTGAACGCTCACTAGCATATGAAAGCTAATGTAGTAAGCCACGCCAGAGAGGTTAAATGAAATGAAACATCTAAGCAAATCTGTGAAAACTCTTTCCTTTCTTCACTAAAGTGTCTAGCGTGTCAATGCATTTGATCGGTTAAGCAGTAAAAGAGGATCTGCTACAGAAGCCGTGCTGGTTCATGTTAAGAAAACTAGAGTTGCTGAGAGTTTGGATCTGGACTGTGGTCAGCCAGTTGACGATTCGTGTTTAGAGAGAATGGGAATTTGGAAAGACAGAAATGGAGATAAAAAGAAAAAGTTTAGCATGTATGAGATATCAGAGACTCACAAAGTGAAGGAAGCAGCGTCCCACTTCGTGATGAGGGTGGGGGTCTGGCTGCAGCAGCTCCTCCACCATGGCCAGGAAGTCTCTGTGCACACAACGGATCTCCTCCAGGTTGGAGAACAACACCTGGTGGGAGCACACGTGGAAGCGCTGAATTATATAGCTAAGATTTAACAATACAAAACAGCATGTATGTGTGCAAAAGTTTTGTTGATTATTCTGTACTATATTACGCACAGTCATACAGAATGGTTTATGTACAAGATAGTAATAAAAAAAAAATCAAAACAAGTTGCAGGAGAATGAAACTATGACTCAGAAATCAGTCTAGACAGAGTATCTGCTGCTTTCTACAGTTGATAGTCGATAACTGCAACCTCTGTGTGACCCACAGCTTCACACACACACACACACACACACACACACGCACGCACACACATACACATCCTCCAACACAGATGCTCACGTATGAGCCAAAACAAGCAGGACACACGGATTCCATGTTTATGCCCCAAAGTAAGCAAGCGCTGTGCGTCACTAGCACTCTAAGCCGTGGCCTTGCGACAACTTCTTCAACTCATCAGGCTCCCCCAGCTAAAATAAACTCCAGCTGCTTCCTGTGTCATCCCACCTTTCCACCTTCATGCAAAATTTTACTATTTTCAGCTGAAAAGAGGTCTGGATCGAACTGCAGTTTGCAGTTTTTTACTGGATTGCACTGAAAGCACCATTTGTGTTGACTCTTAGGAATTTAAGAAGTCAAAAAAAAAAAAAAATCATGGTTTAATTAACAAACTCACCTTCACCATCTCCTCTGTGATGTTCTTATCAATTTTAGCCACAGCATACTGGTTGAGGCGATGCAGGAATCCCTGTTTTTTTTTTTTTATGTAAACAGCAGAAAGCAGAAACAGTTAGTTATGTAGAGATAAAAGAAAGGGCCAAGCTGAAAAGATTCATATGTCAAATGTCAGTACACCTTCTACAAAACCCATTGGGTCTGAAAGTTAATGAAACACGAACAAAGCAACAGCAAGAGCATTACAAAGGCAAACAATCACAGCAGGACGATATTTGCTCAATGTTAACTCAATATGACATTCTATGAATATAAAAAAAAAATCCCACAGTATTGCATAATGAAAGGACTGAGAGGTTCTGAGTCGTTCAAAACAAACTGCTTTGTCCCAAGGTTCAGGAAGTCAGCACACCAAATAAATCATCTAGCAAAGTCTCAGAATGCTGACAAGACGGATTGTTGCATGAGGAAAGCGTTATCTGTTCTTATTTTATCAGCACCACACACTGGCATTTGCACAGCTAGCAAAACACCAAGCCCCCCTGTTTTATTACAAACAGTCAAGGTCAACTAGGTTTGTCCTTTTTAGGTTTAGATATCTCACAGAAGATTAAAAAAAAAAAACAACAACAATCTTGCTTTTGGTTTTTGAATCTTTCTGATTGTAAGTGGTAGCAACCCAACTACCAGAGAACATTATTAAACTGTTTAGTAAATATTCGACAGTTCCTAAGAAGGTTAATGTACCAAAAATAACATTCCTACTTTATATAATGATGGTTTGGAGCCTCCAAACCATCCATCCAAACCAAATATTGCAGCCTCATTCTGTGTCTAAGCCATAGGTATACAAAACTTTCTGTAATGCTGATTTTCTTTGTACTCATGTATTGATAAATGGCAATCACCCATAAATTATCAAGCATGTTGTCATGTTGTCATGTTGTCTTGTCAAGACAAGGCTCGTGGAAGAAAACAACAAAATGATGACTGGTGAAAAAGGTGAAAGATTGTTTCCTAAATGCTGCATGCAATAAATCTTCCAGTAATGCAGCTCAGCCACTGCAGCTTGTCAGCTACCATAAACGCACAAACACGCTAACTCTTCCTCCTTCCACAGGGTGCCATTTCTTTTGTCCTAATTGAATGAATAGTCTTATTTGTCTTAATATACAGATTTCTTTTGCTTTCGTTCAAGCCATTAATATGAAATGACAGATTTTCATTAAACAATGTTTGTTTGGAATTGAAATAAATAAGTGATATAAAACTGGCAATGTTTTTTTGTACATAAATTTGCAGGAATTCAACCCTTTTAAGTAAATTTACACCCACTCTCATAAGACACAAACATTTTTTCCTAACTAACTGGATTTTCATGAATACCAGTTTTTGTACGTAAACGCTCTTTTGAACTACTCATGAATAAATTAGTTCGTATCCAGTTAGATAAATGATGCTCATTATAAGAATGTCTATGTTACATAATAAACATTTTCAGAACACCAAGAAACCTTGATAGCTTGAACTTTCCTTGAACCAGAAGTTCCTAGAACCGCATCGAAAACTTTCTGCTAACCTAAAATTATCCCTGAGGAGAGTCAAAGGTATCACTGAAATGATACATAGTGAAAGTCTGCAGATTAGAGGAGCAAAAAGCACTGATTTCTGTTCATTTTATACATTTGGGATCTTAAACGAAACATTCAATCATGTACAAGATGGGCAAAAAAAATGTTAGATAATGTTCTGAGAATTGCACATCGCTTCCATTTTGAAGACAAAAATCAGATACGCCTCAGTCCCTGATGGAAAGGGTTCCCATCATCCAGAACGCCTACATTCCCACGAGGTTAACTATATTCAGTACCCATGCATTCACTGTGGATGAATACAGCCCATTGTCAGTTTAAAGCAGTCTCCCAATTTTACCAGAAAAAAAAAACTATTAAGGAGACAGAACTGTATTCTGATCATCAGTGATGGATCTAATGAGCTGAGACCCCCTGCAGCAGAGCTGGAATATGTCGTCTTCTTTTAGCACAGAATTTTAGCTAAAATTCTTTAAGACAGAATTAAGTACAGCCTCTGGAAAGATCTTTACTTTTATCTGATAAATATGCAATGTCATAAAGTTGGACATTAATCATATGCTAATCGAGCTCTGTGGATCTGGTACATCTTGAGATATGAAAAAAAATTAGAAATGTTTCCCTGCTTCACCGCCCTACAAACCACTTTAATAACACTATAGAAAACAAGGCATTTCCTGTTAGCATGTCAGACCGAGATCTGCTGATTACGGCTATGCCGTAAACACCTTCTCCAAACTTCGAGGGACGACGTGCCCACAGCTGATTCCAGTGAAGTACATGGCCAAATTAGCAGGCAAAGTCTCTGGGCTAGCACGCTAATTACAGAGCACTGAACAGACTGATTACAAGTGGCTCGCATATTTCTACAATTAAATTTAAATTGTTTCCATAGGCACTCCAATCCCCAATCTGAGCAAAAGATATGATGATAGAATAGCCAAGGAAATGACTTGACTAAATAATAAGAGTCACTGTGGTAAATGTTTAGCATTGATTGCCCTTTGGAAACTGTGCTGTGTAGCAAAGTGAGATTTGATTAGCAAGTCTAATTCCTACACACATAGATTTTATTAAAAAAAAATACACAGCCATCTTACTTTGGACAAATTGGACTAAATGAATGCAGCTTACAAAAAATTTGCAAGTGACCTGCATGTGCAGTGGAATTTTCATACCAATTTATGTCATCAAAATTCCACTGCACATTCAGGTCACTTGCAAATTTTGGTATCTAAAGTTATTTCCACTTTATTGGTTGGTTTTTCAACATAAAATGATGAAATAAGGATAGGTCAATAAGGTTAATAGGGGTTAAGCACATGTCTCGGCCAAGGTACACCATAGGCAGAAATCTTTTCATGACATCAGGAACGTCTTCAGAAACCCAGGTGCTTTTGGCACATTGGTCCATAAACTAGAGCAATCAGCAGATTTTATTTTCTGGGCCATAGTTCTGTTCTTTTAAAGAACCCAATATTTTAAAGTCCACTACCCCAGATCCAAATTTTAGTTCCTAGGCCACAACACAACACAGTATAAAAACTATGTGTCTTTTGCTACACCTCCAGTTCTCTTTGCAGAACAGACAGTTATCACTGCCTGCATTTCTCCAACCAATCCTTCCTCCACATTTTCTCTTACTTTTCTGTACAAAATGGTGCAGAAACAAACACTACAGCTAAAGTCTCAAAGTCACATGACAGGCAGCTCTCTCATTTACAGTATTTTTGTGAGAAAGTAGGATTTGGGGCTCAAGCTTTGTGTAGTGTGAGCCCCATCTGCATTTGCTCGTATAGTGTGCAAACCCCTACAGCAATAAAACAACAAATTGCAAGTGATTAAAGATGTGTAGGTTGATCAGTTTATGTAGTATTAACTCGAGTTTACAGAAGAAAGACCAGGAGCCAAGGGTTTTCAGAAGCAAAGGCACGGATTGACACTTTGCCATTTGGCCACTATGTTACATAACCCCCAAGAAACCCCCTGGAATGCTTCACACCACTGTTTGAGTTATGCCTTCCTCGAGCTTTCAGGTGGACTTATTTAGCAAAACCCAAGTTGAACAGAATAAAACATATGAGCACACCATTTGACTTTTAAGATTTATTGCCTACTATCAGTGGTTTAGGTCAAAAAGCTCCTGTCAAAGAATGTCAGCTAAAAGCACCACTGCACTGATGGAAGCAGCTGTACAATGTTTGCAAGGGGCCACAATATAATCAGTTCTGACACTAGAGCTATCTGGAGACTCTGCTGGAACTGAGCGCTAGTTTCCTGTCTGTCTGTCCATCTGTCTGTGTATCTGTCCGTCTGTGGAGCTCCAAAAAGGGACCGTGAACATCAGAGCACTGATAAGAAACACATGCTCCCAAATAGCTTTGTGCTCAAATATGGACAATTCAGAGCTGGTTTTCATGACCGGATGTGCTTTGCTCAGGAAACTCCATTTGTCTGAGATGAGCACAATCAGAAGCAGGAGTTGTAGCAATCAACGTGCTAGGATAGTTTTGGAATGTGGGGCAGGAAAAGATGTGACTTTCAACAGCTTGCTGGAAATCCCAGGCTGGTATACGTATGACAATGGACTTCATTAGAGACTGAGGTCCTATTAAGTTCTCAATTTCATCTACAGTCAAAGAAATGAGACACAGCGGTTTCTAAACAATTAAAGTCTTGAAGAGGACTCAGGCTAGAATGGTAGAGATCTACCAAAACAAAAGCAAAAAGGGGGGAAAAATGTGTGCTTTTTGAAGAGACCTTGAGTAAAGTGAAACAGCACCTCATGGGCATCCTGTCTTGGCAGACTAGCCACATAGTTCAGTCTTCACACACTCACAGAAATGCTTCGCTTGGCTGGTGCTGTGTGGAGGTTTGGAGCAGGAAATCCAGGATTTATTAGACACAGGCCAGATGATTGACTGCCCCAACACTCAACAAGATTTTCTCAGATCACAGTCAAATCCTGGAAAAATGATCGTCATGCAAAACCTGGCTTCCTTCAATTGTCACATGTTCTTGCACCTGCAGTGGCGATGAACACAAGAAATGCCATTGAAGGAGAAAGTCCTCAAAATTCCTTCAGGGTTTAGGAAAGGCATTTAGCAAGTGGATTGTACAAGCCGTCCTGTAAATTTTAGATTTATTTTATTACCTACCATTTCTATGGCATGGATATAAACTCTGATGTTCACTTGAGTTCACTTGGGGATGCTCTATATAAATTACTCTACAGCACTACAGCACTGTTGAATTCTCAACTCTGAGAAGTTAGAAGGTTTTGATAACAGCACAGGGACCTGTATGACAGATATTCTACATAATCTAACCCTAATAATAAACTGTTAATTAACAAATAAGATGTTATTTAATGAAGAAAAAACACACAATCATGTATATGGTAAGGTTTTCTGTAATTTCTTTAACATTTATGGAAGGAGTCTCCAGTGTCGGTGCTTTGGAACAGTCAGTAAGCTACATTTTTTGACTTATTTCACACATGTTCCACAACATAACTGTATAATGTATAATATATAAATGTAACTATACAGTAAAAGGGGTCCCTGCATGACTAGTGGTTAGGCCTTGGCGCCCTCACCGCTGTGGCTTGGGTTTGATTCCCAGCCAGGGAAGTACCCCAGTCACTGGGGTTGCACACTTCAGGAAGGACATCCAGCGTAAAAAAAAAAAAAAAAAACTATGCTAAATCAAAATATGTGGACCAACGAGCCACTGTTGCATCCCCTAACAGGAGCAGCCGAAAGAGCAACAACAACATAAATGTAACTATAAATGGATAAAAAGTGACATTGTTGGTAGCAAAATGGTAGCTTTGGCAAATGTCTGTAGTATAAGTGGAATAAAACATTTCGGATGTGCCTTTATTGGAAAATAAAGGGTAAATAGGTACTAACAGTAACTCTGCTTCATTATTATATTCATATTCTTTCAACTATTTATCACATTGTGCGTCTGCCCATGTCAGAAGACTGATGAAGGGTAGAGACTTCTCCCTGGTTAACAGCATACACATTAAAAGTCTATTAGTCGTCTTAGCAGGTGTTTGTTATCAAGCGCAGTGGGTGTGTGAAGTCTTCAACACATCTGCTATATCCAATCTCCAATACAGCTTTCCAAGAGACTTTTTAAATATATATGCTGCTTGTGTGTTATTCAGTAACTGTGTATGCTGAGCCCTGTTAGAAAGATGGAGGCATGTTATGCAACACTTCTCTTAAACACCAACATCTCTTCCATTCCAAGGTCATAATATCATAATTACAGGAAGGTCTCTTGCTCCTGCACTTGTTATCTGGGTCTCTCTCAAAGAAAACAAAAGAGATACTGAATGGAGTGAACACAGAAAACACACAGTGTTCCCGTCCTGACACAACAACATCCACCGAAGCTGACAAAGGTGAGTTCATCACAAGTGGTAATATACTCTATAATAAATAACAACAAATTCATATCTATTTTATGTATATAAGGATCATTTTTCCCATTTTTGATACATATATCAAAGCCCAGAGAATGGGCCAATACTGACCTTTTTCACTTTAATAATCATGATAGCTGTTAAAAAGGTGGTGTTGTGCTTCAAACAGTAAATACGAGAAATAATTGGCTAGTGCATTGGATCCAGTATTTCAGGCCAATACAACTTTAATACCTGGGAAATTCAGTACACTGGCTTGCTATAGTATTCACCCCCTTGAACTTATCCATATTTTGTAGGAACTGAAATAGACTTCACTGGGATTGTGGATCATTAATCTACACAATTATTGAAGTGGAGGAAAAAAATCAGTATAGTTTCCCAAATTATTGCAGAAATACAAAGTTGTGATTGCATACGTATTCACACCCACTGCTATGAAACCCTACATTACCTTCACTCATAAGAATTTACACAAAATAATGTAAAAATTTTTCATGAGATGTGTTTTCATGAGATTTTCTATTTATCACATATGAGATCATGCAGTAAATCAATAGCCGCTGCAATGTACCAGAAATATGAATGAACATGAGGTGTCAGGAAAAGCTTTCTATATTGAAAAAACACATTGCGTCAACATATTTCTCATCAAGAAATCCAGATTCTTTGGATAAATCGGATCAAATGAACCCTGCAAGCCTACATGGCCACCCACTTTCTTAGTAAACTGATGCTGCACTGCCACATCATCGGCACTTGCCAATCACATGTTCTGTGATTACTTGGATGAGATTTTCAGCTACGTATTATAACAAAAACCTCTGCAGCGACAACTGTCCAACTTTGACCTGTCGGTACAATCAAATTAATTGCATTAAAAGGATTTAATCCTTATAAGCACATTTGTAACATATATATGTATATATATATATTTGTTCCATTTCCACTGCAGGAATCTTTTTTTGACATGTTTTTTGACATGAACTGTTATGTAATGTGTTATATGAGTTCATAACGGGGTTTATAAACAGGGACAGCAGTACATTCTGTGCAAATGAAAAATGACTTGTCATTGTGAATGTGATCATTAGAAACAGGCTGCTTTTGTTTGAAGATGATTCACTGATTCTTTGTTGTTTTAATTAGTCCAGGCTTTAATTTAGTGTCAGACAGCAAACTTTCTCCGAGGCTCAGCAAGTGTTTCAAGTTGAAATGACTTTGTTATTCTTGGTGGTAAATGCATTTAAGGGATAAAGATGTTTTTGGTGATTTATCAGTCTGGAGAGATAACAATTTCCCCCTTATCAAATGGGAGTGAGCTGGATGATAATGTGAATAGGCTATGTCTGCAGGGCTTAATGAACCAGTGGAGTGTGAAAGCAGAGCAACAACCAGACAAGTGTGTGAGCAGCAGAAGCTCATTCTGAATGCTAAAGCCGTAAGAATCCAAATGAGGTCTTGAACTCCTAAGGAGAACTCCTAAGGCTTCTCGGGTCCTAGTAACGAAAATGGCACAGGTCAACAAAAAAACATAGGTTTCCTGCCAACTGTTATGAGCAAGGTCGTGGTGATGTGATCTGTGGTGAGAAGACATGTGCACGGTTGCTGTCACGTTCTCCTAAGTAGGTTAAACGTGCCAAAATGGCTATGGACTGCAAAATAAAGGTCACCTGTCACTCCCAGACAAAACAGGATGAAAGCCACATGTTTGCAACTAATTCATGAGAGGCTAACAGCAGGTGATCGTTCACATTCCTGTCTTTAAGCAGAAAGTCCCTATATGGGTTGAGGCAGGGACATAAAATCAGTGCAGTGTGTGGGACTGTTGTTTTGAAAGGAAATTTATGGCCCAAGCACACCAACAACCAAGTTACAGGAACTCATACAAAGATTTAAAAGATTTTTAAAAAATCTTTTTAAAAAGATTTAAAGATTGAAAGCGCTATTGGTTGTGCAAAATCCTCACGCGCCTGCACCAGACAGGAAATGGGTGTTGATTTTCTTCCTGTGGAGGAAAAACTTCATTTATCAGTCCTGTTTCTGCACTGCATCAACGACACAGGAATGCTACTGTGCTGTCTGACTACACAGACCACCAGCAGCAGCGCCTATATAAGGCTAGAGAGACTTTTTGCATAAAAGATACACAGAGACAATGCTGTCTTTTAGCACAGCTCATGACAACACCATTACTCGTCTCAGACTCCTCACAATGTAGCTACAGTGCTGGGAAATATCCACAGGAAGCACAGACTATAAATACAGTTCTGATCACGTTCAGTCCGTCCTTGGATATGCTAAAAAGTCGTTTGCAGATGTTGAAAAGACTTTTGTCTGCATGCTTTGGTCAACCAAGTGGTTCTCCACGCACAGGACTCTACAGCTGTAATTACAATGTAATTTTTTTTTTTTTCAGCTTTCAAATTGTTGCATAGCTGTAAAAGTTCAGGCTTGATTTTTTCACATACGATATGGGCCACATTTCAAATGAAACTCTAAATCTGACACATAAATCCATCACCTTCTTCTGTATGCGACAATAGGATGAATAAACGCACCAGAAAGTGATAGACTGCTCATGTCAGATGCCACCTCAATGCCAGTGTGACATGTTTACGCAGCCTGGCGAAATGTTGTATTGTGATGGGACAGTCGCGTATGCAAATGGTCTCACAAAAAGCGAAATGTTTGTCTATTCAGGGGGCTCCCCAGTGGCACAACAGAATAGTATTCCCCTATTATTGGGAGATCTCAAGTTCAAATCTCAATGATGCCCCAGCCATCCATGGCTGGGAACTAACAGAGAAACATTGGCCTTGCTGTCTGGGTGGGAGGGATGGCATATAACCTCTTCCCTGTCAATCACAGCAACACTAGCCATGGGCATCTGTGAGCTCATGTATGTGGAAAAGGGCAGATAACACTTTCCTTTGAGTGTGTTATGCTGCCCTGTATAAAAAAAAAGATGCAGTTCAGATACAGTTCAGTACAGTTCAGAATACAAGACTACAAATCTGAGGATTTCTTTCACTTGAGAAGCTTACACTGTACAAAGTAAGTGATTTGGGTCTGTACGAGGCCTTGCATTTCAATTTTGTTTCACCCTAGTCTCCTTTTCCTAAGCCTCTGTAGTGGAAAGGAACATGGATAAGTGAGGATTAGGGAGCAAAATACATTTTCACTCCAATTACACTCTTTAAAGCAGCGTTAATGATCAACAAATGCACCGAATAATAGAATTCAGTACAACAGTACAACAGTCAGCAAAACCTACTGAATATGCATCAGTATGGCACTATGTATTTACTCCAAAGCTGATTATGCAATCCCATGATTGGCTAGGGCCTGGATGTTGATCATGCTGACTAAGCTGGACTTTCAGTTCCAAGTCTTAGTCAGTCTTTACCAGAACACTGTCACTGTCATTATTGTGCTGCTGATTAGACCCAATTTTCTTGGAACAACCACTATGAATGTACGACTTTCCTTTGAACCGTTGTGCTTGATTCTTTATCCTGAATCCCTGTCACAAAATTGGAGGCTCCAAGTTGTGAAAGAACCCCAAGAACATTTTTGTAAGTCCTTAGAGACAGGCCTGAATGGGAATGAAAAGGGGACTGGCCAGAAAAGGACCCCTTCCAAGGGCTCTGGGCTCAATGCCATCTTTGTATGAGGGAAGAAACAGCGGTCTTTGCTAACTCGTCCAGCGCGCCAGCTCTGTCCTCTAGACCCTTCCTGGCTGAAACAGCACACACTACAGAAAGAGACATGTGGATGGCACCCTGCGAGTCCACCAAAACCAGAGATCGAACTTGATGAGCTATCCAACTGATTTGTCCCGGATCCATCCTGAGCCATTGATTGTTCAGCCCGTAGGTTAAACCACAGGTGGAACCTTGTTACTAAAGAAGTATTATGCAATCTCTAGAGTTTCCTCTTCCAAAGTGCTGAAAGTTTAACATAGCCCTCTGCCACTTATTCTGATCTGGACATTGTGCTATAATAAAGACCAAGATTCACTGAGAAATAACCTAAAATCTACATAAAAAAGGGAAACAGAAAGTTGGTCATACTTCCCATGAGGAGAGGGTGCACCCTGGTATTAGCTCGAGGGTAAATATAATGAGGAAAAGGCTTTGGCTACAAAGAGTATCCTCAATTTTAACATGAAATCTGACAAAAATATTGAGTCAGCTTATAAATTAGAGAGATGGGAATATAGAGGTTTGTTAGAGTGAAGGTTTGGTACCGATTCAGGTGGTGGACAACTTGGAATTCTTTTGAGTATGCCTGGCGAGTATTAATGCCCATTTCACGTAGCATGGAACCCTCACAAGTGGCCATTGATGCCCCTCTATGTGAGCACCTGTCACAAGGAAGGACAGCTGGCATGAGAGGGCACATAGGCATCCTATTCATCCCTCAGCATAAGGATGCATTTACATATTAATAAGTACATCATTTAGTCTTTTTGAATGGAACCTTGGTGCCTTTTCCTCTTTAGTATGGTTCAAGTAGGCACATGAAGACAAGTGATCAAATTCTGGTGCTGACCAGAACAACCAAGAGCACCTGGGCGAGTGGTTCCAAGTGAACTCCATCATGGTTTGATTGCAGTGACAAAGGGTTTCAACTCTGTATGTTGCATGTTGAGACACAATTGCAAACTGAGCCAAAGGACAGAGCTGTAGAACTACAGAAATGCGATGTGTTCTGTAGATTTGGGCTGATGATAAAAACAGAGAAAATTATAGGTGGATGCGATACATAAAATATTTTAAAATAGTAAATATTTATATAATTATCTATTAAATTATTGAGTGCTGGCTCAGTGTTCTACATGCAGGTGATTTCTTGATTTCTACACGCACTCCGCAAACATTTGTTCACATTTTTTAGTCGCCAAATTTCTGACCAATGAATGAAACTGTTTAACAGGTAAGGTTTTCAGCCATACATGCCCCTTCACCAATGTTTTTTTTTCCTTTAGGGTGTGTTTAATTATGTGCAGTGAGAAACCAGAAAGCAAATGTCCCAAAAGTATCAATTTTTGCTCTGATTCAGACTCGGTAAACAGATTAAAAGGTGTGAAAGTGCACTAAAAGACATGGCTTCAGGAGTCAAGGATCCAAACAGTCCACCAAATATTATTACACCTCCAAGATACTTCTTAAGTGCTTATAAAAAGATTGATTCACAAATGGATTCTGATTCATTGAGTAACTTGTTTTGCCTCTTTGCCAAAGCTCTGGAAAGGAGCGACGGCACAGGAAGAACAGAGCACAATGTAAAGCAGGGGAGGGCCAGGAAGGAAGGAAATCCTGCTTGCCATGAAACAAAAGCAAAAGGAACTCGCCGACTGGAGCCCCTTGAAAGCTCTCACTAGCCTGCCACATTCACAAACCTGACACCCAACCCAACAGTCAAACACTGTAGGCTAAAGTGTGCTAAATATGCCATTTAGAGGGGGAGCGAAGATCGGTTCTGAACATCCCATTATTATATTTTGTATAATTCTTGGCTCCACTGGTTGTCAAGGGAAGATCTAAAACAAATCTCATTTTTATGAAGATCAAAACAATGTAATACAAAGTGGATCAATCAAGATACCCTTCAAAGATACTTTTCTTCAATTCTTTCATGTGAAATGTAATAACACCTGAATGATGAAAAGATATCAGACATTCAAAACCAAATAAGACAGCGATCACATAAAGCTACATCAAGCCAAATGAGAGAGGTGGGTCTCAATAGCTGGCTTTGTATGGAAGCTCTTTCTGTCTGAAGCTTGTGGGGAAGACACACAGACTGCTATCTGACAAGAATCTTAAAATCAAAGTCGAAGAACATTTTTCAGTAGAATAGACTACACTGGAATAGTTTGTCTGTTTGCTGAGATTAATGCACAACGTAGAGACAGGGCGTTGTTAATTAGCATTTCCGACTCAAATGAGTCCCCTTTGGCTCTGCAGTGGAAAAAGAAATGTACATAGACAAGAATCTAAACAATCCTCCATGTAGCCAGCATAAATCACTTCTTGTCAACACTGTGAGTGGAAAAAAAACTGACAGACGAATTCAGGAGAAACAGCAGAGAGTGAGGACTAGCGAGTGTTTGATTAGCAATGGTGAAGGTGAGGATGCTAGTCTCCTTTCCCATTACAGCTGACAGTCTTTCCAATGCCTCTGACAAATTATAGAGATGACCATGAACTCTTCAGAACAGTGTTCGAAAGCGGTCTCTGGGCACTTATTTTTCAGTATTTTTCAAGCACTGCTGTATTACTAGCATCTACAAAGCCTCTACTAATTGTTTGCAAGCACACTACTAATAGATTTATTCATTCCCCCATTTTGGCAGCTACAAGATTTTTCAGACAGTCATGTAAACAGCATACTACAATATCTTAACTCGGAAATCCACACATGAATATGTTTCACAACATAATTTGTTTTTGCAACTGGCCCAACACAGTTAGCTTAAAGTCTAAATGGATTCCTACTTGCTACGTATGCTCACTACATAGGGTATAAAATAATGGCTAATGGCTA
Organism: Pangasius macronema; assembly: GCA_037577455.1. Taxonomy (NCBI): domain Eukaryota; kingdom Metazoa; phylum Chordata; class Actinopteri; order Siluriformes; family Pangasiidae; genus Pangasius; species Pangasius macronema. The sequence continues at coordinate 14,706,862 of CM074966.1, read as the reverse complement.
ATAATGGTATAAAATCTACCTAGTGCAGTATATTCCCAGTAAAAAAAGAAATTCCCAGAAATCTGATTAACCGTATACATGCACTGAATAGCCTGACTATTAAGCTAAAATCCAGGTGGTCTTAGTAGAATTCTTGAAATACAATAACACTTTAAATCCAATTGGAGATATTATAATATGTTTATCGGATAAAGACTCCTATTCGGATAACTCCTAAAATCAGATATCATTTGGATTAATGAGTGCAAATGTAAGCATGAACTTTAGGCCAGTACTCAGATTACAGCATTTGGTGCATGTATACAGTTAATCTGTTATAATTTGCTGTTTCAAGATTGAAAGAAGGCATTATGTGCAATTTGCAATCATAAAAATGGAAAAATATTTAGATATTCATTATTAGATATAGATATTTAAACCTCATTAGCAGCAGAGCTTCCAACTGACAAGAAATCAATTTAATTTTATTTTTAAATATTAGTCATGCTGCTACCACCTTGCTATCATGCTACAAGAAACCTGAGTGATATTGAATGACTCTTGACTTAACTTTTCCCATTATTAGATAACTAATCTTCCTGTACACACACAAGAACAAATAATTACCCTTTTTTTTTTTTTAGGTTCGTTGTTTGACTGTGCGTATTACTCTAGGCCTCTGTTAAGGGAAAAGCCATGCAATCAAGGCTGCTGTTTCCGAAACAGCAGGAGTGAATATGAACTGGCAGGAAGAGGTCAAGGATGGGGGTAACGTGACCCCCCAGGAGGAGGAGCAATGCCGGGGTCACTGCTTGTTCTGAGTATGCATACCCCATTTGGCTTCAGTCCTCATCACATGCTTGAGTGAAAAACAACAATAAGATTGGCTGCCCCTACAGTAAACAAACCGCAGTGGAAGAAGAAGACCAACATGCGTGTCTGTGTCTCTAAGGGACCTAGCACTTATGAATTTCAGCATTAATACAATCTTTAACATAATACAATAGTGTAAAAGCTAAATACTCCACCTCTCTGCCTTTTTAAGACATGTCTGGCAGCTTTAGGCTTTTCTCTAATCCTTGAAACCTGCAGACAGGAGGTTTAGGGTTTCATCTCATCTCACATTCCTTCTGTCAAACTTGGAATTAATAGAAAAGCTCCATTTTAAAATACATGTGGACTAAAAAGCACAGGCTACGTCCTACACCTACACTTTTTTTCACAGGAACATGGCCATATATATCTATACAGAGGTCCATACCTCTGTATTCTTGGATGCTTTTTTTTCTCCCTCCCACATAGAGTCAAATTCAATATGGAAACAGTAACATCCTGATAACATGGTGGTAGAATCTAGCCTACTATGCAGAAAAGACTTGCATTCCAAGAAAAGTCAGCGGTGACGATGGTTCTCAGCTGACCTCAGAGCAGCTCAGGATGAAACTGTAAGTTTGCCCATAGACTTAATTGTCCATTATGTTTACTTCTTGTTGAGAGGTACAACATACATATTATAGACTAACACTTGACATACACTCTATGGATAAAAGGTATGTGGACACCTGACCATAACATCACATTCCACATTTAGTCCCCGCTTTGCTGTTATAATAGCCTCCACTCTTCTGGGAAAGCTTTCCACTAGATTTTGGAGTGTGGCTGTGGGGATTTGTGCTCATTCAGCCACAGGAGCATTAGTGAGATCAGGCATTGATGTTGGGTGAGGAGTCCTGACATGCAATCGACATTCCAGTTCATCCCAATGGTGTTCAGTGATGTTGACATCAGAGCTCTGTCCAGGCCACTTGATCTCTTCCACTCCAAGCTTGGCAAACCATTGCTGTGTTGGTGGTGTCTTGTAAGTGGTAATTTGCAAGTTGTAATAATGTAATTTCCCATCTCGGGACGTTTGACGTGCGAAGTGAAAAAAAAATGGATCTCTTCATGAAAGCTGGTCTTCTGTTTGCTCTGTCAGAGCACTTAAAGCTCATAAAAAGCCTCTTTAACCGCACTTTTACAGTTACAAGTGGCTGAGTGGCTATAGTGAACTTCAAACATTCATGCAATATTTTGGACTGAAATTGCAGCACAACAACAACAGCAGACAATAGCACGTAGCTTAGCAACAAGCTAGCCAGCTACATTAGTAATAACTCTAACGTTGAAGATTACCTTCTCAAAACAGTGGCTAGTATGGCTAATGCTATAGATTTCACCAAGTACTGTGTCTGTATATTAACTGATCTAAAGCCAATAATGCTATAAACTAATTTAAAAGTAGAGAAGGGGTACTTTACACTGTTCACAGTGTGCACCACCATGTTGATATGAGGTCACTCTGGTCTGCTGTCTCCACTCCTGTCCGGTCATTGGTCTTCTGTCTCCACTCTTGTCCGGTCATTGGTCTCCTGTCTCCACTCCTGTCCTGTCATTGGTCTGCTGTCTCCATTCCTGTCCTGTCATTGGTCTTCTGTCTCCACTCTTGTCCGGTCATTGGTCTGCTGTCTCCATTCCTGTCCTGTCATTGGTCTTCTGTCTCCACTCTTGTCCGGTCATTGGTCTGCTGTCTCCACTCCTGTCCTGTCATTGGTCTGCTGTCTCCACTCCTGTCCTGTCATTGGTCTTCTGTCTCCACTTCTGTCCTGTCATTGGTTAACTAATGTGTGCACCTGTTCTGAGTTCAGCCCTTGATAGTTTGTCTATTTATGCCCACAAATTTCACTTATTGTATATTTGCATCAGTTAAGTTTCCAGGCATCTTTTCCTGTTTTCTGTTTGTTCTGTTTTTTGTCTATTGTTTGTGTTTTGGTTTTGATCATGAATTGTTTGAATATTGACAGTGATTACTGGATTTGCCTATTCAGCAACACGCAGAGTTTATGTATTTGCATCTTGCCTCTCACTCATGCACGTAACATTAGATGACCATAGTAAAGTTATCTTACATACCCTGCAAGAGAGAAAAGGAGGAGACAACTGTAAAACAAAATATTTAACAATTTTGAAATTAGCAATTAGTGTAGTACATGTTCTGCAGTGTGATATATGAAGTGTGTCACATTTCTGCTATTGGGACCTCACTAAAATTGTAGTTCTGGTTAGAGCCCTGCACATGAGAAACATGTGACCTCCCAAACACGGGTTAACTGTTACAAGACTTCTCACATGAGAAACATCAGAGGAGGCTGTGCATTGATGTAGGCCTATTTGTCAGATTTATTTGTTTGCACATGTTGTTAATCTATTAAAAAATCAACAAGCTCTAAAATATTTCCCTTTACAAGCTCCAAAGGATTTTAGCCTGGAGGCTTGTACAGGGCTAAGACTTAGATCTCGGTCCAGTGTCCCTAAAGCCCCACAGCGTTAAGGGTCTTGTTGATGAGACAGAGTGCTCAAACTGATCTTTTATGACGAGCTTTGAAAAAGAGGAAAACAGAGTGCAATCTGTAATATAACATTATCTCAGTTTCACAACTGTTCGTGGCGTATCCAATTAAAATAAAGCTCTAATATAATATAGTTCCATGATAAATATTTTGTTTTTCTGGAAAGGAATGTCTCACTAGAGACCCAAAGGGGTAGTACGCATTAAAAGAGTGCAAGGCCCCAAAAGAAAAATAAAGCCAGTTTCAGTTTTATGGCACCACAATTTCATCTTTACGAGTTTCATTATCAAGGTTTAAAAACATGTCATTGGGTGGTCAAGCCTTCAAGCCACAGGGCACTGAAGAGGAAAATGTTGCAGAGGGACTAGTTAACCGAGGCGAGGCGAGGCGAGGCAAGGCTCAGAGGACTGCACCTCGCTGTGCTCACAGCCAAATCTGTTTTTCTACTGAAACTAAGAAATTAAAGGGATTTCGTTCACTCCCTCCAGACTATTTTTCCCTACAGGTGCTCTTTGTGAAATCAATTAGGTAATTAAATATCAGAACAAATCACCAGAAAGGTGTTCCAGTGTAAGTGCAATGAAAATGTTTGAAGGATTGTCACTTATACATGGAAGCGTCAAGTTTCTTGGCTTCCAGCTATCTAAAATAAACAACTATCTAAGAGCTCGCGTTATCAAGATGAACAGTTACATAAGGTATTCTAGGGAAATCGCAGAGACAGCCCTTAAGGACACTTCCTCTGTCTGAGAAACAGAGCCAAACGCACTTTGCTCATCTTTTAGTGAGGCATTATGTAACATATTTAACATATAACATATTTTTGGAGTTATACTGATTCTCCAAGACGTATTGATACCTTAACCAGGCATCATGTCTGACATGGCTCGCTGGTATTCTCAACCTCTGAAGAATTCCTCCACCAGGATGTATGGTTTATGAGAGAAGGCATCAAGCCCAGGCTCTCGCGTCAGAGCCCCCTCTGGCAATTTCTCCATGCCTGTCCAGTGGGAGCCAAACTGTCTAGCACAAACCTCCTCCACCCAAAACCTAACAAACACACATGCCCTCTGTTCAACATGGCACAGATCCCCTGGTACATCCAGGCAACAAAAAGTCAGTCATTGATCTCAACAGGCCTTCAGGGCTGACTCTTGAGGTGCTGCGGTGATCAGAAACAAACTCTAGTTAAGTGGGAGGGAGTAACTAATGAAGACGTGCTGTGAAAGTAATCAGTCTCAAACCTCAAGCTGGACATGAGAGGAGACTTTGATCCTTGATGCCTTGGGTGATGTTTTCCATAGCCTTTTTCTTCTTTAAAGGAAAAAAATCCACCCTGAAGGACTTGCATTTCAATATTTATAATCAACATGTGATCAACAAGTTTGCCTGCTTGCTGATAATGATGCCAGCGGGATTTCATCTCTGCCTAAAAGAGAATGATCCAGCAGTGCTTTAGTCATTTAGTCTCAAAAAGATCATCTTCCAAAGCATCACCTTTCATGCTAATACAGCCATCAACATCATCACACTCGTCATCTTGGAGATTCCTAACTAGCCAAGTCTCTGCTATATCTCAGGGTAATTGCATTGAACAACTGCATTGCATTCACTGCAAAAAATGACATCTTAGCAATACTCCTATATGGACTTTCTCACTAATGTCACATTGAACATTGCTGGAAAATGGTGAGTGACTAAAGAAGCTCTTGCTCTTGTTTTTTAGGAGCTAACAGTAAAATATGACCATTGTCCCTTATTGCTTAATGTCACCCTGTGATGTCATCTCAGCAGAAGAGCACTAACTTTTCGCCAATAAATACAACCAACAAATTAGCATCAGAATCACTAAGCACATCTGTGAATAGCTATCTGCTACTTACTGAAATTGCTAATAGGGAAGGTATAGCTCAGCTGTTAAGGTTCACTGATAGTGAGTGAAAGATAAAGGTTGGGGGTTTAGTCTCAGGATTGAAAGCCACTGCGGGCCCCTGAGCAAGGTCCTTAACCCAGATAGATTCATCCCTATGCATGTGAAAGTTTCTGTTGTTAATGTTGGCGAAAGGTTACCCTGAAACAAATTGAAGTATTCAAGAAGTTCCTAGTATTCTAAATGCGTTAATTCCCCAGGGTGATGTGTTAACGAATATTTCCAGCTCCTTAAAATAAAGCCAGGCACCCTCTGTAGGCTAAGTCTGGATGGAATCAGATGATTTCTAGGAAAAGCGGTTGTTGCATTTTGCCCGAAACAAAAACAATCCCCCCGTACCTACATTGAAACCATCTGTGGCAGAGGCTCTGGCCGAGGAATGCGTACATACATATGGTGTGGGAAACAACTTTCCTAATGACACACAGCACAGTGCCCTTAGCCCTGCTCTAAAACACAATTCCCAGTGTTTAGGATGTTAACCGGTGGGAAAACTACTTCGACGAGTGGACGCTTTTCAGAATATATGGCTGGGTTTTTGGGTTTATGGTAATCAGTGTATACCTGACCTTACACGAGCGATCTTATAGAGTCGATTTCCTTATCCGAGGCACGGAAATTACTCTTTTGTCTCAGACATACAGCAGCATTTTTAAAGACCATTTCCTCTCCTTCCTGCCTTTGACTCTCTGTTTATTCCATAATACCATTAAGTTTGTGCTATTCTTCCAGTCTAAGAGGGGATTTAAGCTTGGGACTATACAATAGAGTTAATGCTGTAACGGAAGCAGTGACAGTCCAGATGTTTGTAACGCAGAATCTACCTGTGTTAGTGCTGGTGTGCTGCCTCTGCTGGGTGAGTTTAGCTCTTGGCATGGACTCGGGTTACACATATTTACGTGTATTTGCAATGCTTGCTCAAGACATCCAATGGACAGCTTGCAGGTTTGCGAAAGTGTGTGGTTCAGTGAGCTCCTATAATTTATTAGCATGAAAAGGCCATGACAACTTGATATAGGAAAAGACAATTTAATAATATCAACGTTAGATATGATCATATCTGGCTATCTGAATAAATGTGCTAGCCGAGCTAAGCCTATCCTTTCTTTCAACGATATAAAGACATCGATATACGGTTTCGTATTTGGCATGACACAATTTGTGATTTGCTGCTGACACATTTTATCCCTCCCATCTAATATCACAACCAGTTCTCACTGCTTAACAACATGTATCATCATCTACTTATATCATCATGCTACATGCTAGTCAAATTACTAATAGGGAAGGTATAGCTCAGCTGTTAAGGTTTACTGAGAGTGAGTGAAAGAATAAAGTTTGGGAGTTTAAATCTCAGGATTGAAAGGTACTCTGGGCCCTTGAGCAAGGTCAAGATTCATCCCTTTGCATGTGAAACCTTCTGGGAATTATGAAAACAGTGTTGGCGAAAGGTTACTCTAAAATAAACTGATGCATCCTAGAAGTTCCTAGTGCTCTACGTGCATTAATTCCCCAGGGTGATGTGTTAATGAATATTTCCAGCTCCTTAAAATAAAGCCAGGCACCCTCAGTAGGCTGGCTGGAATCAGATGATTTCTAGGAAAAACCCTCCCATCTAATATCATGACCAGACCTCACTGCTTAATAACACATATCATCATCTGTGCAAAAGGATAGTTTAGCTTTTAAATGACTGGTTATATCCCAGAGAGTATATTTGGACACAGTATATAGATCCTATGGAATCAAAAATACATGTACAGTTCAATGCCGGGTTTTAGAGTGCTCTTATGGCAGCCAACTCCTCCACTTTCTTCCATTAGAAAGCTGTTCTAAGGTAATGATACCTCAGTGAATATGATTCTATCCTTGTGACCATAAGGCTTTGAGATTATATCCCAGAGAGCCACTTGAAGGCTGCAAACCCTCATATTCTCAGCTCTACATATAGTCTTAGACAAATGGGGTTCCTTACAGGTTCTTTGGATCGTTAAGGCCCAGATAGCAAAGGAACCATGCCTGAAAGGTGAAACCCTCAGTTGTAGGGTTCTTACTTGGTCCCCTAGAATGTCTCACATATGTCTTTTGAGATTACCAGTTAGGACCCTTTGCATAAAAGTGTATGTCCTATGGTTAAAAAAAATCAACAACAAAAACCAAATCGAGTCCAAAGGAATGAACGTAATTCAGTTTTACTACTCGTATTACTCCTAGAGCTTAGCAGGATGGTCCATCAATGCTGTGTTTGGCATCCTGTGCCTAGATAATGACAGACCAAACCACAGTCCACAGATTACCTTTAAATTGTAAATTTCAGCACTTTTTCTTGCTCTACCATATCAATTTTAAAGCCAGTTAATGAGCTGAGTTGATGAATGAGTCAGGAGAGGAAAAACACTGCAACAAATGAGCAAGAATGGGTTTACATTTCTGCTGTGCATTGAGAGAGTTTGTCGTAGAAAACAAACAGAAGTTGTTGATTCATTTAAATTGGTCAGAAGGTGTTGATTAATTTCCTATAACAGCAGCTCTGCCAATAGCAATACGATCGTTGTCTGTCATAACAACTTACACAGAGAACTGTATGGAACAATAAGCGATAACAGGCATTTGACATTGCAGAACATTCACGTAAATGTAACTATAAACGGATAAGAAGTATGGAGTGTTGTTCTTTAGGTAAACTGAATAAATATTGCTCTGGTGTACAGGGAATAGGCCCCTTGGGATGTGCTGTTATAGGAAAATGATCAGCTTTAGGGTTGAAGAAAGTACCTGAGGCATATAACAGGAAAAAAAAGAAAGAAAAAGAAAGGAAAATCAAGATAAGGATTAAAAAGATACAAAACATACACTGAATGTTTTATGGTATTGGGTATTTGTTGGCCTATGCAATCAAAACCTCTTGATGTATTTGTGCTGCATATGTTTGGGATGGTTAGATGAGATAGCTAGGCGTTATATTGGCGTACCGAAAGAAAGTGCAAGGTCTCCACATAATCCCGCTCAGTGTGCAGCAGTTCCCTCAGCACGCAAACGCGCAGGCGCAGCTGCTTCTCCACATCCTTCCCGCTCTCGCCTTTACTCTCCTCACTCATTTCACTCCTGTATTCTTCTCTCCTCCGCTTTAAAAAAAAGAAATCTCCGCAGCTCTCTTTGGAACAAAAGACTTGCCGAGACTTTGCGAAAGTTTGCTCAGTCGAGTTGCAGTGGGTCCAGAGTTGAAAGCATGATGAAAGCTGTCCGGTCGCAAGAGTTCAAATAAGCGGCGAATAAACGCAGCAATCCAGAGCCAAAGTCTGCAATTCTCTCCTGAAGTGTCCAAAAGTGTGCAGCAGTGGCTTTGTGGCCATCAGTCATGATCTGTGGTCCATGTGCCTGCCCACCATCCCACACACACACACACACACACACACACACAGCCTCCCCTCCTTCAGCACTGAGAGGAGAGGAAAAGCTCAAGCCTAGGGCTTCATGCCAGCATAGTGCAGGGGAAACACTGCTGATCACATGGGGGGCCATTACATTCCCACACTTTCCCACACTCCAACTGCACCTCAGCACTCTCTCTCTCTCTCTCTCTCTCTCTCTCTCTCTCTCTCTCTCTCTCACACACACACACACACACACACACACACACACACACACACACACACTGGCCTCCTTCTCCACACTGGGCTGTGAATGACATCCAGCTATAGACAATGGAGTGGGAGAAGGTTTCTCAAAGTTTTGTGAAGTTTTATTTGCAGTGGAAATGTGCAATGCTTACATAAATTATTACCGGCTACAGAATGATCAGGCCAACATTCGAACATTATCTAGCATTGTGAACTCTTCTTTAGTCTTCTTCTTTAATATTAATAGTATCTAACATTTTCAATATAATGCATAAATATAAACTGTTATAAACGTTTCCTCACTGTAATCTAATATTATAGACTCTTCCTAAATATAATCAAACATTATGAGCTTTTCCTTAATATATTCTAGAGTTACTAACTCTTCCTCAATATAAAGGAGTGTTATGAACGCTTCCTCAGTGTGATCTAATATCATGAACTCTTCATAAATATAATCAAACATTATGAACTCCTCCTCAATATGTTCAAAGGTTATGAATTCCTCCTGAATGTATTCTAATGTTATGAACTCTTTACCAATATACAGTAATATTATAAACTCTTCTCCAGTATAAAGTAATGTTTTAAACTCTTCCTCAGTAAAATCTAACATTATGAACACTTCCTCAGTATAATCAATGAACGCATCCTCAAACATAGTCTAACATTATAAACTGTTTCTCAACATAATCCAATGTTATAGACTCTTCCTCAGTGTGATCTAACAGTATGAACTCAACATTTCTCAACAAAGTGAATACTTCCTCGACATAATCTAACATTTTGAACTGTTCCTCAGCATAATCCAGCATTGTAAACTCTTCCTCAGTGTAATCTTCATTATGAACTGTTCAACATAATCCATCATAAACTCTTCCTCAATGTAATCTAACATTCTGAACTCTTCCTCAATGTAATCTTCATTATGAACTGTTCTTCAACATAATCCATCATAAACTCTTCCTCAACATAATCCATCATAAACTCTTCCTCAATGTAATCTAACATTCTGAACTCTTCCTCAACATAATCCATCATTATAAACTCTTCCTCAACATATTCCAACATTCTGAACTCTTCCTCAACATAATCCATCATTATAAACTCTTCCTCAACATATTCCAACATTCTGAACTCTTC
>CM074966.1:14658981-14667109 GCA_037577455.1 Pangasius macronema | reverse complement strand
ATAGGGATAGGTGGAGAGCGATGATTCGCTGTGGCGACCCCTGAAGGGAAAAGCCGAAAGAAGAAGAAGAAGAAGAATGAGATGTTTTTCCTTGATTTGTTTCCTTGATGGCTGTGAGAATGTAAGTGAGGAGAAAAGCAAAGTCACATCTGTTGTTTGGTTTTAAACCAATTTTTGTGAGGCACTAGGCTATTGCCTGTGCTTTAACTTACATAAGTAATTTTTTTTAAATAAACATCTTTCCTGTTCTTCTTGAATATGTTCTGGTCTGAGTCTGTGGTATAAATAAGTACATCTTGATTTAGAATTTTATTTGCTTTAAATAAACATGAAAATAGCAAAAGATTAATTTTTCAGGTACTGTATTCCACTCAGCCAAACACATTAAAATACTTCAGTCCTCTCACATTTCATCCTCATCACAGTAGCTTTAACTTTATCACATATCAAGATTTTTTTTGTCCATTGTACCGTCTCGTACTTCTCTGCTCAGGTCCTTTCAACTTCACTTCCTTTTTAATGTTGCTTCCCATTAAACACTGTTTGGTGTATAATCACTTCCTGGGTTTTTTTTTTTTAATACATTTTTTAATCATTCCCTTCTCATAATATTTGCCATCGAACATGTTTTATCACACAAAAGCTGGACACATTCCAGCTCGAAAATGGATCAAGTCCTTCTGAAAAATTAAACAGCACTGTGGTATAACTAAACACTGAACTCAAGTGCATTTTGGAGAGATTACAGTAGAGCAGTAGAGTAAATTACGTCCATGCTGAAGATGGAGATTCCACTCTATTTTGCGAATATCTATTTTGAATTTACTTTTAATTCAGGAAAGCACGTCTTCTCCATGAAGGACGACTGTTTCCACTTGTCCAGGTGATACTGTCCCTTTAATCAAGGCCAGGTTCCCTATAGGTTACACCGAACCTGAGACTCTAACAGCTTCTTTTGTTCATCACGGACAATGAGCTCTTTCAAAATGGGGAAAGCTAGTCTTTTTTTTTTCCGCTTTTTCCAGGATGCCTGTCTACACATTTTAGAGATTAGAGTTTGAAATCTTGGGCTTAAATGACACCAGGACAAGAATTCAGAATTCTGAATTTTTTTCTTACAGTTACTCCAGCAACTGATGAAACTAAAGCTACCCCACTGCACACGTTCTTTCTCTATACATATAACTGTACAGTGTATTTATATAAACTGCATGATTCATTTATCTGTTACAGCTAAACTGTTATTATTTATTTATTTATTATAAGTGGTTTAAATACATGTAATAGTGGTCAGAAAGACATTTTAAAGTAGAGTCGTATGTATATACGTAGTATAACTATTGTTATGGTCACTAAAAATCGAATACCTATATATATATATATATATATATATATTTTTAAAGCAGACAAATTCTATCCCAAAGGCCAGTCCTCATTTATTATTTAGCGGTCATGTTGATCACCTCGTTACTCTTTCATTCCGTCACCGCAGGTCTTTCCATGTCTTATTCATCACGAAGTTTCACAGCTCTTAAGGCAGTGAGGGCGTCTAGCTTCCTCAGCTTGGCAGCGTGTTTCATTAACGTCTAAAAGGATCGAAATATGTTGGTACACTGTATATTTATGAACCGCTTGGGGTGTGCATTTTCCTGTGTAAAAGTTTAGCATCTCTGCTGTTTTTACCTCAGGTCACTTCTACTGTTTTGTAGTCTGATTCGTTAAAAAAAAAAAAAAAAGAAAAAGGCTTCAGAAGACTTCATTAAACTTCATCAGTGAATAAGGAGCGAGGAATGAAAGGAGTTTGTGTGAATGGTGGAGGAGTGCTCATAGGAGAAGAGCTCCACCGGTGGGCTGTTTTACTGCACCGAGCACATGGTCAGTAGGGCCATTTTAATTTCATTTGAGTTTATTGTTGGCACAATTTAGCACAGGTGTTTGAACGGCACACAAGCTCTCAGGATCTCACGCAGCAGGCTCCTGATGCGAAAATCACATTAGCTAAAGCATTAGCGATCTTATTAGAGGTGTAACAATCCGACGATTTGGATCAGTACATCGATTTGAAGGCACCGTAAAAAAGGGCAAACAACTAGTGTGGGGAAAATAATTTATATTTGTAAACTGACGTGTAATTAATTTAATAAGCTAGCAAGGTAATTCGGCTGTAACGAATAGTTTTAAAATAGTCTCCTTCTCCGCATCAGGATCGTGTCAGCTCCGCCATCGGAAGCGCAGGAGACTTGGTAGAAATATATTGTTGGTAGCGAACAAAGTTAGTCCCGTGGCAATCAGAGGCCACTAAATTAAACCGTGTCAGACTCGGCGTGTGTCATCAAATATCAATTCGGTTAAGTCTGATTTTATTTGTACAGCGCTCTTCACAATGGACATTGTCACTAAGCAGCTTTACAGAAATAGATAAATTCAGGATGTAAATTTTAAATTTATGAATTTATCCCTAATAAGCGAGCCAGAGGCGACAGTGATGAGGAAAAACTCCCTGAGATGACATGAGGAAGAAACCTTGAGAGGAACCGGATTCAAACGGGAACCCGTCCTCATCTGACACCAGATAGTGCGATTATAAATAAATCCCTTCTGTAACTGTGTACTACAAGGTCAGAAAGTGGAGTTGTGTATCTGGGGAAAATTCATCAACTGTTCACTTGGGTGCAAAACTGAAGCCATCGTAGCAAAACTGTTCACATCAGTTGGAGTCCAAAGCCGTCTTCCTGGTTTCTAAGTGGTACCGCAGTAATCTCATGTATCTTTAGGCTTTCTGTGTGGGGCTACCAAATTGCGTGGAAGTGTGAGGTTCCCACCCCTAGTTCACCATACGTTCGCATGATGTTCGCATCAGCGTATTCTTTCCCCGAACAATCTAACGTAAAATCACATTACAAAATCGATACCCTGTCGATTCTCATCTCTTTTAGCGTCCCACAAAAATGTAGGTTGGATTTCGCAACCTCGTCCCTCCGGACTCGTCCTAAATCATGCTAGAGCAACCTCCGTTTCTTTTTCTCAGGAGACACGACAGCACCGAAAACACTTTGCCTGTGTAATCCGCTGCTGTTGTAAACATGTTACACTGCTACCTTCGGCCGCCGCTCCTAGCATGCTCCTAACTTTCTCATACACGCCACCGATGACCAGAACTCCATGAAATGGGGATTTTTCTTTTTTTTGGGAGGGATAAACAAGCTCAGTGAAATCGTGATGTTTTTAGATTAGGTTATTATATGGTGAAATTTTTTAAACAGCAGCCCGTTTTACTAGAAGGCATTTTGTTACACGGTAAGCCACGATAAATAATGCACCATCACCCCGCTACTGTATTTCATCCGATCTCCGCCATGCGATGAATTAATCATACTTTCAGCACAAGTTAATGAGAAAAACTGAATCAACACGAATCGCAGGCTCGTGGGAGTGTTAGACAGCACCGAGCTGATAGGAAACATGGCCGTAGCCTAACCTCACATCACGACAATAGAGGCACTACCGGGTAAACAATAAAGATGTCGACGAGACAGTGTGTGTGTGTGTGTGTGTGTGGACAGACTCCGTTTGCTTTGCTCCTACTCGGCTATTAATCTTTAGCCCAGAAAGAGAAGGACGGCTCTGTGCGGTCTGGCTGTGGCTTTATAGCTCCATCTCTGTGGAGTGTAATAATTCTTGACGTAGTAAATTTAACGTTATTTGAACATACACACACACACACACACACACACACAATACATGCACATATGCAGTAAAAATAAAATAAATAAAACAAAAGCATTCTCCTAGCAGCAGCGTAATTATCCACACCATAAACGAGTGCACTTTCACAACCCACATGTTGCCTCATCTGTCCGAATGTAATTGCTGCTTTGTAGCTTCTGCTTTCACCTCACAATAGAAATGCTGCTTTTCCCCTCCTCCTTAACTGTAAGCAGCTGCCGATTAGGACGTGTGTGTGTGTGTGTGTGTGTGTGTGTGTGTGTGTGTGTGTGTGTGGATGCAGAGAGGCCACGGATCTTCACCCTCATGTGTTTTTTTCGTCCTCAAAATTTCAGCTCATGAGCTAATTATCAAGTTGGATCAAGTGTGCAGGGAGGGGAGAAAGGCTGCATTCTAATCTGAAGCGATGAAGCCTTACACAGGGCACTTTGAAGGGGGACACGCCCATGGCGGCCATTTGTAGGGTCGTTCCAAACCGAAGAGAGCAAGCCAGGGACACATTGCTCCTGAGATTCATTTTGGGATTTCTCCTCATTTTTCTTCCCAATTTGCTCAGCTGCCCAAAATAGTCTTAAAAACCCCGACATGAAAAATAATCGTGATAAGATCATGGATCGTGATCCAGCCTGAAAAAAAAAATCTTTATAGGATATTTATGTGCCATATGAAACCTTTTGCTTTTCCAGGGTTATAAGGAAGCTGTGGACCTACGTGTCTACCAGGCAGCTATGGATAAAAAAAACAAAACAATTAAACAAATACCTCAGACATGAAATCTTGTCCTGGATGACCAGGCTACTGATTTGTCCAACTCTCAGTAAAGTATAATAACATGTGGTTCACAGTGCAGGGAGTGAGGACTGTTAGAATGGGTGGGGTGTTATTTTGATTGACAGCTAGGTTAATTCTGGAGTGCGCTTTTGGTATTTCATTCATGAGCTCATTAGCTATCAGCAACGCACTGTAGCATGATGTACTGAATATGAATCAAAGCGGCGTGCGTGGAAGTCCATCGAGGCTTCCACACAAGTGCAAATTACACAGCTGAGAGAATTGTTTGGGTTTGTGGTGGTCTTGTTTCTACTCAGTCGTGTTGTGGTTAATACGGCGGTGGTTTGTCGAAACAAGTTTCATTCCAGGGGTTTGTCCGACTGACCGATTCCAGCCGTCATTAATTATCGCGTGACACCTGGATTCTGGGCCGATTCCCCGTGGGGGAATCAAGGCGTCTGCTTCGTCTCGTCTCTGGTTAGTAGAAAAGGGTTAAAGAAAGTGTCTTTTGTTTGAAATATGCAAAACACGGAAGCTTATTTGATTATAGCTGGTGCTGTTTATACTGACAAGATGTCTTGAATGTGACCGCTAGTGCGAGCAATGCCGAGAGAGAGCAGCGCCAAGTGCTAATAATGCTCGCAGGATCATTTATATTGACTTCACATGACGGACCGATTTGGAGAGCAAGGATGTTGAAGGTTATAGCAACAGAAAGTGTTGCCAGAGAAAGCCCCTAGATTCTCATTCTCGATATACGAAATAGCAGCTCGGCCTCGTGGGAGTGGAGCAGATGCAGCGGAAAGGCCCTGAAATTCATGAGCATTGCCTCAAATCGCATGCTTGTGCACGATTTCTGAGCGTACAGAACTGCCTAGTGTGTTCACACTGAGACATATGAATAAAAGTAGTACCCACTGATCAATGGAGACTTTTTGCTCTCCCATCATGCACCACAGAGTGTAAAGTGAGCGACGGATAGTATAGTGGGACAGATGAAGGATAAAAGACGCATTAAAGTACAAGATGGTTAGTATTTGAATTATCCAACAGCGCTGTTCTGATTGTTCAGAAGGTGTTGATTAATTACTACTGCGCTCGCTCTAATATGTTTGTTTCTACAGTCACAATTTCTGGTTTAAAAACCTGTCTAATTTTTGATATGTGAGGAAACATTTATTTAGCATTAATGGAAGGAGTCTTCACTGTCAGCGCTTTGGAACAGAATATTTTCCTATAACAGCATTTTAGTCCTAACTTAGAAAGCCATTTATGTCCAAATCTACTTAGTAGTGTGTTCTCTGTACTAAAAACGTCTAGTCAGCAGGAGTCTGCCGTTTCAGACACGGCTTAAGTGCAACCCTCATCGTCTTCACCTCCATCTGCTCCACTTAGGACTGAGCTTGACATCGTTTTAAGTTATAGTGTTGCTTTGAATTGCACTGTTTTAGACAATATGAACTGTAAAGGCTCTATAGTACACTTCTGGCACCCACACGTTCCTGTAACTGGCATAATCTAGGTGAAAAATATCCAATTACAATACTACCACAATGCAGATGCGACAGTGTGAATAGTGGAAATGTGTGATTGACAAAAAAATAGCATTCTATTAATTCTGCATGTAAAGCAGTTGCACTGCTTGAGGTCCCAATCTGCGCAACCCGTAGCGTTAAAATATATAGAGAGCACGCTAGTCACATGATCACGTTCTTTCGCCGTTACCAGGAATCATGTGCACTTTTGAAGTGACCAATAACTCCGGGTCATGGATAAGGACTGAAGTTACATTTTTACAGAACTGTTATAATTGTTAAAAAGAGATCTTCAGTAGCTTTCAAATGACACGGAAAACAGGCATTTTAGCCGACTTTGGAGCTCTATTGTTGGTGAAAATGACACCTTAGGCACTGCTACAGAGCTCATCATATGCAATTGATTATTTTCCCCAGGTCAGAGACCTTTTTGTCATTTTTTTGGAAGAGTTTATAGATGTATTTGTTTATTTATTTTTATCATATGGTGAACCTGTATTACATTTTGTTTATAATATTATATATTATATGATTCAAAAATAAAAAAGGCGCCTTTTCGGTTATAATTTTTCTTCATTCAAATTTTGTTCAAAATATTCCGAGACTTGAATAAAATCAAATCGTTAAGCTAATATAGTGAATTGAATCGTGACTGGAGTGTATCACTACACCCGGTCACTCTCCCACACTGACGGTGAGCAGTGAGGGTGAAGATACAAGGAACACATCACCATGACCCGCTGTCGCATAAACAGTACAAAAGTTCCAAATAACCTGGAAAACTGAAGCACTCATTACATGCTTGCAGCTGTAGTAACACTTTTATAAAACACGAATGTTTGGAAACACACCATTAGATTGGATCACTTTTTGCCGAACCTCCGTCATGAGTCGAAATTAGCTATCTGTCAGAATAAGTGTTAGGTAACATCCTCATACATGACAGAATCTGCACTTCCTGTTACTCGACTAGGCTGCGTTTCCCAAAAGCATTGGTGCTTTAAGTTATAATAATAGCAAGATTGCTCATAGGAGCCTGAAAGGTCACAGGATTGATTCTCATTCAGCTTAAACTGTTATGTTGTGGGTGGGTGATGTGTGGCGTAGACCGATATAGCCCCGCAGCTTGTTCTCGTGCTGGTCTGTTTTTGTGTTTTTCAGCGAAGAGAATGAAAGATTCATGCTATCATGACAGTGCTATCCATTTCCATGGTTTTTGGTTTGCCTGCTTACAAATATACTTTATATGCGGACAGTGAATCCCGTTTATACGATAGCTCAGTTGGATTCTCGATTCTGATTGGTCAGAAGGTGTTGCGTTTTCTGTAACAGCATCTCTGAAGGAGTCTCCAGTGTACGAGGTTTGTAACAGTCAGAAGTAAAAGTTTAAAGTAAGTGAAACCAGGAACAAACTTTCCTCACAAACTTTTTGCACAACGTTAAATGTAGCTTTAAACAGATAACAAGTACTACGTATGTTTTTTTTAAAAATAACATAACACCGTAGCACTAATACAAAGGTTTGCTGTTCATTTAGAGCAAATGTATGGTTTAAAGCAAACCTGTCAGACTTATTTGCTAGTAATTTATCAAAAAAACATAGAAATACTGTTTTCCTTTGATTTTTTCGTAGGTATATTTTTCGTAAATTAACCAAAATATAGACAGGAAAAAAAATTCTGTGACGAGTGGAAAAAAGACCGAAATTGAATTGTAGTGATCGTATTTTTATTTATTTTTTTTTAGGTTTGATTCAGTTATATTTATACTTTATACTACATTATGTTTATTATAGTAGCTATGCATGTGAAAGAGTTGAACTGAATTAAAAAAATAAAAATTCTAAGGTGAAGTGTACCAAGAGTACCAAGTTTCTCTACAATTCCTGGAGAGCGCTCGGTGCTTTTGGGACTCGTGTGGACATCCAATTAAATGAGTCCATCGCATGCGTCCCCTCGGGAGAGCGGTGGAAACACAGTGGAGCTCAGAGCCGAGCCTTGGTGCACACCTCCGCTCGTTAGTCAGCGGCATCACTGGCGCGTCGCTCCGTGGACTGTATATTGTTCCGCGGACTGAATTTTGTGCCAGCTCTTTGA
>CM074966.1:14631481-14653981 GCA_037577455.1 Pangasius macronema | reverse complement strand
GCCTGTCAGTCCAAATGTCCCCGCATCGTCAGCACATCACTAGACTGTTTACAGGTCAGTGAGCTCCCCAGAGCCTCTGGTATCAACTGTACAGGTGGATTTATGCTTACATATTTCTGTATATTGCATTAGTCGCAGATATGGTTTGTGCGCAAACCATTAAAGGAATACTTCAGAGAGTCTGCGTCTTAACGCAGTTATCCAATCAGCCGTTGATGTGTCAGCAGCGCAGTGTATAAAATCATCATGCAAATACAGCCTGAGAGCATCAGTTGTCTTAATGCTCACCAGAATGAGGAATGTGATCTCAGTGACTTGTGGCAGGGTCGTAGGTGCCAGAGAGGCTGGTCTGAATACTTCAGGAACTGCTGATCTCCTGGGATTTTCACTCGTAACGGTCTACACAGATTGTATACACAGATACACCTGTTCTGCTGGTGGAAACATTTTCTTGAAGAGCGAGGTCAGAGGAGAATGGTCAAACTGCTTCCAGCTGACACGAAGGCTACGGTTACTCAAATAACCACTCTTTACATCCATGCTGAGCAGAAAAGCATCCCAGAAAGCACAGCGTTTACACTGGAAGTCGCCGAGATCACACTTTACCCCGTTCTCATGTTCGACGTGAGCATTAGCTGTAGCTCTTGACCTGTATGAGTTTGTGATTGCGCTGCTGCCACATGATTGGATAATCAGTCATCAGTTTACTAATTGGCTAATCCACTGAGCCACTAGCTATTGTACGTGTATATCGGTTGTGCTGCTGTTTTTTTGAGCCTGTGTGTGTTTGAATCCCGCAGAAACTCATAGCTTATGGTCACCTGACGGGCAGCGCCCCGGACAACACTGCCCCGGGGAAGAAGCTCATAGACAGGATCATCGAGACGATCTGCGGCTGCTTCCAGGGCCCGCAGACCGACGAGGGAGTTCAGCTTCAGATCATCAAGGTCTAACAGCTTCTACTTTTAGACTTCATTTGACTCTGGTGGAGCGGTGTAAAAACGTGAAATATGTAAAACGAGGTGCGGTTTTACAGGTTGTAATTACGTCAGGGTGCAGAAGAGCCGAACTCTGTTATAGTTTGGAGTTTATGGGATATAGTGTTGTAGAGTGAGGCTTAGGTTCAGAATTGGTGTTGGATTAGAAATGGGGTCACAGTTGTAAGTGATAGTCAGATTGGAAAGAAAATTGGTTAAAATCAGAAACTGGGTTGGGAAAATGACGCTTATGACAGTTGATGGAGAGAGAGAGGGAGAGAGAGAGGGAGAGAGAGAGAGAGGGAGAGAGAGAGGGAGAGAGAGGGAGAGAGCGAGGGAGAGAGATCACCCTACCAAGTCAAGCATCACTTCCAACAAGAGCTCGGCAGAAAATCTTGACAAACGCATTGCTAGTTGCTAAACTTGCAACACTGCCACATAATACGCCCACGATACAAGCTACTTCCTGTCGTCACTTACGACGATAACAGCTATAAACATTGTTCCCACACTTGTTTTTCACTCTCTTAAAGTTAATAAGCCCGAAACACAGCTTGGCATGTTACTGAGAAACCAGAGTACCCACAGCTGATTGTGCTGAAGACTTTCCTGTGGTGGAAAAACCTTTATTTATCTAAACTGAGTCATACTGAATGGAGCAGGAATCGATTCATATCAGTGTGTGCTGAATTGAGTCAGATCAGATCAACAGTGAGTTGGAGAGTATTGAGTCATTACCCATGTCATTATAACTGTACCGTGTTTGTATTGTATTGTATTGTATAGTATGTGTTGAGATTTGCACACCCCTAATCAGGATGAATTAGGGAGATTGGGAGGGTGAGAGGAGGCAGAGTTTATTTGAAGTGTCTGAGGATCAGGTAGCAGGAGTACACATACGATGAGAGGGAGAGAGAGAGAGAGGGAGGGAGAGAGAGAGAGAGAGAGATAGAGAAGATTATTAGGTATGCTCTTATGCTACAGTGGCTTTAAAGGGAGTACTCTGTGATCAGAGTGAAGCAGGGACTCCAGCAGAACTCAAAGCCAAAGCCAGTCACATCATGGGAAACCGATGCGTGGGCGCACACACACACACACACACACACACACACACACAAATGCCTTCTCTTTTATTAAGAGCTGCCCAAACCTGAAATACTCCTACGGACAAATTTGCACAATGTCACTAGACTAGACTAACGTCACCCCTTTATTATTTAAGCAGAGTGAGAAATGCAGAATGAGTCTGTAACCGTACATCCTTTCTTAGTGGGGAAAAGCAGATCATGGACTCGCACGTGCGCACAACTAGCTTGACCAGCTACACTGACTAACAATGCTAACAGCACAGTCAGTGCTTCTAGTTTTAAACAGTCTTAATTCAGTTAAGTCCAATTCAAGATTTTTCATAGAGACAATTTCCGGTCTAAACCACCCACTTGCCTTGTAGTCATGTGATCAGCAGCAGAAGGGACACAAGCGAGTGACGCGGGAATGATGGAGGGGTTGCTCTGGCACGGATAACACCGCTGCTGATGAACATGCTAAAGCCCTGTGCTGTTAGCAGCCTGAGTGTAGCTTCAAATATCATCTCAGATTATTGAGTAATTCAAGTAATGTTATTTAATGTCACTTTACATGTCTATCATGATATACAGGATGTATGATTATAGCTATTTTAAGTATAAAAAAAAGATAACCATCTGTTGTTTGTATATTATTAATTTAAAATTGTATTATTTATTTATTTATTTATCACATATCATAGGTTACACAGTCCTGTCAATACCATTGAGTTCTTTTCTCCTTTCTGTCTAAGCACACAAGAGCTTCCCTTTATGAAAATGAAAACTGGGATTTAACACTTTTTCATCAAAAAACAAAACAAAACAAATGGAATAAAATTCAGAAATAGCAGAAAGTTGCAAAAAGCTGCCTTTAATGAAATTCCTAGAAAATGTTTCGCTCAGTTAGATTGATTGATGACCAGCACATTAGTCAACAGGACCTAATTAGACCAATTAGCCAATGACAACATCTTTCTATTATTATACCCAGTCAGATAAGCTTATAAAATATAGCACAACGTGTCCGTTACATGTAATACATGACATGTCTGTTTCAATGTAGTTTTGTACTGGAGAATTTTTGACCATGGGGGTGCGAATACTTATGCAAGGCACCGTATGTGCCAGTAATAACTGTCTGGATCGCGCTTGATTATACTGATATATTTGAAAATGTCTCCTATTTTAAAACATACAGAGTTAGGATTGTTTTTTTTTTTTTTTTAATAAATATCTATTATTTTTTGTCTCATCGCTGATCCGTCTTCATCCCCAGGCCTTGCTGACAGCGGTGACCTCCCAGCACATCGAGATCCACGAGGGCACGGTGCTGCAGGCCGTCAGAACCTGCTACAACATCTACCTGGCCAGCAAGAACCTCATCAACCAGACGACCGCTAAAGCCACGCTCACTCAGATGCTCAACGTCATCTTCGCCCGCATGGAGAACCAGGCAGTGAGTCGCACCTCAAACCCGTCAGTCGAAATATACGCCGCCACGTGGCCTTGATCTAACCTCTTCTCTCTTCTCGATTGATGCCTCCTCCTCCTCCTCCTCCTCCTCCTCCTGTTCCTCCTCCTCCTTTCGAACCCTAGCTTACAAATCACAAGATCAGTTGGTCTATGGCGTCCAGAAAGCGTGACCGTCAGGTAAAGAGCGAGAGGGTCTGCCTTGAGTTTGCTTGATCTGAATTCTTCTTTTTCGTGTGCATCTGCTTCATCTCTCTCTTCCATTCCCTCTCTCTCTCTCTCTCTGTTTTTATCTGATGTGTGCTTGCTGTGTTTTTTTTTTTGCCTGCAGTCTTCTCTCTACAATGATGTCTTTCTTTTCGGTTGTTTGATATTTGAAGTGTACGGATATATGGCTAGGGTGTGTTTTTAAGTGTGTGTGAGTGTGTGTGTGTGTGTGTGTGTGTGTGTGTGTGTGTGTGTGGGGGGGGTTTAGACTGCATGCGGTTGATGAGTGACTAGCCGTGTATTAGATTCACTGGGATCATGATCATCTCATCATTTCATCCCAACTCAGTTTTTTTTTTTTTTGTTTTTTATAATAATAATTGCACCCAGTGGCTTCTGTTTCAGCTACGCAGCTCACCATCAAAATGACTCGTGTCACGCCGTTGAGGAAGAGCCTTCTGTGTAAACGCTACACAAATCGGGCAGCTCAGATGCCACAGGCTCGCAGTGACGTATCACTATATCAGATATTACGATAGAATCCAATCTGTGGTGTCGCTGTTGATTCATGTAATGGCTTGCGAAATGAGAGCGTCACTTGATTGGGCTTATGGAGACTTTCCTCATAGACATGTTAACCTGCTCGTTTATCCCACTGCATTCCACATCTCCAGGTCTTAATGAGAATTACGATCATTACTTTGCACATTCAGAAATATAGTGCATGTCTAAAACTGTCAATAAAGTGCAATAGGATCAAGTTCCAGCATGTTAACTGAAGAAGGAAGGACTGCTAATCGCTGTGCGTTATTAAAATGCCTCCTGTTGTGCTCAAAATGATGTTTTTGTAGAGCCTCATCTCACAGAACCTTTTTTTTTTTTTTAGTTTTGTTAGATTCTGTTGATTTAATCATTCATGTAGTAGTAAAGCATTTGGTATTTCACCAGTGCCTGGAATGGAGAGATGCTCTGAAAGGCAGTGTTGGAGTTTATGAGGTATGTGCTGGAGAAATTATATATATATATATATTCCACTGTAGATTTAAACACTGCTGACGTTCCTGAACTGAAATGTTTTTCTTTTACACGTGTCTCCCAAGTACATTTTTACCATTTTTAACTCTTATTAAAGTTTTTGTTTTTACCCCGTTTTCTCCCAATTTGGCAATTTTGTCATTTGCTAATTCCCACCCGTTCGCTAGCTATCCCCAATCACATGACCGCTACAAGCCAGGAGGGTGAAAGCTTATCCGAGACACGTGTAAGGAGCCGATCTCATTCTTTCGAACGGCTGCATCACAGGCCAGCATAACATGCTCTGAGGAAAGCGCTAACTGCCCTCTTCTGCATACCTGACCTCACAGACGTGCACCGTTGGTTCGTGTCACTGTGATTGACAGTGGAGCGTTTAACGCCATTCCTACCATTCAGTTTCTGTGCAGAAGCTCCATCGCTGACATCTCGACAGCCGGTAACTGATTAGGAGTAAGTCCGCTTCGTTATGGCACGGAGCTATCCGGATTTCACCGTGTGAGGAAATCACACTTAGCTAATGAGGTTTTGGACGTCTTTAGGTAGACCGACACTGTTAAATAAAAACATTTCCACATTGTTTTGGTGAAATATATTTATAGTCTCTTAAAGTTGAGGTTTGAAAGTATCTTACAGACAGAAAAACTCTTTTTTTTGGATTCCCAGAAATTCACCACATTGACATCTGAAGGTTTTTTTGCCCAAGCTGCCAGACATCTAAACACACATCAGCGATTGCTGAAATATGTTTCTAACTTTTCCAGGTGTGATTGACTGAGCCGTGTAAGCAAATCCAGACAGATCTTTATGAATAATAAATAACTTCCACCCGACATGGCCATGTCCCTCGCACTGTTTTAAGAGGTAAAACGAAAGTGGTGAAAACATATATAGAGCTAGAGAAATGGTGGGTCTGGTTACGTGACCGTTACAGAGCAGTGAAGAGCCTCCTGTGGGTTTTGAGGTTTTGGAGCTATCGATCTCTGGCTTAAAAGAGGGTAGTGTAGAGAGTTACTCCAGCAACTTCCACGAACAACTGAAACACGACTGCATCATGTCTTATTTTGATCATTTCTCACTTTACAAATGGATTTTACAATGCAGTTTACAATGAGCTCGTGTCAGCTCGGCTGAGGAGGCGGGGCTTGTTTCGTTTTCACACTGTCGAAACACATCTCATCTGTCTGACACACACCGATATATCTGACACTAGTGAGAGACGAGCGAAATCCATACTTCGCAAATGTATAGTTTTAGAGGTCAGGTGGTTTTTCAGCTGGGAGGTTTTTCAGTGGGTTATAAACGAGAGATCAGTGGAGATTTATATAAAAAATTTTGTTTTTCATATCGTTCTCCTGAATGTGGCAGAACATTCACATTGTTTCTCTGAAGCCAACTACAGTTGTGTTCAAAAAATATGCTAATAGTGGAAGATTACTTAACATTGGATGAAAGCCTAGAGATAATACCTCTTGGTGCTCTTTAATGGTTCCTGACTTTTCAGACACCCTGTATATCGTAAAGTTCTTACGAGGATATGATTCCAGTTCTCCACCTTTTGAGTGATCTCCAGACTAATAGGACTCGAGTGGCAGTAATGTATAATGAAACCTTTCCTGAAGGTTTAAATGCTTTGTCTGAGGCGCCGAGGCTCGTGGTGATGGGTGTGGGCTGGATGGAGGCCTCCATGAGCTGCATGTTAAACGCCGGCCTTCTCACCGCGCTCCTCACCTCCAGCACTTCACACCCCGCGTCACACTTCAAAGCTAATTATCCCAGCTAGCCCACACAGATGGCACATTCAATTTGAAAATATGCATTGTAATTAAAAATAAATATTATAGCACGTCTAACACAGGCAATAAAGAGCCATAGGGGGAAGAAAAAAAAAAGTTTGGGCAGGTTATCTAGGACAAAGAAGTACATATGGATAATTATCGAAGTGGATGCAGTTAACAGTCGAAGGCCGTGTTAACTCCTGCTCGTTGTGATGTGTGTATCCTGCATAATGGGTGGATTTATATGCAGAGATTTTCATATATAATCTCTTCCTGATTTGGTCACATGTCAGTTCCTACCCACCAGCCAGCTCTCGCCTTTCATACGACAGCCAGTTAACACGTCCTTCCTCCAAAACACGTGAAGCCAGCCAACTGAGCCTTTACTGACTGATTTAACATCTTAACAGTGTAATCAGAGGAATGTGCTATCTGCCCTCTTCTGCATACATGAGCTCACAGATGTCCACGTATAGCTAGCGTCGCTGTGATGGACAGGGGAGAGGGAGCATCCCTTCCACCCAGAGAGCACAGCTTTTTTTGCTTCCTTCGATCTTAGCCACGAATGGCTGTAGCATTGTTAGGATTTGAACACCCGACGATGGGGTACACGCTTTTCTAGTCGCACCATTCGGGTATGTTGATCTCTCGTTTCTGGTTCTTCAAGACACATCACAGGTTTATATCAACGCACTCATACGTAATAATACGTAGTCGTCTCTACAGTAACAGCTTACTCACGTACTTGTATGGCAGACGCTTCTCGGAAACAGATAAAAAGAGGTGTGTAGTTTCTGTAAACAGACGTTTGAGTCTCCAGTGGCAGAGCTTTGTAAGATTCCAGACAAGGAGAAGTCTACGCCTTGGGATTTTTTTTTTCCGGTAACATGACAAGCTGCGTATCTTTTCTTTTCTAACTTTGAGAGAGAGAAAAATAAGACTGTTTATAGCAGCTTTAATGTAAGTGATAACAGAAACTTGTTTTGTGGAAAAAAAATGGATGTAATTTATTGAAAACGATTCTGCTTTGGGGTGGGAACAGGAATTACGCTTTGCATCAGGCTACATCAGTGATTATTCTCCTGTGCATGCCTTATTGTGTTTTATTTCTCTTATACCACAGCAGTGATTAAAGAACGATGTCATACTTTTTTCTAAGTTCATATTTGCATTGAATGTACTTATAAAAGACATAATACTTGTATATGGATACCTAGTATGATGCCTCATTATCACCTTGAAATGATATTTAGTTTACATCTGTAACATGTAACAGATGTAGCTCTTCTCTCACAGGGCCAGTTTTCTTGCGGCTGTCATGTCGTTGCTCAGCAAAACACGTACAAAGATTCAGATCGTACAAGTAATTACATAACCAAGTAATCCAATTGAACTGATTTGTAATTCGAATTTCCACCATCTTAGACTGGATAAACGTCTGGATCCGTTTCAATTAGGAGCACTTTATTTTACTCCAGCGTACAGACGTATGTGGTTTATTCCGACTGAGCTCTCCTTTGGAGTGCAACATGTTAATCGGCTGCAAGAAAAACATGGCTAATAAAAAGCATTGTTCATTAGTGTCATCTCCACTGTTTCACAAACACGACTCCCTTTCACGTTTGACTCGAAGGCAGAATTTGCTCCATCCCTCCATCAGATCAAGCATGACTGCTCTGCTCTTGACCAGTTCATCAGTTTAGTTGCATGCAGTAGATAATGACCATAGATGAGACGTATTTCTCCACACAGCTCGGTGCTAAAAGATCTCACGCTTATGTTTTTTTTTTTTTTTTAAATTACATTTGCTGGAGAACGCAGATGTTTGCTTGCTGCGCGGAGAAGTGGATGCTCCACAGCGCGGCTTTGCCCGGGGGAATGATAAATACTGTTTACCAGCCAGTAACAGAAGCGTGTGTGTGTGTGTGTGTGAGTGTGTTTGTGTGTTTAAATAGAGCACTTGTGTGTTTTCATGCGCGTGTGTTTTCAGCTCCAGGAGGCGAAGCAGATGGAGCGGGAGAGGCACAGGCAGCATTCGCCGATCAGCCAGCAGGAGCCTGAGTCTCCACAGCTCCAGCAGCTTCCAGACACCCCGGCCAAGAGCCAGAGCCTGTCAGGCCAGGAGGTCAACGGAGGGTCAGGAGTGGAGGGCGGTACTGCCGAGCGTGAATCGCCCCACTACGAGAGCCCGGAGCCCGAGAACGGCTCAGACTTCGGTCCTGTAGAGAACGAACAGACAGAGGCGGACCAGGCCACTGCAGCAGAACAGAGTAAAGAAACCTGGCAATAGAGAGATGCTTATGATTGCGTTATAGAGTGAAGGGGACCATCTCGTACACAGAAATTACTTCCCACACACACATCTTGTCCCTGTGTCTCCTTGTCATAGAAAATGAAGTTAAAGTCATCATTAGTTAATACTGTCTTAATCGTCTTCCATCATCATCTTGAGCAGATGAGATGAAGCACCTTTCTGCTTATTTTGTGCTGAACCAAATGCTCCGAGTGGAATATGGTTGGAGTTAAGGCGTCATTTTATGTGCAGGTGCAGCCGAGCGTGGCTCGCAAGCTCCTGAAGAAGAGGAGAGCCTGAATTATGAGGAGAAGGCTCATGAAATTGTGCAGAGTATACTGCAGGAGGTGGTCAGCACTGTGGCTGGAGGTGAGCTCTCGCACTCGTGGTTTGTAGATATCTATCCTGGAGCAGTTAGCATTATCTCCAGCTCTTTATCTGCTTCTGTGTTTAATATAATTCTTTATGCTCTTGTTTGCATGGTCTCGGAGGCATTGTTTTGTTTGGATATAAATCAAGAGTAGTACACACTCTGAACACATGGCAGAGCAGGTGGAATTTTCATACCCATGCATCTCAAACCACTTGAATGGACCGTGTACCTCTATTTTTTTTTGTTTTCTTTGTTTGGGTTTAGATGCTAAGGAGAGTGGAGGAGGGGATGTGGAGCCCGAGGCCACGCCTACATCGCTGGAGGAGGAGGGTGGCCTGAGCAGCGACAGTGAGAACATCCACGCTAACGGCATCCCTGGCACGCCCATCTCTGCCAGCTTCACTCCGTCCCTGCCTGACGACAGGCTGTCGGTCTCCTCCAGCGACACTCAGGTGAGTCCTGACGTCTGATTGGCCATTGGATGAAATGCAAAGAGTGTCTACAAATGCATTACTGCCCTTTCGTCAGTCTTCATTCACAATTTATCTCTTATTGACATTCTATTTCTATATAATGAAATATTAAGCTTTTAGCACCATGAAGCAACACATTCCGTAATGCTGGATACTCGAGTTGTCATTTCTTAGACACAGGTTTTCAGTTCTGGTCCTGGAGTACCTCCTCGTCCTGCATGTTTTAGTGTTTTCCCTGCTCCTGATACACCCAGTTCATCTACTAATCTGATTACCAGCCCTGGTAATCCAAGTCCTGAGTTGAATTAAGTGTGTTAGATCAGAGAGATCATTTTAAATGTGGCTCGTTTACATTGTGACTCCTAGTAAAACTATTCACAATATTAGCTCTCAGAATCTGTAATTTGTAATATAATTGAATGAAACCAGAGAGGAGAGTGTGAGGTTCTTTCATGACCCTATTTTGTAAGCCCATATTTGGCAACCTCTACCTGAAGGCGCTGGGAAACACACCTATCACGTCACATTTACATTTGTATGTATAATATAGTCAAATGTTTTACTTTGCATATCTTTTAATACAGGTTCCTATGATGGTTGGAACTCTAACTTATCAGCCATAATATAATGTTTGAAGAAAACACATATAAACTATACAGAACGACTCGATTGGGTCTGAATAAGTTTTGAATTTATAGATATAAAAATATCTATAGTAGAACTTTTATTACTGTTAAGAAGTCTTTTTATTAGTTTTTGTGCGTGTGTGTGTGTTTTTTTTTTTTTAATTATTAGCCACCATGCGCCGTGCTTACAGCCGTAAGGTAATAAGTCTGTCATGTCGTGTCAGCGTTATTTACCACGGTGCTAAAGTTGTATCAAGTAGAAGTTTTATAGCAGCCCGTGATGCCAGTATTAATGTTTCATTTTTAGAGGCAAGCATTTCGCATGTCTTTCTCTGTGTGCTGCAGGAATCCGGCGCTCCAGCGGGACCCGCACCGGGCGCGAAGTTCTCGCACATTTTGCAAAAAGACGCCTTCCTGGTGTTCCGCTCCCTCTGCAAGTTATCCATGAAGCCCCTTTCAGACGGCCCACCCGATCCAAAGTAAGCCTGCTTCTATACGGCTGAGGAACAGAACCAGTGGCCATTTCCTGTGGAAGGAGGATCAGATTTGAACACTTTAATGGCTGATGTGGTCTGCTGTATGGATTCAGAGAGGAATCCGATTATCCTAATAAGATAGCAGGACTTGCTTAACAGGATTTATCACTCTGGTTCCACTGCGTAATGTGATTCAGCGTGTATCAGTCGTGATTACGGCTGGCGGAGGTTTGATCCTGGTGGTCCTGAACCTCATTATCTCTCATTCTATACTGCTGAATTCTCGATTCTGATAGGTCAGAAGGTGTTGATTCATCTTCTATAACAGCAGCTCAGGGAGTGGTTCCTGCTTCAGGGTATGGAAGGAGTCTCCAGTGTCAGTGCTTTGTAACAGTCAGAGATTCTGGGTTTTTTGTCTTATTAATTTTGAGAGAAAAAAAAATGTATGTAATTCGTCTCAATTAATTTGGATGTTCCACAGCACTACCTGTAGCTATAAATGGATAAAAAGTACCACATTATGTTCTTTAGTACCAAAATTGTAATCATTGTCAAATTGCTGTAGTAGAACTGGAGCAAAACACTTCGGGACATGTTATTATAGGAAAATTCGACCTCAGGGTGGCAACAGGATCGCCGTCGTTGATTATTTTCGTGCACAGCATTAGAATGTCTCGAACCCAGTGTCTGGAGTAGTGTAGCTTATGTTTAATCCCATAAACCCATAAACCCTACTCCAGCGAGCAAATCGGTCTTGTTCATTAGTGTCTGTCATCAGAGACAGGGAAGGAAAAAAAAAAACAGGCTGTATTGATTTTTTTTTGTTTGTTTGTTTCATGTTTGAAAGTCAGAGAGCACTTTCACCTCTGCAGATTTCCATCAGAGCTGCTCAGGAAGACATGGCACAGATTTGGTCAGTGTGATGTTTGTGAGCGGTGAGTCAGAGGTGAAAAGGAAGCTGGCGTGGCGTTTGATTTGCATGCACCGGAGATTTCCCACAGTGACACCCGTATATGCGTTCAGAAGTGTGTTATACGAGTGTGAGGTGCTGCCTCGTTGCTTAGCAGAGGAGGTTTTTAATGAGGCTCTGAACGCACTCCGGTTTTCCAGGTTCACGCGGCCGTCTCGTCTCGCTATTCATACGATTTCATTTTCGGCTTTTGTTTAGATTTAATATACCGCTTATTTATCCTGAAATGAATCAATCCTTCTCAGCGCCAGATTAATTGCGTGTCTGTTTGTCGAAACGAAGTGGAGGTGGAAGCCTTGGAGAGAACCTAAAGTTTGGTTTTCGTATTCGTGGTATGACTGAGCGTTCGCTGCAAAGGTTAACGCTTAATACTCAGCCGCCCACTCAAGCTTAAAGCTTCTATAGCACTTCTTTTAAGGGCTGTTTTTTTTTATGTTTGTTTGTTTGTTTACCCTCCCACCCCCACCCCATTCCCCCAGCGCAGTATTTAATGTCTTCCTGGTTTATCAGGAGCTTTAGATCTGACTTCAGTCGACTTCCTGCAAAAGCTACACCCTCTTTAATGAGAACTCAGAAGTCTTCTTCCTCAGTAGGTGTTGAAAATAACAGTCATTCGAGATGCACTTGAAATAACTTCAGACAGTATAATTTATAATGGCCATTTAAGAGTAAAAACTTTCAACACTTTAAGCCTAGACAGGGGACTTTGAAAGACTTTTGAAGACTATTCACTTGAGAAGAGAGTGCGCTGCCGAGTTGTGGGTGTTGCAGCTGGAAAAACGCTAAACTTAGCTGTGCTGCGGTGCTCCAGGATGTGCCGTGGGTCACATGTAGAGTTACGTACACTAGCACATGCTTTTGTGCTCACACATATGATGTTCTTAGCAGACAAACCGTCGTTTATCTCCTTCGAAAGAAAGCTCAGCTCAGCTAGTTAGCGAATCTAGGAGATGACGAGCACGATGGTGTTGCAAATGATCAGCATCATAGTTGAATCTGTTTGAGCAGAGGGTACGGATCAGGAGGTGAGACAGCAGGACAGACTAAAGCACTAAAGCGCCGCTGCATCGCACTCTTTAGGCAGAAAGGAAGCAAGGGTGAAATCCCACTCGTGCAGATGGTAATCAGACAGCATTGTGGGTAATGTAGGAAACCTTGGACCAACGTGAATTTCATTACAGAATTATTCATTATAAAATAATTGATTATGAAATTGGTTTTAAGTTGATTGTAAATATTAATATGCAAGTTGTACGTTTCCTTTAATGTGTGAAGCAGAAACGAATCAATGCCTGTTTCTTTTTTCTCCAGATCCCACGAGTTGCGCTCCAAAGTGCTCTCGCTGCAGCTGCTGCTCTCCATCCTGCAGAATGCAGGCCCCATCTTCAAGACCAACGAGATGTTCATCAACGCCATCAAGCAGTACCTTTGTGTGGCTCTGTCCAAAAACGGCGTCTCCTCCGTCCCCGAGGTCTTCGAACTCTCCCTGTCCATCTTCCTCACGCTCCTGTCCAACTTCAAAACCCACCTCAAGATGCAGATCGAGGTACCGAGTGCAGTTCTCCATCCCTCATGAAGCATTCATACCACCCCTGCTGCTATTAACCTGCTGACAGGGTGGATTTATCTGCGTCTGGCGTATTGTGGCAGCTTGTAATTCAGTCCCAGACTGTGTGTGTGTGTGTGTGTGTGTGTGTGTGTGTGTGTGTGTGTGTGAGAGTGTGTGTCTGAGAGAGTGTGAAAGACTCTCAGTCATACCAAATCAGGCTGTGAGGATTTCATCACCATCCACTTTTAATCAGTAGAATTTATAGTCATACCAAGTGCTGAGAAAACATTATTCCTCCATTATTTATTTATTTTTTTGCAATTTTTGATGTTGCTAATTTATTAAACCCGGTCATGTATGATGCAGGAAGTCACTGTAGCCATTCTCTATGCTTATGTCTCCCGCAGGTCTTTTTCAAAGAGATTTTCCTGTACATCCTCGAGACTTCCACGAGCTCATATGACCACAAATGGATGGTCATTCAGACGCTTACCAGAATATGTGCAGGTATGAGACATGTGGAGCTTGCACAAATCACAACGGACA
Source organism: Pangasius macronema (assembly GCA_037577455.1). Classification (NCBI taxonomy): domain Eukaryota; kingdom Metazoa; phylum Chordata; class Actinopteri; order Siluriformes; family Pangasiidae; genus Pangasius; species Pangasius macronema. The sequence goes on along the minus strand of CM074966.1, from coordinate 14,640,144 downwards.
CCAGTAAGCACCTCTAACTGATGTTTACTGCTGGTTGCCATGGTTTCTCTGTTACCGCTGAGATGATACCAAGAAGATTACGTGATACGTCAGCGTTACTATAACAACTTACACGCAGCTTACACTCGTATGGCGGTTGCTCCACATTAGCAGACTAAATCAGAAGTAAAGGTCCTTCAAGACAGAGGGACAAAAGAGGCTGGTGATGGAGCGACAGTTTATAGCTGCTATGGCATAAGTGATAACAGGAACTAACTTGTTTTGCGGACGTCCCAAAGCATAAAATGTAACTATAAATGGAAAAGTAAAATGTTTATATTTTGTTTATATAAAAACGCCTCACTCTCCTTCTCTTCCTCTGGTAGTTGCATCATATGTTCAGCTCTCATTTGTATGAAACTCAGCTCAACTCTGTGCCACTCTAGCCCCGCCCACTTTGCTCCTATCACTGTAAACTGAGAACTTTGCCTGAAAAATAGTTGTCTTGTACCACAGGCTGAAGTCTGAATTTGTTCTCCAAAGCTTGACTTTCCCGTGTGTAAGTGTGTGTTCTCTTTCACGCTCACAGATGCCCAGAGTGTGGTGGATATCTATGTAAATTATGACTGTGACCTGAATGCTGCTAATATATTTGAGAGGCTGGTGAACGACCTGTCCAAGATCGCGCAGGGCCGAGGAGGCCATGAGCTGGGCACGACCCCGCTGCAGGTAAATCTGATCCTTTCGTACAATCGCTGTGCGTTTTTAAATCATTAATCCATTTGTGCCGATACTCCTCGCATTATATATTATTATTATTATTATTATTATTATTAGTGAATACAATTTTTGGCTCCTGGACAGACTGTGTAACGATGCGAGTCTTCTCTGATCTCCAGGAGCTGACATTGAGAAAGAAGGGTCTGGAGTGTCTCGTCTCAATCCTCAAGTGCATGGTGGAGTGGAGTAAGGATCAATACGTGAACCCTAACTCTCAGACCAGTCTCGGTAAGGCTCCTCCCTCGAGCATGTAGATAAATCCCACTGTCACGTCCGCTCATTCTCATCGTCTCTGTTTAATCCCACACTGACTGTAAAGTCCTCATGTCTCTATCAGTTTCTTACTCATGGCTTCAGGGAGTCATCGTCAGAGTGGAAAATATTGCGCCTTAACTAGCCACGTTTTAGCATATTTAAACATGCGAAGTAGTCATTTCTCACTTGTCGTTTTCGCACACTCGTTTCCCGTTCAGTTTCATTCCGAATTTCCTTCTGCCTGTGCAAGAAAGCGATAAACTGTATTTGAGGAAAATCCACCGTCTCCGCGCAAATACAGGAAATGATCTCAGCAGTGCCTGTGGCGAACTTTCCATCTTAATCAAACAAACCCGGGAGCGCTTGCTAATCAGGGGAAACACAAATAGCCCTAAACGACGGAGCGCACAGACTGCGAGTTTATCGAGGATCAACAGCTTCGTATTTGGGATCTTGCCCAGTCGCCCTCTCTCCCCAGACAATGCCGAAGTTATTATTCTCTATGCAATATATTGTTTTTTGTTTTTTGTTCTTTTTTTTACTTCAGCAGCATCTATGCCATTCGCTAAGTGCCTTTTCGTGAGCTCTTTTCATTCATCCCTAAACAATGCACGCTCTGTCAGATCCTGTTATGAACAGCTGTAAAACTCAGTGGATGTAATTCTTCTTTTTTTTTTTTTTTTACTTGATAACATCAATCTGGTTGGTGAAGTCTGCGCTTCATCATTACCCTTATGCTGTTTGTTCTGTTCTTCATGGCTCACATGAAAGGAAGAGCATACATTAGACGAGTGGCTGTGAGTTAACTAGGCTTGTTGCTATAGTAACGCGATGTCTGATTGAAAGACTAGTAGATATACATATCAGAAAGCTGATAGCATCATTGTATAGAGGGCTACGTGAAGCCAGTTGGCTGGGACCCTGGTTCTCACACTCTGTGCTCCAAAGAGCTAGGACATATCGCTAGTAATTACTGAATTATGGAAAATCAGAAAAGGTTTTGGAACCAGTATGAATATTATTTGCTGAATATTTTGGCATTTCCTTATTCTTCTAATACTTAAATAACTAGCAATAAATTGTAGCAATAAAAAGAAAAATGTTTATTGCACCGTTTTTGTTCACTTGTGACCACCACATTTTCTGAAACGTAGCAAATTTAGCAAATTTGAAGGAGGCTTTAGGCTCCGCCCACTTGGTACAATGACGTCATGTGTCAGTGAGTGTGTCATTATGATACTGACATCAATTCCCTTTATTAGCCTTATACAGCCGCTACGTAGCATAGCATTTTCCCCATTTTACTTATTTTAACTTGAACAGCATGACTTTTAGTTATATTAAGTATGCAGATTTATGTATATTTAATTAGACAAAGCCCCATTTGCACAAATAAATAATTTACTGAAATCACATCAATACAAAGAATAATTGTAGGGAATATCATCATTCGGCTGGTAAAGATGCGTGTTATTAACATAAAACATAAATTAACAAGAAATGCGTTTGATCTTATGCATCTTTCAGAAAAAGACATTTATTTAACTGATTAAAAATCAGTGCAGCTCTATTTCTGTGCAGCTTTTTGCGCTGATTATTTGTGCTGCGAAGCTTACATGACCGTGTTTTGTGTTGTGGCTTTGTGTGTTGGGAAACAGAATTTCAGTCCCTCTAGAGGAGGTGAGTGTTAGTGTGTGAGCAGCAGCGGCGTGTCTTTCCTCTCCCTGTGCTCTGAGAAAGCAACCTGTGCTCTCAAGTTACCGTGACGGCTCCATGCTGAATGTTTTAAAGAGTTTCCTACATGTAATCAGATCCTACATGGAACATTGTCTGTTACTCTGTCTCTCTCTCTCTGTTACACACACACACACACACACACACACACACACACACACACACACTCACACGCGCACACACACGCACACACACACACACACACACACACGCTGCTGGCCTGGTTAGCAAGGCCTTCAGCTGGTTCTTGTGGACTGTTTTGAGTTTCTTTGTTTCATCCTCATTCTTTGTAACCTTTTGTAACCTCATACACACAGCAGAGTGTGAGGAGCCTCTGTACAGCAACTTTACAGCCCCGGCCAGCGCACTAATGAATCAAACTGTCTCCATTCTCTCTCTCTGTACCACAGAGACCTGGATTCATCTCCCTCACTGTGCATGTCTTTGTCCTCTCTCTCTCTCGCTCTCTCTCGCTCTCTCTCTCAGGCCAGGAGAAGCCTTCTGAGCAGGAGGCCAACGAGTCCAAGCACCCAGAGACCATTAACCGCTATGGCAGCATTAACTCTCTGGACTCCACAGCTTCCTCGGGCATCGGCAGCTACAGCACGCAGATGTCCGGCACCGATAATCCAGAGCAGTTCGAAGTGCTCAAACAGCAGAAGGAAATCATCGAGCAAGGCATTGACCTGTAAGCTGACGCAACACCTTACACTTTAATGCCATTGTATACAAACTGCATAATCGACTTTAAAAAACAAAAACACACACACTACTCACAGTATACATTTTTATTTAACATTAATGGATGGAGTCTCTGAGCTTTATGGTGACATGTTGGTGTCTGCGCTTGTGTTAAAGGTTCAACAAGAAACCAAAGAGGGGCATCCAGTATCTGCAGGAGCAAGGCATGCTGGGAACAACGCCAGAGGACATCGCTCAGTTTTTACATCAGGAGGAGAGGCTGGACTCTGTAAGCTATCTTCAGTCTATAGCCTATTTCTAATGAAGGTTAATGACAATAGGGAACCAGGAAGCACCACTCATCCTGATGAATACACGCAAATATTTCCATTTCAGAAAGATCTCACCAGTTTAGGTGAGTGCTAGCCCTGTGTTGTGCCCAGCAGTGGTGCACTTGTTAGGGCTTAAGAGCCTCTCCGTGCGGTCACAGAGTGTGTGAAAGAGCTCTCGTAACATCTGCTCTGAGACAAGAGCTCGTCAGCGCCAAGCCCGAGCCTCCAGAGTGGCAGCCAAGACGTGTATTTATCACATTATGTTCATCAGTAGCGCTAATGTAAAGCATTTTCTTGTTTATCGCTCAGTGAATGAAGAAAAAACACACTAGTGTGAAAACAAGAGCTGAGAGTTTACAGGCTGTTAATTCTGTGTGTTGTGTTAACTCTGAGGCAAATCGGTAATGCATGTGCTTGTAAGGATATAAACTATTAAAGCAAGTTAATTAATTAATTAATTAATTAATTAATATATGCTTTAAAACTTCTGTTTAGTTTAGCTGAAAACACAAGTTTTAAAATGTGTAAAAATATTAAGAAAACAGTTTTAATGTAAAAGATAAATTACATGATTGGTTAGAAAAATAAAAAACATTACTGTCATGTCACACACACACACACACACACACACACACACACACACACACACACACACACACACACACACACACATACGTAGAAGAGGTTAAACATTAATTCTGTTGCAAATCTACAATGGATTCTGGGTTACAGATTCATTTGTATAGAACTGATTCCTTGTCGCATTTAGAGATTGAATGGATATATCACCAGTTTCTCCGTCTTTTTCACAGGTCCAGGCTGGAGAGTTTCTGGGAGACAACGATCGCTTCAACAAGGAAGTGATGTATGCTTACGTGGACCAAATGGACTTCCAAGGGAAGGACTTTGTGTCGGCCCTGCGGCTGTTTCTGGAAGGCTTCCGGCTCCCTGGAGAAGCCCAGAAAATCGATCGTCTCATGGAGAAATTTGCTGCTAGATATTTAGAGTGCAACCAGCGGTAAGAGATCAGAGCATTCAAATCTCTATATTCTCTAAATGTCCAGGATGCACAGGAATGTGACTTGGTGAAATCAGTGTGTGCAACACAGAAGACTTGCACGTTATACAGCACGTTATACAGCACGTTATACAGCACGTTATACAGCACGTTATACAGCACGTTATACATTATACAGCACGTTATACGTTATACAGCACATTATACATTATACAGCACATTATACGTTATACAGTACATTATACAGCACGTTATACAGCACATTATACGTTATACAGCTCATTATACAGCACATTATACATTATACAGCTCATTATACAGCACGTTATACAGCACGTTATACAGCACATTATACAGCACATTATACATTATACAGCACATTATACATTATACAGCACGTTATACAGCACATTATACATTATACAGCACGTTATACATTATACAGCACGTTATATAGCACATTATACATTATACAGCACGTTATACAGCACATTATACATTATACAGCACGTTATACAGCACGTTATACAGCACGTTATACAGTACGTTATACAGCACATTATACGTTATACAGCACCACGCCTCCTTTACTAGACTGACAGGTACAGTGCCACACCTCCTTTATTAGACTGACAGGTACAGTGCCACACCTCCTTTAATGAGACTGGCAGGCACACAGACCATACTAATAATTTAATAAGTTTATTAAATCTAATAAGTTTTTAAATAATGGTGCACTAGTGATATGTGTTATATCTCTTTTTTTTTTGTAGACAAACTCTGTTTGCGAGTGCAGACACAGCGTATGTCCTTGCTTATTCAATCATCATGTTGACTACAGACCTTCATAGTCCACAGGTGAGTGCAGCTCTGTCTGCTGATACCAACTTACTGAACTTCTGTACGTAATTAAAGTAATTTCACTTTTGTGGCACAGCTATATGCTGTAACGATTCCCTGCAAATGTGTGACTTGCGGTGTGAACGACAGAGGTGTAAAAACACCTGGCGAGACGTGTTCGTCTTCCAACACGGCACCTCACGAGCTGTTGTTTTCTTTTCTGTTTCCTCCTTTGAACAGGTGAAGAATAAAATGACAAAAGAGCAATACATAATGATGAACAGAGGGATCAATGACAGTAAAGATTTGCCGGAGGACTATTTGTCATCCATCTACAATGAAATCGCAGGGAAGAAGATCTCTATGAAGGAGACCAAGGAATTGCCACTCAAATCTAATAAACAAAGTGAGATCAGCACTGGCACTGTGAAAAGTTTAATCATAATGCTGGAGTGTGCGTGTCAGAGATGATATTAGAGCCATCAGTATTGCAGAGTGAACGAAATAATGGAATCGTTCACAAGTCATCAGCATCAGGATGTAATATTCAGCTTTGTAAATAACATTAACAGGGTAGTCGTTGCATTTAATTCTGGAATTTCATAACTTTATAATAGGTGACATGCATGTCATTTATCACATAGCGTAAATGTTATCAAACAATAAAATNGCTTATTACTCACGGTGAATTGAATACACATAGCTCATACACTGAACCAGATGGAGTAAGCACTGCTCTAAGTTCAGGCAGAAAGATGCAGATAAATTGTGCTGCTGTTTGAAACAGGTGTAGCCAGTGAGAAACAGAGACGGCTGCTGTACAACGTGGAGATGGAGCAGATGGCGAAGACAGCTAAGGCTCTGATGGAGGCTGTGAGCCACGTTCAGGCCCCATTCACCAGCGCCACCCACCTGGAGCACGTCAGGCCTATGTTTAAGGTACAAAACACACAGAGCCTCAGACGCTCCACCCACACCCACACCCACACCCACAGAGAGTCTGATGTTATTTGTGGTATTGTTCTTATGGTTTCTGGCCACAAGTTTTAAAATCTTGAACGTTGCAAAAACCTCATTTGCTCTCTGCAGTTGCGGTGCAGGTATAGTCAGTTGATTGGGGAAAAAAAAAAAAGTTCCATCTTTAAAGGTTATTAGAGATTTGTTTGTCACAGTGAATGTCTGCCCACACACAAGCTACAGGAAAAGAGCTTCAGTCATGTCAGCTAGACAACCTTTTTCCATGAATGTAGCAGACTCTCTAGCAAATGCTACACGCCTGGCCTGTGAAACTAAAACATAGCAGTTCTCAGTAATACGCCTTCGAGCTATTTTAATGCGTATGTTTTCTCTGTTGTTCTCTGTCCTGGTGTACTGGTTCATCTGCATACTGAGTCCTGATAGGAGCTGACATTTTATGATGCAATATCACTGGCTTGTCATGTCGAGTGGATTTCCGTGAAAGGGATTAATCAGAATAGCTTTTTATTATTTTAGGGTGACCGTTATTTTCCTCAAATGCCAGCTTAGACAATAAAGACCTTTGACTTGCTCTACACTTCATTCAGGATGTAATTATGAGGTTTTGAGCTTATTATAGAGTTTATTAAAGCTACCACTCAGTAGACAAATGCATGATACCATGGCTAAAATATCTATTTTGTTTAATGTCACAGTACCATAATTTAGCTTAATTTATGATACCCTGATTAAGATGCAGTGGAAGCGAAGACATAAGCAGATATGCGTTCCTACCACATTCTTCTGAGGAAAGACAACTAATGTAAGATTGCCAACATCTAACCAATCTCGATAAGGAGACATCCCTATTTGCTTGTCAATCATGTTGCTTGTGAAATTAGAAATTGCTAATTGCATTAGCATTGAGGTGTTGCATATATTTTGAAGAGAACGCTGAAGGTTGGGTCTGTACATCTTCCAATAGTCTCACTGACTGTTCCTTTAATTTCCAACAATGTAGCTGGCCTGGACACCGTTCCTGGCGGCCTTCAGCGTGGGTCTGCAGGACTGCGATGACACAGAGGTAGCATCTCTTTGCCTGGAGGGTATCCGCTGTGCCATCAGAATAGCCTGCATCTTCTCCATACAGGTACGTTTGCTTAATCTCTGCTCCTCTTTAAGGTCTTTGGTTTATATAGTTTTAAAGGTCATGACACTTCTTGGCTTGAATGTAGTGAGCAGTGCAGTTGTATCGGTGCTGTCTGAAGTCAAGCAGGTGTAAAGGGTGGGAATGAGTATGAAGGAACATGCTAAATGCGCTGTGCTGTGGATCTTGCTTGGTTCCAGTTGGAGAGAGATGCGTACGTACAGGCTCTGGCTCGCTTCACCTTGCTCACAGCCAGTTCTGGGATCACGGAGATGAAGCAGAAGAACATTGATACTATCAAGACCCTTATCACGGTAGCTCACACTGATGGGAATTACCTGGGAAACTCGTGGCATGAGGTGAGCTTTGCACGAGACTGCTTGCTCCGTCTGGGTTTTCATTAAGACACTGTCTCGCTACTAATACAGTTAGAATATGAGCTAAATGAACTGCTAGCTCAAGAGGCTCATCCAGCTAGATAATGCATGCTTATGAAGATGTGTGTGTGTGTTTCCTGCAGATTCTGAAGTGCATTAGTCAGTTGGAGCTGGCCCAGCTCATTGGCACAGGGGTGAAGGCTCGCTACATATCCGGGACTGTTCGGGGAAAAGAGGGCCTCATCACTAGCACCAAAGAGCAGAGTCCAGACGAGTATCTGGGTCTCGGTCAGTACACCAGAATGTCCACGTAGCGATCATATAAACAATGAACTTCATGGTGGTACCAGTAGCTCCTCTCTGCACAGGGCCACATCACCCACCCCATTATTGATTATTCTCCTATGACAGCATGCTCCCAAGTGTTTTATTCCTTTGCTTTCTCACTACAGATATTCGTCCTTTTGCTTTACATGTTTTTTTTTCCTTCTCTGTTTAGTTGGTGGGAATGTAGACCGGAAGCAGATCGCTAGCATTCAAGAATCCATCGGAGAGACCAGCTC
>CM074966.1:14568739-14631381 GCA_037577455.1 Pangasius macronema | reverse complement strand
GCTCGCTACATATCCGGGACTGTTCGGGGAAAAGAGGGCCTCATCACTAGCACCAAAGAGCAGAGTCCAGACGAGTACCTGGGTCTCGGTCAGTACACCAGAATGTCCACGTAGCTATCATATAAACACTAGTCATCACCCGTAGTTTTGCATTATATTTAACTTGAAATTATACTTAATTTCATGCTAACATTCTAACATAAATACGTGAAAGTTGAAAGCCACAGTATATATCCACATCATGTCTGAATTATGGAAAATTGCTGTGGTGTAAGAGGAGTAAAACCCTTCAGGACTTGTTATTAAAGGAAATTAATGAACTTCATGGTGGTACCAGTAGCTCCTCTCTGCACAGGGCCACATCCCCCACACCATTATTGATTATCCTCCTATGACATCATGCTCCCAAGTGTTTTATTCCTTTCCTTTCGCACTACAGATATTCGTCCTTTTGCTTTACACGTTTTTTTTTTCTTCTCTGTTTAGTTGGTGGGAATGTAGACCGGAAGCAGATCGCTAGCATTCAAGAATCCATCGGAGAGACCAGCTCTCAGAGCGTTGTGGTTGCTGTGGACAGGTACAGTGCTGGTGATGCTGTAGCTTTCAGAATAGGATTCCTGATCTCCTCATTTCTAATCATTTACTAATATTGCCTATTCACAGGATATTCACAGGATCCATTAGATTGGATGGTAATGCTATAGGTGAGTATAAGACTATATGTTATATATACTGTATATTATATGTAATTACACTGCCAGTTAATAGAACACTCTTTTATGGTTAAACAAGCAATGGGTTCACTGTAAGAACTCTACAGTCAGAAAATCAAATGTTCAAGCATTTAATGGAAGCAAATTGCACCTAATCAATTGTAACATATATACGTGTGTGTGTGTGTGTGTGTGTGTTAGGATTAGGTTATGAGATTAGCCAGTTAATTGTATAAAAATCCATAAATATACAATTATGTTAATGGAGCATATGTTTAATACTTGTCCTCATTTAATTGCCAACTCTGTACTCTTTGTTCCATCAGAAGCAGTAGCAGTGATTAAACTGTAATGAATCATCATAAACACTGTGTGAAAACCTTCCCTGCTAATCTTTGCAGTTGATTTTGTGCGTTGGCTGTGTGCCGTGTCCATGGACGAGCTGGCCTCTCCGACCCACCCGCGCATGTTCAGCCTACAGAAGATCGTGGAGATTTCCTACTACAACATGGGCCGCATCAGGCTCCAGTGGTCCAGGATCTGGGAAGTGATAGGAGATCATTTCAATAAGGTCAGATCAGATTAGACCCAGATCCACAAACCTGAGTGAAATGTTTGTTCCTTTTTTTAGATGGATCTTGATTCCTGAGAGTAGTCCTGGGAGTGAAATGTGCTGAAGTTGTCTGTCGTCGTGCTTCCATTTCCCTGCAGGTGGGCTGTAATCCCAACGAGGATGTTGCTATCTTCGCCGTGGATTCGCTCAGGCAGTTGTCCATGAAGTTTCTGGAGAAGGGAGAACTGGCCAATTTCAGATTTCAGAAGGATTTCTTGAGGCCGTTTGAGCACATCATGAAAAAGAACAGGTAATTACTGTACACTTTTCCTTATCATTGGACTCGTGCTCAAATCATAATTAATAGTGTGATTTGTAAGATGGACGTTGCACCTAAATTAAGCCAAGTAATCCTTTATTTAACAAAGACCGACATTTAATCAGTGACATGATGAAGTTTTCTTTGTAACTGTAAGTTTTCCACCACGGGAAAGTCTTCAAGACCGAGGACTTTGGACTTTACGGTTTCTCAGTAAATTGGCAAGCTGTGTTTCATGTTATGTTTTATATTAACTTCACTTTTTTAAGAAAAAAGTGAGTAAGAAAAAACTACTATTACTTGCTATAAAGTAAGTGATAACAGGCATTAGCTTGTGTTGTGGATGTTCCACAACATTAAATGTACCTATATACAGTCAAATATCCGAATGCGTTGTTCTTTAACAAACTAAAAATTGTCGTTGTTGGCAAATTGCTGTTGGTATATGAGGAACACCACCAGGACGCCTGAGGAACACCTCAGGCCATAATGTTATTAGAAATAATCAACTTTAGGGTGATATCAGTATTATTTTGCTATAAAAGCACACCTTGAACTGTTCCTTTCCACACAAATCCATGAATATATGGTGCTTTGTATAACAAAAAGCTTGATCATTGGCAGAAGATGATAAAATCACTTTCTCCATCTATTAGCAGCTTTAAGTAGAGGTTGTGTGAGGTCACACAGACCCTGCAGTGTGGTTGTTATTAAACCAATCACACACACACACACACACACACACACACACACACACAAGTGTCGAAAATGATTAAGGCCTAGCTCAGCACTGTGGAGAATGAATCAGGCTGTCTGTGTGTGTTAGCTGTTGCAGCTCAAAATAGAGATGGCGTGTGTGTGAGTGTGTGGCGTTATTGACACCTTTTGTTTATTTACCTCGCACAGATCGCCCACTATCAGAGACATGGTGGTACGCTGCATAGCTCAGATGGTGAACTCGCAGGCGGGGAACATCCGCTCAGGCTGGAAGAACATTTTCTCCGTGTTCCACCTGGCAGCCTCGGATCAGGACGAGAGCATTGTGGAGCTCGCCTTCCAGACCACAGGACACATTGTCAGTAAGTAACCAGAACCAGAAGCGTTAGATTTTGGCCCAAACACACTAAGGCTAGTCGGGGGGTTTTGTTTTCATGAGTCGTTCAGCAGTTTTTTCTAAGATCATGAGGTTTTTCAACAGTCTTTCAACACTCACCCTCACCGTCTCTCCTTTTTCACAGCGAATGTATTTGAGAAGCACTTTCCTGCCACCATCGACTCCTTCCAGGACGCCGTTAAGTGTCTGTCAGAGTTCGCCTGTAACGCTTCGTTCCCTGACACCAGCATGGAGGCCATCCGTCTGATCCGCCACTGCGCCAAATACGTCTCCGACAGGCCTCAGGTCAGCGCTAATGAACTTAAGACTTTAATCCTGTATTATAAATGCAGAACTGGAGGCTGGTCGAGGACCAAAACCCTCTTATTTCACACTGAGTTGAGTTTGCTCTGAGCCTTGGCTATGGTAGAGCTGTAAAAGGTTTAGGATGTGTGTGGTTTATGCCTTTGCTAAATGAGGATTAGGGGCGTCACTGCGTGTTTGATACTGCTGAATCCTGGGAGAAGACAGGAGGGTTGCCAGGTTGAGGAAGAATCCTGTTGATCTTTAAATTACTAAATGTGGGACGAATGGGATTAATCCCCCACCCCTGTTATATGATGATGATGATGATGATGATGATGACTAAAATGACAGTAATTAAAATAATAATATAACAAATGTAAATGTAAAGCAAAAGATTATGTTTTTAAGCTATTTTAAGTCAGTGGTAGATGAAGCCTGACCGGATCTTTGGCACATAAAAGCAAAAAGCTTAGCTGTATTAATCATGCGAGTTTGTCTTCCTCCTTGGCAGGCGTTTAAAGACTACACTAGTGATGATATGAACGTAGCCCCAGAGGACCGGGTGTGGGTGCGAGGCTGGTTCCCCATCCTGTTCGAGCTCTCCTGCATCATCAACAGGTGCAAGCTGGACGTCAGAACCAGGCGAGTGCAGGCACACACACGCACACACACACACACACGCAGATAAAGTCTTAATGAGTAGTGATTACTTGTTGCTGAGTAGTTAGGCTGCAAATTAAATGTACAAATGTGTAAAATTATCTGCACATGGCTGTAATTATGTTTATTGCATATCAGACAACGTTAAATTCTCAGAAGAAGAAAAATGACAGCGCTGTTGTTGGGCTGCACTAAGTGACTCTGTTAAACGGCCTCAGGGGTCTGACGGTGATGTTCGAGGTGATGAAGACGTACGGTCACACGTACGAGAAACACTGGTGGCAAGACCTGTTCAGGATCGTCTTCAGAATCTTCGACAACATGAAGCTTCCGGAGCAGCAGACTGAGGTAAACGTGAGAGTCTTTTCTGTTTAGAATAACGACGTTAAGATAAGTAACACAACACTAACCTGTGTGTGTGTGTGTGTGTGTGTGTGTGTGTGTGTGTGTGTGTGTGTAGAAAGCAGAATGGATGACCACAACCTGCAACCACGCACTTTACGCCATCTGTGACGTCTTCACGCAGTACTTCGAATCTCTCAGTGATGTTCTGTTGGACAACATCCTCTCTCAGCTCTACTGGTGTGTGCAGCAAGGTGAGAATCCCCCCTACACACGCACACACACGCGCACACACACACACACACACACACACACACACACACACACACACACACACATATACACACATACACACATACACAAAGTAACACTCTTTACTTCTTAGAAAGACAGTGTGTGCTCTCATGCTACAATTCACTTCAACTCTCTCTCTGTCTCTCTCTCTCTCTCTCTCTCTCTCTCTCTCTCTCTCTCTGTCTCTCTGTCTCTCTGTCTCTCTCTCTCTCTGTCTTTTTTTTTTTTTATCCCTTATGTAAGAGTGATATGTTTATATTACACACGTCACTCCTTTAAAGACTTGTCATGATTGGTGTCATAATCTTAAACTCTTAAACTTGTCAACATCATCTTTTTTTTTTTTTTTTGCAGATAATGAGCAGCTGGCGAGGTCCGGAACCAACTGCTTAGAGAACGTAGTGATACTGAATGGAGAGAAGTTCACAGCCGAAACCTGGGACAAGACGTGCAACTGCATGCTGGACATCTTCAAGACCACCATCCCACACACGTGAGTTCCCATCGCACTCCTCAGCGCTAATCTCAGGGTGGAGTCAGTGAACGCAACGTCTGTTCTGTTTGAAGGAGCGAGTCAGTTGTGTGTGTGTCCCGTCTTCCTCTCAGGTTGTTGACGTGGAAGCCAGCTGCTGGTGGGGACAACGATCATGTGACTCAGCTGGACTCGGACAAACAACTGGTACGCAAACGAGAGTTCCACGTCTTGTAGCAAAAGCAGCAGAACTATTAGACCTTAGACACTTTATAGTGGTTGTTCTCGTTTGTTATAGTTTGTCATAAGAATCTTTTATCTGCAAGCGTAACTCAGCACTTGCCTGTAATTCTTGTCGCCGTGATTGTGACTAATTACCTAACACACCCTGTAAATGTCCTGAGGTACAGGGTCTCCAGACACCTGTTCCAGACCCGAGCAGAGGACCAGCACTCTGTGAGCAGTATGGAGAAGGCGCTAGCAGAGAATCGGAGACAGAGTCAGTTCAGTTTGTCTTCAGGCAAGTTTAAAACCAGCACAAGTCACCGTGTGTGTGGTTTATTAGCAGAGCAAATCAGCATTTGTGCTTGGATGTTAATTTTCAATCCAAACTCTGGCAGTCTGGCAGTGGATAATGTGCTCAGGATGTTAGTGAGTTAGTATGTGAGTTAAGATGAGAGGTTTGCTCAGTGTGTGTGTGTGTGTGTGTGTGTGTGTGTGTGTGTGTCCTGCAGAAGTCCAGGAGCAGAGGCTGTTTGCAGCACTGCTCATTAAGTGTGTGGTGCAGCTGGAGCTCATCCAGACCATCGACAACATCGTCTTCTTTCCAGCCACCAGCAAGAAGGAGGACGCCGAGAACTTCGCAGCAGCGCAGGTATGACGCGTTCCGTACTGATCTGTGGGTTTCAATCCTCATCCGCTCACCTGCGTGTGCATGAACCTGTTGTGCAGAGAGACGCTCTGGATGCCGACGTCCACGTGGAGACGCAGGATCAGGGAATGTACTGCTACCTGACCTCACAGCAGCTGTTTAAACTGCTGGACTGCCTGCTGGAGTCGCACCGTTTCGCTAAAGCCTTCAACTCCAACAACGAGCAGAGGACAGCGCTGTGGAAGGCTGGTGTGTATCTACACCACTGCTACACGCTTACTAGCTCATGCCAGAGGACTGAATTCAGAATTCTTAGGAGATTTAGACTTCCTTATAACAAGACAGCACTCTTCTAGAAAACTTGACAGATCAGAGCTGTTTGAGTATTCAGACATGAACAAAAGACACTACAGATACCTGATGCAATTTCTTCTATAATGGAACGTCTTAAAGTGTCTGAACAGTGTAGTGATTCTGTGTGTGTGTGTGTGTGTGTGTGTGTGTGTGTGTGTGTGTGTGTGTGTGTGTCAGGTTTTAAAGGGAAGTCCAAACCCAACCTGCTGAAACAGGAGACGAGCAGCCTGGCCTGTGGTCTGCGCATCCTCTTCCGCATGTACACAGACCCGAGCAGACAGGACGCCTGGGAGGAGGTGCAGAGACGCCTGCTCAAGTAAGACACTACCATCTCTCTCTCTCTCACACACACACACACAGCTTTCTTTACTCATGGCTGTTAGAAGGCTGGGATTCGAACTCTTGATCTCCAGACAACGAGAGAACACGTTTGTTATACCACTTGAGAGCCATAACTTCTTCATAGTACAGTTACTCTGCTTTGCGTCAGGCTGCATCACACATTAAAAAGTGAGGTAGTAAATATTACATAACATTATATGAAAATATATTTCATCCCTTGTGCATTTCTGTACCTCTGTAGTAATTCCTGCATTTGCAGGTGAAGTGTTCAGTATTTGCAGTAAGTGTTTGTGATGTCTCCGTGTTGTGCAGTGTGTGCAGTGATGCCGTGGCTTATTTCCTCACACTGACGTCGGAGAGTCACCGCGAGCGGACCTGGTTGGACGACGAGGAGAAGGAGTGGTTTCACGACTTCTAGTCGCTACTGGCCCACTCACGACGAGAGTTTCCCACTGCATTCATAATGCGCATTTACATCATCACATTTTCTTTTTGGATGGATAGATGGAAGTGTGGAAACCCTACGTTTATCTGCCCTGGTCTCATTAAACAGCCTTTAATTTTTAGTGTTTAGAATTGTTAGAATTGTAAGTGTCACACACACACACACAAGTCAAGTTCCGGGTGCGGTGGGCAATGATGGGCGACGACACACTCTAGTACGTCAAACTGCTGATCCCTGAGCTGAGAGCTGTGCTGAGGAAGTTCTTCCTGCGCATCGGCCTCGTGTTCCACATCGCTCACGCGCTGGAACCGGAGCAGGAGGCCTAGAGACGCCCACCGAAACCGTCCCTCGTTCTCCTTTTATCTGCCGTCCAACTGGTTTAGGATCGTGATCTAATCTCTCCCCCTAACGAAGGGCACTGTGGAGGCCCTGAAAGGATGCGACTGGAAGTTTCTACAAGAGCGTCTTCATGGTACTGGTTAGCAACATTCTAGACTAGACGGGGTCTAGACTGGAAATAATCGTGGGCATGTACAAGACTCGTAATCATCTACAGGATCCAGATTACGGTCATGACAACTATTCAACTCCTCGACGTCTGAGATCCTGAGTAAATTTCAAAACAGTGTGTCACTTTGTTTCAACATAATCCTAAAGCTGTATGAAGAATGATGAAAGGGGTCACCATCGAGTAAACGGTTAGTAATTAGTGCGGATGAAGAGTAACTGCTGTTACTCAACTCTTCTAATGTCCTTCTCGGTTTTGCACCGCTAATGGCTAACATTAGCATGAATAGCTCCTTGAATTGATCTAGTTGTACAGAAAAGCGGCTTGTAAAATAATCCCATAACACTAGATTTTATTTCTAAATCGTTTTGGTTTCTCTGAATTTACTGCACTTGTTTTCCTTTTCAAATGCACTGGAGATTTTTACTTTTGTGATAATTTATTTAACTATGCCATCTCTCCCAGATTGTCCAATAAGATTTCTAATTGATACCATATCGACTATATATACACACTATATATATATAGTTAAATTATTCCATTTTATATGTACTGATGCTTTTTTAGGTAAAACTTAAAGAAGGCAACATCTGGGATCCTTCAAAACTGGAACTTGGGGGTAATAAAATAAAAAAAATAAAAAAAAGATTGCACCCTGATGTGAGCTGCATCTGAGTCACTGGTCTATATAATCCTGACGTAAGCTTCACTGTATGTGTACAAATTTAAAAAGCTAATATATTTAAATCTTCTTTGGTTTGGGGATGGGCTTGTGTTCTATAGGACAGACTGAATCATTGTGCTTAAAGACGGATGAGCTGAAGCATTCCTGATGATGGTGGATAAAGTGTATAATGGTACAGTACTGTAAAGTTTTCTATGTGGAATAAACGATCTGTACAACTGTGTACATTACTGCTTATCCTCCCACACATCCTGATCAGGCCAGACAGGTCAATAAAGTTTCTCAACTTGCTATACTCGTGCAACTGAATCCTGAATAATTTAACTTTTTTGTTTTTTTTGTACATGACACTCATTTATCAGTCTTGTGTGTGCAGTTTTTTGTGTCAAACCAGTTAATTCTTACTGTATTCACAAGTTTGAGCAACGCTGATTTTCTACATACTTGTGTACACGTGTGTAAATGTCAGGCAGCTGTTAATTACCGGCACATGCATGGAACAACTGATTTACATTTAGTGACGCCCCCTGTTCGCTTTCGAGTGCCTCTCCACTTTTGTTTTTCTGTTGA
Organism: Pangasius macronema; assembly: GCA_037577455.1. Taxonomy (NCBI): domain Eukaryota; kingdom Metazoa; phylum Chordata; class Actinopteri; order Siluriformes; family Pangasiidae; genus Pangasius; species Pangasius macronema. The sequence goes on along the minus strand of CM074966.1, from coordinate 14,622,854 downwards.
CTTGTCCCTCTCTCTCCCGGAGGACCTCACCTCACCGGTAATGGATGGAGTTCAGAAATGCACACTGCAGTTTCTGCTATCACACACACACTTCAAGAATGTCACAAATTTTACATTTGAGACAAAAAAAAAATACTGAACAAGAAAAATTTTATCTCCAGCCGTTAGACACGTCATGCGAGACTACTGCTTTTGGACAAATCAACTGGCCCTAATGTAAACACACGCAGCAGGAATCCCAGGACTCCAAAAATAATTTATTTCATATTTAAAATACATTCTTAATCATTATTATACATACATCAAATGTAAAAAGACAAGTTAATCATCTATATTATTTTGTACCAGAGCAACAGTGTGCAGTAAAACCTTTCAGGCACTGCTGGTTGGCAGGAGGCACGCACACACACAGACAGACACACACACACACACACACACACACACACACACACACACACGGTGAAGCTCTGCTCCTCTAGAGATTCATTTGTGGCTTCAGACCCATGTGGCCTGTGCAACTGTTCTATAGACACAACACAAACCAGGACATGCAACAAATCTCTCTGACCCCGTTCTGGTTGTAAAGAAGACCGTGAACGTGCACTAGCCGTGGTAAGTGGACGGTGCGTCCCATTCGTCTCTCGGCAGGTTGCGGCTGGATGGCCTTCGCCCTGCCATCAGCTTCTTCAGTGTCTCTGTGGTGCCGGGGCGGAGCCAGGCCTCCGTGGCGACGGTTGTTGTGGAAACACGGCGGGCAGGGGGTGGAGATGGAGTCTGCTGCCAAAGATGATCATCTTCATCAGCAGATATTTCTCCTGTAGAGGAAGGAAAAGTACAATAGTTACAATATTCAACATAATCAGAGGATTTATATTAGTAACTTTTAATCACAGTTGATTATCTAAACATCCAGTGATTTAAAAAAAATAAAATTAAAAAAAAAAACAAAAAAAAAACACTGTTGCAGCAGAGTTGTTATTTCTACCAGAAAGGGAGCTGAATGAACTGAAATCAAAAGATCTGAACATCACACCAAACATCTACAGTGATGATCATTTTCAAACCTTGTTAAATTCTGATGAAATTTGCATTGTATAGTCAAGCAATAGCACAACTGCTGTCTGTACTGACCTCGTCCTTCATACTGCAGCACAAACGAATGAACATGGAGGATGCGCTAATATACTGTGTAACGTATAAAACACAACGGGGTGTTGTGCTGATGTTATCACCCAAATGTGATTACTTCCCCATCACATGTTGCAAAGCACAAAAACTTCTATCCTGAAGACTACCATAGGCATAAGTTACCATTTTACCTCAGAAAGCCTCATTATACATCTTCGTTAAATAGCATTTTTTCAATCTGTTTATTAGTCTTTGATTATGTGAAGTCTCCATAACAAGTCTTACATTAATATAAACCTGTGAATTGAATTACAGTTGGAACTTCTACCCAGAGCTGGGTTAGTAAATATGCATGATGTTCTAACACTACTATGATTGCATGAGAAGACGTGGTGGTGCAATGTCAGTCAGAAGATATAATGGTGTATTTATAGTATACATGGTATAGAATGGTCTTTACCATTATACAAACCAACAAACTCCAGAGCAGAGCCAATAGTACTCCTCTTTAATTGTTCCTCATCGATACATCACTAGCCAAATTTACTATCATCTTAAGTTACCGCTAAATTTTGAACTTCCCCCAAAATGGAGGACTCTGGTTTCTGTTTTGATCTCAGCCATGCCTATTTAGCAAAGCTACATCGTGTGCATGTTTATAGGCTGACTGCAGTTTAAGACACCGGGTGGAAATTCACTCGGTATCAGAGTATGAGCTTTGGATTCAGAGTTCTCTCTCTTTCACCTGATCTCCGGTCCTTCTCGCTCATGTCATCCAACACTCTCATCCTGCGCTGGTTCAGCTCTCGCACTCGGTCCAGCTGGAAGCTGTTCGCTGAGCCCAGAGAATAGCTGATCCTCTCTCCGTTGGGGGTCTCCACACCCTGAATAAAAGACATCCACAGCACTGTCACGTAGAACATCACAGTCGCACAGCCACGATCCAACAGACCCATGGATCTCAAAGTGCAGCCCGAGGACCACCAGGGGCCTGTCTGGATGTCAAACTAATACTTTACTAACACTGATATTTTATTCTAATGTGATTAGTTCGATTATGTTCATAAAATAAAACTGGTCACTGGCTGCAAAAAGCTCGAGACCCCTTGCAATACACTTTCTATCTCCGTGAGAGTTGCACTATAACCAGATGCACTTACATCAGAGAAGTCCGTCCTTCTGGCTCGGCGTCTTCTCTCTCGAGCAGAGATTCGATCAGAGTGCAGAGTTATCGGGAAGGAATAGCCGTTAGCGTCTGCAAAGCAACAAGTTAATCAGCACTATATACAAACACCTTGCATTCAGAAGAATCACAATTTAATGCGATGTTGCTTATGGTAAAGGCAGAAGGAATTCATTTCACACTTTTCATGAACAAGTAGTCATATGACTGAGAAGCTGAAATCGAGTTATGATTTAATATTTATGGTTTTATATCAGACTTGACTTGACTTTATGATTACACACCACAGAATAATCTATGAAGATAATCATTTAAGACCAGCCTAAAACCAGGACACCTTCTGAAATCACTGAGAGAGACCATTCAGCCTCAAAAGCGATTTAATTCTCTTCCAGGTGTGGCCCAGGCATAAGCCTGGTGAGGAGAAATATTACAGAAAGCCCAGGGAAGAGCATAAAACTACACTTTAGCTCCATTTTCTGACTTTCTTTCTTTCTTTTTTTTAATGATTTTTTTTTTTTTAGTAGTCGAGTGGTTATTTTCGTGAGAGTCTGAGATTGTCGTACAAAGAGAGTCGGAGAAGCTGTGTGCTGTCCCTCTGTAGGTATAACCACATCAATAAAAATAAAAGGTCAATAAAAACAGTTGTCAGGGAGAGAGGAAACAGCGCAGTTAGTCTGAAAGACCACAGAAAAGTGGGTCGCACGGAAGCAGGCCAGCCCTGCTGCACTGCTCTCACTCACCCGACAAGGAGCAGGCTTCAGGGGAGATGACAGGTCAAAGTAATCTAATACAAGAGAGACAAGTCAATACAAAGAGTGTGCGCGTGCATGAAAACAAAACCGAAGGGACTCAAGGCTCAACTCTATTCATAAAAGATATGGGGCTAAATTACATGGCTCCTTCAGGCATCAGGACAGGAAAAATAATCAACACTTCTAGATCAAGATTTGTTTATTCCTAGCTGGACATTTGAGCCTAGAATTAATAGCTTAAATATATATATATTAAAAAAAAACAATATTGTGTGTTATAAAGCTAAGCAAGCATTAAAATCAAAGAACATGATGGATCAGCCCTTATCCACGTCAGTCACCCATTAATTTCCTCTGTGTAATGCGCGTTTGTTCATATGCGTGCGTGTTTGTGTGTCTGTGTCCGACCGACGGCTCTGGCTCTTTGCATGTTGTTGAGTCTCCGCTTTTGCTCTCGGAGCAGAGCCTGCTGCTGCTAGAGGTCCGACCGGAGTAGTCACCCACCAAGGCCTATGAAGACAGAGTGAAGAAGTGCTCTGAGCCACAGACGGTCACACACACACACACACACACACACACACACACACACACACAGAGACAGAGGTCATCTCTGCTTCCTAGCTTCCATCATTGTGTGACTGACAGGGCAAGCAGCAGAGTTTGCTACACTCCTGCATTTCACTTGTGTGAGAGAACACTCTAATCTACCACATACATCTTACACTGCCATGATACTTAGTGATTCTGTAACCAAGAACAAAAAACAAACTATGAAACAGGACAAAAATACAGGACACTCCCATTTCTTAATTAAAATTTTTCTCCCTGTTAAAATGATGGGCTTTCCTGCACATACACATCCTGTATACACACACACACACACACACACACACACACACACACACACAATATTATACATGCATATTATGTGGGGGTTTCATGACGATCAGTCAGACTATGTTAGGAGTCCACGGCTGAAAAAGGCATTGAGCACCACTAATTTAAGATTATTTTTAACATGTCGTGTGTGAGCCTGTTTACGTTTTGTTTAAAATAACTCAATAAAAAAAGGCTGGTTTTAAGAGTCGAGTTGATAATGAACTGATACCAACACCACTGCTGCAAAACATCTCAGGAGCCTCTTTTTTGAGGGGTAAAGGAATCCTAAATGTAAATGTATGATTGTAAGAATCATGGCTGGAGACTTGGCAGAGATCATGAAGCCCTGTTTGGTTTGGTGTCCTCATGAAGCCCTGTTTGGTTTGGTGTCCTCATGAAGCCCTGTTTGGTTTGGTGTCCTCATGAAGCTCTGTCTGTGTAATATAGGCCTCTACACATCACCTGGGTATTTTACCTCTGTACTTGAGCTGGTTGAAGTCCTGCATGATCTGCTTGTTTAGTGGTCTGGTGTTTGAAGGTGGTCTCGCTACAGGCACCTGCATCCTCAGCCTGGCCATGTCAAAGGCGTTCAATAGAGGTCGCGCTCTGTGCCCACACACACACACACACACACACACACACATTATTTAATCATTACAAACACTATAGTGCCATTGACATAGCACAAGGCGAGAGAAAAGAGGATTACACAGTGTAAGCTGATGAGAGTGTCTGGCAGGACTGCATCTCTCTCTCACTCACACTCACACACAGTCCATTAGCATACAAGGCTCTAAAACACTTATAACTTGCAACAACTCAAGGATGGCCTCACACTTGACTGGGTTATACATCTAATTCTAAGGTTAAGTTACAGCTAAACCTACAAGAAATTACCTTCATGTTTGTGAACACAATCTTTATATGCCATAAAAGTATGAGATGTAAACCAAACGTTAGCAAACGCACCGAGTGATGTGTGCAGTACCTGTTTTTCAAGGGAGTTTGTGTATCCTCTCTGTCTGACTGTAGGAGCTGCCCTTCAAGCCGCTTCTGCTCACTTCTGAGGTGTCTACGCAGAACTGACAACTCCCTGATCACACCCTGCTGTTCCTCTAAAACACACACACACACACACACACGTTCATTTCACAATCTATGCGAGGTTCTTTCACTGATTTAGTACTGTAGCTAAATAACAGTAAAAGAAATCATTTGGCTCTTATTTTTCCCCCAAAGGAGATGTGATTTCTTTTGTGACATTCAGGAAATGTCCTTACCAGTTCTAGAAATGAGTGTCAAGTTTGAGAAGATGATGCTATATACCTGCTGCTCTGATCTGGTTCCTCCGTGCAGGAACAGGCGGGGACTGGGGAGTGGAAACAGTGCGAACCTGTGGAATCGCACACAATCTAGCTTTTTACTCATTCGTTTGTCAGGGACACCACAGCAGAAAGTAAGCTCTCTAATGACCGGCTCTCTAATACAGGTTTGCTAAATTTAAAATCAAGCATTTTCCACTAGGTAGATAATCCTTAAGAGTATATTTGGCCCAAAAAAAATGTATACACTTCAAAATAATTATACATAACGATTTCTTTCTTGCAAAATGTTCTTGCTGCTCTGGTCTATAATTTGGATTTAAGTAGAACCGGTAGCCAGGCATAAAAGTTAATGAGCAGGTAATCATTTCAGCTTTGTAGAAGGCACCTGCCACCTGCAAATATACTTTAAGCCCAGTTCTTGAAATTATACCATTAGAAAATCGAGCACTTTAACGACTCTTCCATCACAAGTGCTGTGTTCATACATGACTTACAGAGAAAGCTGTAGCTGACCGTTGGCTGTCGACCGAAGGCGGTCTGGGAGGAATCTGCTGGCCCAGTCTCTTTTGTATTGTAGGGATGGGTGGTGAATGAGACCTGAAGTCCTTTGGGTTCACAAAAAAACATTTTTCACCATCAGTACAACCACAGATGTGACAGTAAATGCCAAACGCTCACCTGAGTGAATCACTGCACTGACCTGCTCCAGCCGGGCTAGCCTTTCCTGCTCGTACTGCTGCTTCAGTGCCTCATTCGCCTTCTCTTCTTCCTCCTTCCTCTTCTTTTCCGCCTCTTTGCGTCGCTCCTCAGCTTGCCGAATCATCTCCTGGTTTCTGGTGTTTTGCTACAAAATGAAGAGGGCACTTGCCAGTTCAAAATCTAACTTGACACTGAAAAACAACTGCAAAGATTCTGAAACGTTCAGCGTTAAAATACAGCAGCACCTGTACATGCACTCAGTTCATATAATGTGTTAATGTCATATTTTGGTTTCATGTGAAAGATTCCTAGATGTTAGTGAGAGAAGCATGGGAACACACTTCCATTTCCTTGCGTCTTTCCTTCTCCTGCTCCTCCTCAAACTGCCTCTGCATGTGCGCTCTCTCTTCAGCCAGCCTCTTCTCCTCCTTCTCCTCCTCCAGCCTCAGCCTCTCTCTCCTCTCTGCCTCCATCCTCCGCTTCTCCTCGATCTGTTTTGGTCCAAAAGTCCATGTCCATCAGAGGCAGTTTCAGAAGCGTATGGTGAACGTGGCATGTGGCGAATGTGACGGGAAATGCTCTGTACCTGCTGTTTCAGACTTTCCTTGTATCTCTCCTGCTCGCGGAGCTGCTGCGGCGTCGGGAGCTCACTGAACACGTTTCCTCGCGCGTGTGGCGAGGGCCGGGTGAAGGAAGAAACTGCAGGAGGAAATAATGGCTCACTAAAACACTTCAAATTCTTATTGGTGAGTACAGAAAACACATGGAATACCTAACTAGATGCAAAATTATTAAACTCTTACAGGATTTTGTTTGTCAAATATCATACAGTCCACATATAAACATGACTTCAAGCACTGAATCATTTATTCTAAGCACTACGTCAGTCAAAAAGGAATTATACATTATTTTTCCCCTTTCTTCATATGTATGCGAGCCAAGAACTGCAACTGGAGATACAATTTACTAAGAGATAAGTTACTAAGAGTAAAGGAAGCTTAAAGCTACCAGTTTAGCATCATGAGAAACTACATGCCTAAATCACACACAAATCATCTTTGCCAAGTTGTTCTGAATCTCAAATACATTTAAGTAGTTTCTGACACTGCAGGATGCCCTGCGAGCTCAGTGTCTTCTGTTCGTGATCTTTACTGTTTATAGAACAGGAAGATCATTGAATCATTACCTTTCATTCAAAGTCTCACGTAGGAGATAGATACAATATACATTTCATGTGATCTGTGTAACTGTATAGTTCATATTTTACCCTCTCTCTCTCTCTCTGTCTCATATATATATTTATAATCACTAGCTAGCTTCACTAGCTATTCACCTACATCTGGGGTAAGGGAGCAATTGTGCAAAAATGATCAAAGTATTCCTTTAAGATTGGATCTCACAGGGTTTGCACATGTATACCTTTGTTATCTGAAACTCTGTGTAAAGAAGAATCCTTAACTTCTGCTCTTGATGTAGCTCCAGTCCAATCCACTGATGCTATGGCTCTTCGGTTACGTGATTCTGGGTTCACATAGGCTTCCTCGTTAGTCCTGTGCATACGCTTTAGATCACCTGGAAATGGACAAAGAAAGCGAATGCACTACTTCTTTAACATTACAGAAAACAACAATCGCTTCTCTGAGGTTTCAAACAACTTAGCAGCAGAATCTCACAGGAAGTCTTACTTTGTTACCAAGAGTATGTTAGTATCAGTAATTACTCAGTGCTTTAATATCGAGCACTGCATTGCAAAAAAGAAAACTGGCATCAGCATGTCCCTAGCTGCTGTACAACATAAAGGAAACACCTTATATTACACAATATCAGTAGAGTAAAACTGATGGGGAAAAAAAAAACCCAAAATCAGCAATAAGATACTTCAAAGATGTACATATACAGAGAGAACTTGGGAACCAGGAATCAGTGTGGCCTTACTGATGAGGTTTCCTCGGTCATCCCTAAGCGGAGCCCCAGCGCCTCCTCTTCCCCACGGCTCATAGGCGTTCATCTCTGCCTCCAGTTTAGCCTCATACCTTTCCTTCTCCTCCTTCTCCAGTCTCTTCCTTTCCTGCCTCTCTTCAATCTGTGGCAGGAAACGACCATATCAGTTTCATAACGACTTAATATTTCTAATTTATTATTATTTTGACCCAAGAGGATAGACAGACAAGGGAAGTTGATTATGCTAATCTTAGCATGCCTCTGGGTTTTCTGTTACCTTACAGAAATGCTGACTCCACTCCTGCCTGATCTCTTCCTGTCAAAACACTGTAATCATTAGACTGACTGGCTGACTCCTCTTCTCCTGCCATCATAGTGCTCCAAAGGTGCTCACATTTAGGATTTCAATACTACACTGACTGATTTCTAATGAGCTACATCCCTGCTCACAATGCTAATGTGATCTGTCACAAAGAAATAAGGTGGAAAAAAAAGAATGGCTGAATTTGCAGACCTATGTAGAGAAGCATGTCTTGGGTATTTTTAGATTTACAGGTAACCGGGTTGTGCTTAGCCTGCAGCACAGATCAGATGCTTATATACTTTATATTTTACCTGCTGTTTAAGTGCATCCTTGTAGCTTAGAACCTGGTCCTTGGGACGTTGGCGCCTATGAGAAGGATATGCTCCAATCCCAATTCCAGAAGGATAAACGCCATGCTGTGGAGCTGGTCTATAGAAAGATTAGAGATTGCTCTCATTTATAGGACAGAGAACAGAGGGGGAGTCATAACCCTTGAACTGATGTACAACTGGAAGTCTACTGAACCATAAAGGTGGAAGAGTAACGATGTAGCTACAATATCTAAAATTTTGGCCTTGATGCTGATGCCACAGTAAATATCACAGTAAGGATACAGATATTATTGACTCATTCTCGTAAAAAAAAATGCTCAGATAACATCTGCTACCAGGTAAAGCTATGTGACATAATCTTAGTGTATGGTACCATGTTAATGAACAGAGGACACAAAATGACAATGATCTGGATGTGTTTCATGATTAACAACAATCAAATCAGACTGCAAACACATCAAGAGGAGGAGCTACAGGCTCTACAATATACATAACCTGATAAAACAAACAAGGAGCTGAATACTAGCAGCAATGAACACTGCAGCAAACACAAGCTAGGTGAGAAAAACATGTCTACAGGCAAAGCTGTACGAGTGAAAATAACACTTGCTGCTTTCAGACAGTAAGCTAAATAGAGACTAAACTAATTCTTTCCTTTTTTTAAATGTTTTAATCCTATTTTACACTGCTCTGCTACTTTTGTGCAAATAATCAAAAGCAGCGGTCTTACAGTGCTTTATGGTGAATTATTTTTATTTTCAGTTGAAGGGCCCCTGCTGAAAGTGGGGTTTTTAAAGACTAGGACAAATGAAACTGGCCTTCTTTGTAAAAGATGATTAAGACAGTAAATGAATGAAATATACAGCAAGCGGTTCAAAGACAGGATTAAAAAGAGCACCTACTGTGCAAAGACTCCAGCGGGAGGCTGAAGGACAGGTGTAAGTGCTCCGGCTGGGAGATTAGGTGATGGCTGCACTGCTGGAGGTCCATCTAACACACACACACACACACACACACACACACACATTAAAGACTGCATACCCTCTTATGATGAGTCCACAAATGTAAAACCAATAAAAACAAATCTAGTCCTTTATTATTAATTTGTATGCCTCAAATAACCTTATATTCCTCAACCAGGAAGGAAGCTATTGAAGAAAAACTATTTCAGATATTTGCCCTTGCTGTGACCTTGACCCTGCGTGGATTCATTACAAAATCTCAGTCAGTTCATCGGCTGGGTACTGTGATAATTCCACACAAATCCAACACAAATCCAACCACTCAATCTTGACAAATAATCGTACTAACAAGGATCTCAGATGGACAACTCGAAAATCATAATGCCTCCATCACCTAGTGGCAAACAAAGTCGAATTCTCCTTCAGTATATTTTGCCTGTCTACTCATTTGATCTGCTAGAATTGTAATATATTAAATGAGCTAGTAAAACTGAATTTATTCAAAAAGCCAAACCAAAGTTAAAAACACTCACAGTAGGTCAGATTAGGGTCTAGGGGATTCCTGGCTCCATAGTAATAGTAAGCTTCATCGTATGGAGTGCTGTATGCCTCGGAGAGGGTGGGCGCCAGTGGAGGAGGAACTCTTGCAACTCTGAGACCATAGAAACACAGTTTATAAAAACACAAACAGTTTATAGATTAGATGAAATCCATACTGATTAAGCTGGACCAGCATTGTGCTATGCCCGGTAAATAACTGTAAAATACGTAAACGTGTGTTATGAAGCTCACCTGGGGGCAACCATTTCTCCAATAGTTCCTGAGAGGTCTTTGTGAAAGTTTTCACTGAAGGCTGTGACGCCACTGTTCCCGACTCCGGCGCTCGTCGCGTTACCCAGGTGCCCCAGAGCAGCGCTGTATTCCAGAATAGGAGACTGGAAGGCCACGCGGGGTCTCTCGGGCGGCTCCCTCTCCGCTTCTTGTGTCCTCTTGTCCACGTCTGCCCTGAGGACATCCAGTCCTACTCCGGGCTTGTAGGGCACGTCCCGTCTCCTGCCTTCATGCTCCCTTCTTACAGCACCAAACTGCTTAATCCTGTCAGGCTGTGGGAGACCAGGCAGGCAAACGGTCAAAGACTGAAACAAAAAGCATGTTGTATTAATATGGTTCTAATAAAATATTGTAAAACATGAACAGAATGGGGTTCCAAACAGAAGACCATAATTATTCAGCCTGTATTATTATTATTTAAAAAAAAAAAAAAGGGAGGAACTGAAGTGAATAAATAAATAAAAATCTATAGTGGAATTTGCAGGGATGTGTTGCAATGAAAAATAGATGAACAAAGCAAGCCTGCCATCTACTGTATTACCAAAAAAAAAAAAAAAAGAGCCACACATTTACCTGCTTCTGGTGGTGCTAAAAACACAACAATCACAAAGCAGGTATCAGGTACCACACATCAACATTTACTTCCAGCTATTAAACACTTAATGGGCACTGATCAGTTCAGCAAATCAAGCCTTCAGATCACAAATATATTAAACAACTGGCTTACAAAACTATTTTCGCATCCCACTGGCACAATGTTTTAACTTTTGCTTTGAATTTTTTCGACTACAGCACAGCAGAGGTATAACAGAACGACTTCACAGACAGTGGAATGACTTGAATACCTCTTTCTCTGGGTCAACGGCTCCTGTGGCAGCAACTCTCAGTTCAAGCTCCTTTTCCCTACAAAATATAATCATCATCAAGAATGATATCATATTATGTCAAACATTTTCAGTCTTTTCATTGTGCAGTGAATCAGTCATAATGCAGCTAAGAAATACGGATACACCTCGTCACTTACTAAGCAAGGAAGCATTGATTTATCAGTTAAACTACACAGCAGATGAACTAAAAACTTAAGATATTTGAGTGAAAAAAACTGTTCAAATATGCAAACAAGAAGATAATTGCATGAGAGGCAGATGATTGTGTTAGAAATCTTCATGCGGCGCAATGCACCCACTTTCTCTTATTTCTCCGCTGTTCAGCCATTTGCTCCAGCAGCTCTTGTCTATAGCACTCCTTCCTTCTCTGAACAGCCTCGTCTCCCTCAGCAGCCCCTATTTAAGTGATCAAAAAAATAAAGAACACACATTTTAAAGAGAAATCCAGCAAATGTACAGGTTTTAAAATCTAAATCCCAGCACTGCACTTCAGCTACAGACACTCAAACAGACATCACTCATCTCTGCAGTTATAAATAATCAGGTACGTCTTTATTAAAGAGGTGACGAAGCTATTAATCTTACCAATCATAAGTCCTGTAGCAAAATCTGCCATGTTCCTCTTGTTCGCAGCTCTGGTTTGTGCTGGTACAAGTGGACTGCAGGACAATCGGGAACCAAAAGTAAAAGCTGGTAAACCACAAGGACAGTCCAGCACACATCACACTCTAATCTGCCTCAAATGATGCCATGGCTCGACATCCTACACCCTGCACAATGAAACACTTTGGAAAGGTCTGATCTGCAGTACTTCCCATCTTTCTAAAGATCGATGCTTCCAACCAGCAAGCTGCCTAATAAATCTTATCCATTGGTGCACATTCTGGCTGACTGCATCGCTTTCGCTTATAGACACCCTGATTGAGATGAACAGAAAGCCTGACAGAAACTCAAAAACCCAGCATAAACAATGAATTCCTAAGTTTCCATCACAAGCAAAAGCAAAACAATTTATTTGTGCATTGCCTCATTAACTACAAAAAGGCAATTTACTTTCACTCTTGCTTAAACCCCAACATTCAAAAAATCCAATTACTGTAATTGCTCTAAATCAGTACTTGGCTTTAATCGGTGCCAGTGGAGTCCGTCTGTTTTCCTCTTCATTAACAGAAGGAACCTCTGCTTCTCTTCTCTCCTGAGTTAACCTGTTCAGCAGGAATACAATCAGCTAATGACACACTCAGGGAACTCTCATCCATGGCAGTGCAAATCAAACAGAGTTGGAGAAACCACACATGAATGCAACAGGGGAACAATGTGTTTATTACTGCAACACACCTATCAGCTCTGTGTTGGAGTTTTCTGTGCCTCCTGCCTGCTAGCGCAGACTCAGTTCGATGTTTGGGCCTTCTCTTTTGCAGGAGCTCAAGCTCCTCTTGTTCCTCCTCATCGGAGTTCAGCTCCTCCTCAGAGCTGTAGCGCTCCCTCCTGGACCTCCTGTGCCAGCGTTTGGGTGTGTCCTCCAAACCTCTTCGCGCTGGCGTCTGGGTGGTGCTGGGCACAGGTTCGGTCGGGTTGTCCCGCTTGGAATACTGCACCCTCTCTGGACTCTTCCGTCCTCGTGGTTTTGGAGAAAACGATGGACGGTATGAAGTTGTGGACAAGAAATAATCTTTTCCAAGGGCCTGGGACCAGATCGACACGTTATTACTCAACACTGTAGTAATTAAACATTTAAAAAAAAAACCATCTGAAGTCAATAAGGAGGATGTTTCTGTATTGATGTTCAAGTTCATTTAGAAGACTGGAACCTTCAGACCCTTCTATTTTTTCCATCTGGTGATCTACACCATAATTATTCGTACTGAAACACGGCCAACTCAAACCTTTGGTGCATTTGAAGTTTTTCTTATCTTCTGTATTTCCTCGTCTCCTCGGAGTAACGGACTGTAGTCCTTAATCCTCTCATCTTGCACCTTGTCCTGATAAAAATTAAAACACCTCAATTTTAAACCATAAATAAGTGTAATAAATCATGGCCTATTCTCATACCGGCTACTTTAATAACATCATGAGCTACAAAAAAGAAGTCTAAATGAGCTAAAAAAAAAAGTCAGTTTAAGGACCTATAGACTTAACACAAGACAGCAAAGCAGAACAACATTCATGTAATAATATACGGTACACCTGAGCTATCAATCCACCTCGACAGTGAAGAACAGCACTGTAGCAAACAGCAACAGACCCAAGTGTCAGTGCATAAGTGTTGCTACTGGACACCAAATCTCTTACAACGTGTGTGAACAAACTCCAGTTCGTGTTAAACTCATCACTCTATTGTGATAGCCTGGTGTTGCGCTATGCATAATGTATTCGCTCCTTTGATTACCATCTCTACTGCAAACACACGCACACACACACACACACACACAAATACACTCACTTTAGTAGATCTTCTCTGTCTTGTGGGAAGAGACAGTGTTTGGTGTTGAGACAATGGCTCACTGACATTGACATTTTGTTTCTAGAATGTAAGACCAAAATAAATTCTTCATTATAACTCCAGAAAATGTCAAAGATTTAAACACAAACACATTTCTGAATTAGACTGCCTTATACTTTACACACAAGAATGAAGATACGAACTACTTCTTGAGCGAAAAAAACTAATTCTAATTTCAGTTGTCATTATTGGAAACTTATAACACAGCGCATCTGACCGGACAATGCCATCCCACTGGAGTGTGGGAATTAATTGTGTAATCTCAATCCCGTCTTTATCAGATGCTCTTCCCTGTTCAAACAAACACCGCCTGCTTGAGCACTGCAGATTCGCACTGTGTAGTTGAGATTTCGGAGGTGTACACAATGTCTCCTCTATAAGCTATACTTTGTACTTCCATGTAGCCAAGAACTGCTGCTGTAATCATAAATACTGTCCTGTGCTTCTTCCAGGACTATTTACAACCTGCTCATACTGAAGACCTTTTCAGCACACTTTGTATTGTTTGTCGTTACTCTTCTACACAGATATCTTACGATTTATAATCCCACCCAGAAGAGAAAGGGTTCTCTGGATGTAGGAGATTCCTCTGAATGTTTCTTACTCATGTCATCTCAGCGAGATTTTTCTCACCACTGCCACATTTGATTTTCTCATTAGAGATCTAAATCTATATCTGGGTTTCTATAAGGCTGCTTTGTGATGTTGTTTGTGGTTACAAGAACTACACAGATGAAACCAAATTAAATATACATTTCCATAAAGCATTCTTTGTACTCTGAAACAAATAGCTCTCAAAAGATCGGTCTTAGGCTAGGTCACTTCTGCATTAGTCTGACTGCTGTGTGTGTGCAGTGTTCCTTAGACACCGATGGAAACCTCACCTGGGCTTGTTAATGAGCGGATAAGCCAGATCACGTGGGGTAAAGCCAGGCAACACTAAATGTACCCTGCAATGGTACTGGATTATTCTAGATGTAGATGGATATCTAGGCTTCAAATAGAGACTAGCATTTTCCCTGCTTTAGCACTTTTTATTCATTGGTTAATCACCAGTTTCAGTAGGCGTCTTGGACCAGGACAATATTTCGCAGTCCTGGTCCTGGAATACAACCACCTACACATTTTCATGCTTTCACTGCTTCCAGCTCACCTGATTTATCTCATCTGACTACTGAGAATGTAAAGGACACTCCAGGAACAGAAATAAATTTTTTAAAAAAAAGTGTATTTCTGTATAACAAATTTAACTGTGCTGGACTTCACCCACATGGCTGTGCTCATCTAGTATGTTAAAAGCAGTCGATAGGATCGAGGGTCTTACGGTTTGATCCTGAGCTTGGGTTACTCTCTCTGCATGTTCTCCTCGTGTCTGTGTGGGTTTCCTTCCACCTCACAAAACCATAGTTGAGGACAGTTGGTATACGAGTTACACTAAATAGCCCTTAGGTGTGAATGAGTGACCTGTGATGGACTGGTGTCCCGTTCAGGGTGTATCGCCACCCTCATGCCCAGTGTTACCGAGGTGGGCTCTGGATTCAACACAACCCTGACCAGGATAGAGCGAGTACCAAGTTGAACGAATAAATGATTAGCAGAAGCAGTGATCACCTCAGACACATAGCGCCTGTAATCCAGACGAAGCTCTTCCTTCAGCCTTTGCTTCTTCCTCTCATATTCCTCTCCCAGCTGCAAACTTAAACCATATCCTTCATCTGAAACCAAGAAAGAAGAAAAAAAAATAATTAAGAACTACACTGAGATAACACTGAATATATATGTATTATTATACTGCTGGATTATGAGCCCACCTTTATTCTGTTTGGTCTGTGACGTGGTTTTGCCAGGAGGCTCAGTTTCCTCTGCATTTTGACCAAAGCTTGACTAAAGGCCAGCAAAATGAAAAAGAGGTTTCCATGAATATAATGTTTTATTATTTAAGCGCATTAAGTAAGATTTGGGAGAGAGGGTCTCTAGAGGTTAAATGGGTGAAACTGAATAAGATTTGAAAGATTATTTTACACACTGAACCTGCTTCTATTTCCACCCATGTACACAAACCTCCGCCCCCAAAAAACTTATGGCGGTTTAGTTACCATTAGCAATGACACTCATTATACCAATTTCAAGCACTCACAGACATTCAAGTGCTAGAAAGCCAAGTTACAACTCTGTAAACATGCAACTTCTCCTCATAATGATTAGTGTGAAGGGGCTTTGGGGGCGTGTCTATGAAATAACTGACAGCAAGTCAATCCAAACACAAACACACATTCCGGACCGGAAGAAAGGTTTCCAAACTGATTTTTTTTCCAGCTTCATAACAGACGACTTCTGAGATAATGGGTTAAACTTTTAAAAATAATTTCTACATATTTTGCCGCATTATTCGTACTAGTAAGAAATAAAAAAACACTGACTAATTGCACCTTTAATGAAACACCTCTCTCTCACACACACACGCTGACCTGAAGCTCTCCTGACCGGAATTCAATCAATCTACGTCACCTTCATTTCCATATATGGCATGTATCCACTTTCTGTCATTATCTTCGGTTTTTCTTCGACAAAGTTGTCGTTCCTGCTGGTTTCCATGCTTCTGCCGCCTTGTTTGGTTTATTTATTCGCAGTATGCCGTGTGTTTAGAAGAAGTAAAGATGGTGAGGATGCTTGTTTGGGGAGCGCAGGGTCTGTAGCACGATAGCAACCGAACATAGCAAGTTTTTCTCGTTAGGCTCGAGAGTAGAAAAAAAAACGGTCTCGTGAGGTTGCTTAACAGCCTCCCATCCAATCAGATGTCTAATTCAACAAGCATCACGACGGTATCCTGGCAACCGCAGAAGAGCAACCAGGCGCGCGCAGCCCACGCTATCTTACTTCATTTAAAAACACACTCGATAAGGGAGTCGATACACGCGCGTAGTTTCTTTATCTAACTATTTAAACATAAGAGTCAACCATGAATGCTTCTTTAAACAAGAAAATGTTCCTCGACTCCGTCTTCGTTTGCTCAGCGTCCTGTGAATCGGTATAAATGAAGTATTTTGTGTTGTATCTTCGTTACTGCAGCTGTTTCTCGTAAAAAGCCGCGATGTGCTAATGAGGCTTATCGGCACATCAAAATAAAAGTCTTATTTTGAGAAATTTGTTAACACGTACATACAACGCGTTGTGTTCATTGTGTGAACTTCTGTCAGAGATTTAAGGCAATTTAAACACATTACTGTGTTTACAGCTTTGCTTCAATTGGTGCCAGGGATCAAAGAACCCCTAAAATATAGAAACATTTTTTGTAAAGCAATAAAAATGCATTCATATGCTGATGAAACAATCTATGTAAGGAATAAAACACTGGATGTGTGCTGTTATAGGAAACTAATCAACAGTTACTCTTACCACTCAGTGTGGTAAAATGATAGCGTATTAGAGCAAGCACCTCAATATAAGAGAATGATTTAGTTGTTGACACTTGCAGTTGACACTACTGTCAGAGCTGCTGTTATAGAAAAGTAGCATAAAAACACTTTCTGACAAATCAGACGCACAAATTTAACACTTCTGTGGTAAAAGAGCAATTAGTGATTTTTTTTTTCATCACTAATCCCGTAGTCATGAAAACAATCACATGCTTTGCTTAGTGCAGCTTTGTTTTCAGTTTAACCTGATACTAAGAAGCCTATGAGTTGGCCATTATTTTTACAAATATGATTAAATAAAGTCATGAAGACCAATCTTGTGATAACGTGTCGATTTGGAATGTTGGAACTTTTAATTTGAAAAAATCCTGTTCACTTCCGCTTCTGCCAAAGGATTACTGCAGTACATTAGAGTGGCGATAGAGGGCGCGAGAGTCCTCAGTAACGACTAAATTGCTAGCGTTACTGTTTAATAATAGATTCACTTACTTTTGTTTCTAAAAATGGTGTGATAAAACATTTAATTATCTTTTATACATATAAACAGACTAAATGTGCGTACTATACTATCTGCAGTAGTGATTCAGTTACAGTCCGATTATGTAAACTCCAAACCCATAGAATATCTGGGGTAAATGCTGAGCAAGTATAGGTCACTTCCGGTACAGACGGAAATCCAGTCTTTACAACCGAGGCAGGTGTTGCCCTTTATTTTTTCCCTACCCATATTCCGGTAAATCCCGCCTCCTGCTTTATGATTGGTTATAGTACATACGCACTATTCGTCCACCGATTGGACAGTGAAATTGCTAATAAGGTAAAACAGCTGAGATAACTGAACATTACATGCACCGTATCTGGACTCAATTTTAGAGATCATCAACGTTTAGTGTTTATAAATAGGTAATTTACGTTTTTGTCCCTACCCAACTATGAAGATTAGAATAAACATATGTTGTGAGGCAGAGTAAAATTATTAATAATATAAACGTCACCAGAATTTGTGAGTTTTTTTTTAATCCGCATTATTTTACATGGCTGAGAACTGAACACTCCAATCTGGCCTGACAATAAGGCGGACGCGTCGATCCAGTCATCCACAATGCTATATGGTTGCTATGGCGATGTGAACACCTTGTTAGCTGTCCAATCAGCGGGCTTCTTTGTGTCTGAACTGCTCAGCCAATCCCAGAGGAGGAGGCGGGATATGTCGGAATACGGGTGGAACACAAATTCCGACAGCCGTGTTGGTGTTGAAATGCAATTCAGCCGAGCGGATCTCTGAAACTGTCACCGATCGGAACCGAGCTCGCTGCTGTTGAGTCCATCAGCCGGCGAGGCGGCTCACTTCCTCTCCTGGGATCTTGAAAAAAAATGGCGGCGGGCAGCGTCAACCCGTTTAACGCGAGCGACTCGGAGGAGGAAACGGAGCGGCGGAGACGCGACGGCGGTGACAGCGAGCAGCGCAGCCCGAGTGATGAGGCGCAAGGCCGGAGCCCGGGGCCCTTCTCCCCTCCGCCGCCTGACGCGGATCCCGGCTCGCTCTTGTTGTCCAGCAGCCGGACAGGCGCGGCCCCCGGGGCGGGCAGCGGCGCGGAGCCCCCGCGGGTGTCTGTGGACGCGATCGCAGCGCAGCTGCTCCGGGATCAGTACATCCTCACGGCCTTGGAGCTGCACACTGAGCTGCTGGAGGCTGGCAGGGAGCTGCCCAGGCTCCGCGATTACTTCTCCAACCCGGGCAACTTCGAGCGGCAGAGCGCCACACCACCCGCCTGCAAAGAGCAGGGACTCGGGCTCGGTGCTGCAGGAGCTCTGAGTAAGTGACACGCCTCGATCCGGCCTCGTTTATTCACTAATGTGGGAAATGTCAGCTCCTGAATCCCCAAAGCCTCCCTGTCACCCATGCAGCAGACTTCTCAGGGTGCAGGGATCATCATTGTGCCCTGTGTAGTGCATGAAAACAGTGTATACTCCCTACACTTAGTAGGGTACAGTCCTAGATCACTACATAAGCTGTAGGGGTCAGATCTGTCTAGTGCACTTTTATATGGAGCGCAGAGACACATCCAGGTGAACATTACCTTCATAGTGCACTAATGAAAAAATTCAAAAGATAACTCTCAAATGTTTTCCTGTAAGACATCCAGGCCACTAGTGTATCATATTTTTTAGTGTACTATAGGGAGTAGGGAGACATCCCAAATGGCCTGGTGCACTATATAGTGCTGTAGAGTGCACTACGTAGGCTGTGTGAGCTGCATTTCATAGCACATATTTCATATTTTATTAAAAAAAAAAATTATAAGGAGTAGTGAGACAAATCCCACAAATGGCTTCCAATTGGACGTACAGTAAACATAGTGCACTACGTAGGGTGCAGCAGTCGTTATTTCATTCTCTTTGTAGTGCACTAATAAAAAGGTTCGAAAGCGGACTCGCAAATGTTTTCCTAGAAGACATCTAGTCCACTAGGGTAAGAATCGTTGTTTCATCTTATCTAGTGCACTTGTATAGGGATTAGGGATTGTCCATATAGTACATATAGTGCACTACAGAGGGCGTACGATCTGTCGTTTCACACACACTGTAGTGAACTATACATTCTAGGGCCCTACATGGACGTAGGAGTCTAGTCCACTTAAACAGGGAGGAGACAAATCCCCAATGGCTTCCTGCTGGAAATGTTGTACATATAGTGCACTACATAGGGCACAGGAGTCATAATTCATTCACTTTATAGTTCAGAGTCAAAATCCGAATATCAAAGACATCTAGTGTCCTACATAGGGTGTAGAAGATCTTATTTTATTCCCAGATAACTTGTTATTGGCCCCATAGTGCACTTTAAAGGGTGCAAGAGCCTTTATTTCATATCATAGGAAGACAAACCTAAATGGCTTCTTGTTGGCCATGTAGTGCACATAGTTCACTTCATAGGGTGCAGAAGCTGATATTTCATAATAGGAGGTGAAAGCTGAATCTCAGATGCTTCCATATGACATGTAGTGCACTACATGGGATGCAGGAAAGTGCACAAGCTATTATTTTATCCCCTCTATAGATCATTCATATAGGCAGGATATAAAGAGCTGAACTGGATTTCTAGTGCACTACATAGGGTATAAAAGCTCTTATTTGATACCAGATCATTATAGTGCACTACATAGGGTACAGAAGCCCTTGTTTCACATCGTATGTAGTGCACTTGTACAAGGAGATGAGAGCTGAATCTCCTTCAGGTTGTGTTTCATGTGTGTGTATTGCTGATGATCACTGTGGAGTTTTCCCTCATTGATCCCAGCCGTGCAGGTGCTGGATAAAAAGAAAAGGAAAGACGGTGCCGGTCACGTGATCGGTACGTAGCCACGTGCGATGAAAGAGTTGCGGTTTGTGCTCTGTGTGGGATGTAATCGTCAGCTCTCTTTCCTAGTTGTCATTCCTGCTGCTGTGACGTGTGTGTGTGTGATTATTCCTGATGGTGTGTCCTTCCCTGACTCTTGTTTACTTTTCACAGCATGGCTTTTGATTATTTCCACTAGCTTCTACTGTTACTGAGTTCTTGTCAAGGTTATGCATGCGATTGGAGTGTTTGACCCACAGCATACTTCAGTACGGGTGTAAGATAACGGCACACACGGCCGGGGTTCAGGTTTCCTCAAGTGCTGTGAAATACTCGCTAGATTAAAGTGTTTCTTGGTAAGGACAGTGCTACTCTGCCTACAGGTGGCCTACCAGTCTTTACAAATTGTGTGACACTGTAAGTCTTTCTGTAATATAATAAATTTCTATTTCCTCTTATGCTGGGAAATGGTCTCTGTGTGTGTGTGTGTGTGTGTGTGTGTGTGTGTGTGTTGAATCATTCAGTTCTAACTCCAAGCTTTCTAGTACTTCAAAAACAGACACAACGTTAATTTTATCCTAAATTCTCTCCTATTCACTACTGTTCTAGTGGTTTACAGGAAGTGACCTCATCAGCAAAAAAACAAGATGCAAATAAACCAGGCACTGCTTAACAATAATTTGAGTTTGCCACCCAAATGACGACTTACTGTACATATAGTGCACTATATAGTGCACTACATAGTGTGTACTTCTCTGTGCTCGCGTTGTAGGCTTCAGTTGTGTATTCCACTCTGTCAGCTATATTACACTGTATCACTGTCTGTTGCCTGTGTTACACTGTCAGTGGTGATAAACTGTGTCAGCTGAGTTACACTGTGTTAGTGTATTTACATTGTGTCTACTGTGTTATACCATGTCTTTCATGTTACACCTTGTTGGCTGTGTTACAACATGTGCAGTAGGATGAGGTATACAGTGTCATCCGTTTCACACTGTGTCAGGTGTGTTACACTGTGTCAGGTGTGTTACACTGTGTCGGTGATGTTGCACTGTGTCAGGTGTGTTGCACTGTGTCAGGTGTGTTACACTGTATCGGTGATGTTGCACTGTGTCAGGTGTGTTGCACTGTGTCAGGTGTGTTACACTGTATCGGTGATGTTGCACTGTGTCAGGTGTGTTACACTGTGTCAGGTGTGTTACACTGTATCGGTGATGTTGCACTGTGTCAGGTGTGTTACACTGTGTCAGTGGTGTTACACTGTCAGGTGTGTTACACTGTGTCAGTGGTGTTACACTGTCAGGTGTGTTACACTGTGTCAGCTGTGTTACACTGTGTCAGGTGTGTTACACTGTGTCAGTGGTGTTACACTGTGTCAGTGGTGTTACACTGTCAACTGGTACACTGTGTCAGCTGTGATACACTGTGTCACTAGTATAAGATGCTGAAATGACTCCATACTGGACATAAAGTGCACTGCTTGGACTACATTTTCTCAGCAATGCTACATTTTAACAAGAGTTAGCTACACAAATGGCATCCTATTGGGCATGTCATGCATAGCTGAGTGTAGTCCTTTTAGCTGGGCTGCTAGCTAAGAGGACTATATACGTCTTTTATATATCATGACATGTAGTCTTCTCAGCTGTTACTAGCATTAGATGCCCAAGTGCCTCCATACTTGGATTTATAATGCAGTATAAAGATAGATTTTCCAACTATGAGCATTGTCATTAGTGTTATTTTCCCCTGTCCTTACTGGACATATAGCGCACTACAAAACTGTGCTGCTTTTAGTTGGGCAACTAGCATTAGTCGGTCAAATAACTTCCCACTGAATATATGGTTCACCACTGTAGGTTGTCTTCTCAGCTTTACTACCCGTTACTACCCGTCACGTTAGCTGTGCATTACATAGGGTGTAGTCCTCTCAGCTTGGCTGCACCACCAATCTGTTAGAGGGCCACAGAGGCTGAATGTTTGCTCTTTTAATTGACCTGTGTGTGCTTTGTGCATTGAAGCCAGGATCTTTTCACTTTTATTGTTACTAATGCATGCCACCTTCCCGCGAGACTGACACCCTGCTAAGGTGGAGCAGATGGCTCGCACTCCCAGCCACACTTCCTTTGTGTGGAGGAAATATCTTCCAAAATGTCACTTAGAGCTGGAACAGGTTTAAAAACAAACAGTACAGTAGATGTAGAATAAATGTGGATTGATAACTGCTTTGGGCGTAAGTGGTGTATTTGCTGAACAAAGGTGGATTTTTTTAAATATATATTTCTGAATCATGTTGAATGTGATTAGGCTAGGATCTAAACCAGTTGCCTTGCTTTGACTGTTAGTAAAAGACTTAAACATAGCTAGCTAAATTATCTAACTACCTTACCTTATCTAACTAGCTGTTTATGGTGCATTTAAAGAACTGAACATTTTAATGATTTTTGATTTCTGCAGGAAATTTCTCACACCATGAATGTTGTATCACGATTTATGATTTGAAGTGAAAGTGATCGGGAGTCACTGTGATACATAGCATCCTAACAAATAAACAGTGATCTCCTAAATACTAAAAGTACAAATTTGTCTACTAAAGAGTGCTCTTGAAAAGACTGCTGATTAAAAAATAGTATGGTATAAAATATTTAATTTTGGGGAATGTCCCCAAAACAAGTTAGTTCCAGTTATCAGGTACATTATAGTGGCTATAAGCTGTTGTTCTTCCACCAGCTTCTCCTAAATATGATAAGTTAGTAAGACGAGAAATGCGGTTTATGTCATTTTACTGAGAAACTGCAAACCCCTGCAGCTTTACCTCTGACTGTTAGAAAGAGCCGACACTGGAGACTCCTTCCAAAAATGCTAAATAAACATCTCCTCGCAGAAAACCTCACAAAATAAACAATTAGTGTTTCATATTATTTATGTCCTTTTTTTTAATATTATGGTCTGTTTTAACTGATGTGGGTAAGATTGTCTTTTTCTGACATCATTATCTCTACCAGCATTGCACCCCATTAAAGATAAAACGGTTTCACATTTCCATATCACATTTTACTGAAATATCTTATCACACATTTAATTCCACTTTAGCAGATAGAGAACAGAGATGTCGGTTTGAGAAACAGGTGAAAATTGTGCAGTATTTTTAGATGGGGATTTGCAGCTCGGCTGAATGAACGCTGTGCTCATACTGTGTGTCCTAATTGGATCATTTGTGAGGAGCAGCTGTGTGGTAGTCATCAAAGCAGGCGCATCTCTTGTGCTCTCCCCTCCTCCTGCTCTTTTAGGGCTGAATCGTGCTATGTTGCATAGCACACACACTCTCTCTTTCTCCCTCTCACACACACACACAGTCAGGAGCAAATTTTAAGCAGCCCTCTATGGTGATTAATGAGATTTTGTTGACATCTTGGCAGAGGTCCACCTGAAGGATAGAGGGAGATTTGCATTCTGGGTGTCGTAGTCTTCCGGGTTGTGCAGTCAGTCTAGCACTTTTCTTTCTCAGCTTTGGGTGTGCATCCCAATGGAGACGATATGACAAAAATATCAAATCATGATACATGCAGACATTTCTTAGCGCTGTTTACACTGCGGTTACATGTAGCATAAGCAAAGTTGTTAGTGTTTTCTCATTAGGTACATTTATCAGCTGTTTCTGAATTTGAAGCAGACCTGAATAACAAATTAAAGGACATAATTCCCCCATTTCACACACATTACCTTGGAATTGTAAGTGGTTTACACTCACTGTGTTTTACTTCACAGTCCTATCTCCTCAGCATTTGTGTGTTATTTTCTTCCTTGTGTCCCCGAACTGCTAAAGTCACCACATCAGCACTCAGCAGCCAAATTCAGATAGGAAGTGTCAGACTATGTCTATTTGTGACCTACTGCTTTGCCACTGATGTGACCTTGTTTTGACTTTAAAATGAGTTCAGATTATCTTTCACTGGCAAAAGCAGCCAGTGGAACGTTTCAGGGATGGATGTTAGCTAAAAAGATGGCCTAAAATCTAACAATGCTAGGTGGCAATCTAAGCAGCAGGTTAAAACAAGGGTGTTAACTACTGGAAGTCATATTCTGAAATGTTCATATTATTCACTGTAAATGTTAGCCAGCTAGATACCATGATCAAACCTGACAGGATTTCTGAGAGGATTTCTAAGCCATATTCTTAAATGTTCATATTATTCACCATAAATGTTAGCCAGCTAGCTGCCATAAACTAACCTAACAAGATTTCTGAGAGAATATTTAAACCATATTCTTAAATGTTCATATTATTCACCGTAAATGTTAGCCAGCTAGCTGCCATAAACTAACCTAACAAGATTTCTGAGAGAATATTTAAACCATATTCTTAAATGTTCATATTTTTCACTGTAAATGTTAGCCAACTAGATAACATGAGTGAGCCTGCCATGATTTCTGAGAGGAATTTAAATATACTTCAAATTGTCATATTATTCACTGTTAGCGTTAACTAGCTAGACAACTCAAGCTAGTTTTGACAGGATTTCTGAGAGGAATTTTAAGCCATATTCTTAAATGCTTCAGTTATTCACTGTAAATGTTAGGCACCTAGATAACTCAAGCTAACCTGATATGATTTCTGAGAGAAATTTGTAAGTATAACATTCATAAATGTTCATAATGTTCATTGATGTTCAACAGGATAATATAAGCTAACCTGACAGGATCTGTGAAAGGATCTGTGAAAGGACTCACTCCTGATGCTAGCTAGTTGGCCATAATAAGCTAACTTGACAGGGCATTTTAGAAAACTGTTTTGAACGCAATCATAAAACTATGTCTACTCGGAAATGCTTGATATAGCCTTATTCAAAGTGCAAATTGTATTAGCCAGTTAGTTAACATGATTAAACTTGACATGATGTCTTAGAGAGAGCTAAAGGAAGTACACTCTTGGGTTCATTTTTGGTAATTAGAGCTTAACAGTGTAGATGTATAGGTGAGTCACTATTTTCATATGTAACATATATAGTAGGAAAACTTGGCGTTAGTGGGCTACATCAGTCACTGTGTGACTAAAGCCCTGTTTCAAGAGATTTCCATGATGATATATTATTTCCATAATATGGTATACAATTGTTCCCCTTCTCATGAAAGATGCACGAGAAGAGGCATAGCACAATGAACGCTTCTGTTAATATGTGTTTTGAATTAATATTTTCGTATGAGCTGAACTTTTGTGAACGAGCTACCAGGCTAAACAGGAGGCGAAAAGGAACTGCATGGTGCGCCTGAAAACAACTGGTAAACTGGTGTGTCTCAAGTGTTATACGTCATGTATTTTTGGGTGTGAGTAGTTTGTTCACACTGGGCAGTTTCCTGAGTTGTATAGTATTATTAATACCCGGATAACATACTAAAACCACAGGAAGTTTAAATTTGGATGCTTTTTGTATTCAGTCATTCAGCCTACCCTATGTAGGGGAAGGGGAAAAGCCTCCAAAGTGCAGAATGGCCAGAGTGAGAGTACCACAACGATGCAAATTAGGAGGAAAAAAAAAAAAATCTTATCTGAGCCACTACCCAACAAAAATCTGATAGTGTGTACCATGCTATGCTGATTAGGTCCACATCCAACTCTACTGTTTAGTACAACAGTCCACCCATCCATCTATTCTCTATACCGCTTATCCTACAGAGGGTCATGTGGGAGCCTGGAGCCTGGAGCCTATCCCAGAGGACTTGGGGCACAAGGCAGGGGATACCCTGGACAGGGTGCCAACCCATCGCAGGCCACAATTGCACAAACATTCACACACTACAGACAATTTGGAAATACCAATCAGCCTAAAGCGCATGTCTTTGGACGGAGGGGGACCAGAGTACCCGGAAGAAACCCCTGAAGCATGGGGAGAACATGCAAGATCCATGCACACAGGGCAGAGGCAGGATTCAAACCCCCAACCCCAGATGTGCGAGGCAGTAATGAGAACCACTAAGCCACCATGCTTCCCCCCCGTTTAGTACAATAGTATGTGGGTTTTAGATTTTGAGAGCAGTGCATTAAAATAACACCCTGAGACAGATTTACACAGGGCTTCTATCTGTCATGCCAGCTCATATTGCTATTCAGGTCACACCTACAGATAAATTTGCCAACACTATGACGCCAAGTCAACACTTCCTTATCAGTGCTGTGGTAAAGGTAGTCATGTTCATATATATCCACTTTCATAATCCGAGTCCATCTCATCTCAGTGTCTCACTTCGACAGTCTTGTTCTTTAAAATACCTCTGCCATGGGAGCATGAGACTGGTGATAGCATCACTGTAGCTTCAGGTTCAACCTCTGTCATGTCTTGCTTATTGATTACTCCTTAACTTTTTGTGGTACTAAAGGTAATAAAAAGGTTATAAGTGTAGTAATAAGTGTTCAGGCCAAGTAGGCCATCAAGAAAAAAAAGTTCTTGTGTTGCAGGAGTAGGTATGTCACGGGTAGTTAGATTAATTTATACCTGCTGGATATTTGTTTTGGATTGGGATGGGCTGGAAAAAAGTGTAACCAGAGGACCTTTTAATCAATACTTTGAACGTCATTATAAGATGATGTGTTGCTTCATCGCTTTGAGGCTTCGTTTGTGAATCATTTGTAGCTTGTTGAGAAATGTAGGAGTGAATAGATTGCCAGAGCTCATCACTAAGGCCATGGTCCAACGTGTTACTATGTTTCACCAAGAAAATGACACTGTTAAAGGAAACTGGTGAAATATCAAACATACATGATTTTCTACTTGTAGCTGATCAACCAAAGTCAGACTGTCATGTATTTAGTTTTATAATGGACCTACAAGACTAATGTAGATAATGATTGTGGAAGTCTATTTCACCCAAAATCATTTTCTATAATAATTACCTTAGATCACATCCAGTTCACTGGTAATGTCACATAAACATATTGTGATGGTTAAGGACATGGTATCTGCGCACACAGCACACTTACTGAAATCTTATTTTGCACAACTTTGCCTCCTTTGCTCTCCCAAATTCGTTATCTGAAGCAGTTATATAAAGGTATGAAGTATGCAGTTTGTGTTTATGGAATGTACATTCTTTACTTCTTAGCTACATTAGGAACACTGGAAAGCTAAAGAAGCAAACCCAGGACTGAAAACATATCTTAGTTGACCGACTACATATGGCATAAGGGAAAATTATGTTCATTAAATTTTTTTTTTGGCAGCTGTTTTTATAGATTGTGTCGGGTTATGAATGTAGATGACAACACGTATTTGGAGAGAGTGAGACGCTGATGTAACTGATTGTTCCCTTTTTGCAGATCGAGCTGGCAGCATCAGCACACTGGACTCGTTGGATTTCACACGGTACTCAGATGACGGGAACAGGGAGTCGGACGAGAGGGTGGCGGGTAAGTGCAGTGAGTCAGGGAACAAGCACAGTAGTGCAGGACACATTGTGGTCATCAAAAGCCAGATGAGAAGGTGAAGTCCATGTTTAGTCTGCGATTTAGTCGCTCAAGAATATACTAATTTTCCAGAAATTTATGGCAACCCTTTTGCCACAAATATATACTGGTGTCTGTTTTTTTTCTTTTATTCCAATCTGTCCATGAAGTCAGCATCACTATAAAAGTCACTATAAAATATCTTGCCTAGTCCTGCAGAGAACATTAGTGCTTCTCCGTTCGTGGTCACGTGATGCTCAGTTGTTCTGAATGATGATGAGGCCATCGGCGGCGTGCGTCACTGAACACATTCAGTTCAAGCCTCATTCAGCTCAGTGTATGACGAATCCATGGAGAGGACTAAATTCCAATGAAAAACATTTAACAGGATTATTAAATTCGCAGAATCTTGCTTGATCGATGCTTTACTGGTTGGGTGTCTCTTTCTGTGGGCGATGTGTTTAACTTGTGATCTAACAGGTCATTTGGGAAATCAAATTATGTTCTCATCCCCTCCATATTAGTGATGGGAGATATGGTGAAAAAGATCATATCGCAATAGTTGAAGATGCTTTTACGCTAAACAGTATGTATTACAATATTCGTTTTTCTTGTAATGCACTTTAACACAGAAAGAATAGTCATAATATGTATAAAAAAAAAACTTAACCAACTATAAACATGTACATGGAAACATTCGTTTGTGCAGTCTGGTGATTTATATAATAACTGTGCCAGGCTTATGTATACAGTGGGAGGAAATATGAAGCCTCCAGGATCACGTACACTTCACTTCGCTACACATAGTGCAAATCTTGTGTAAGACCAGAGCAATGTACAAGGCTACTGCTTCACACTTTATAACTCTTCCTCTGCCTTGCAGTTGCTCTTTAACAAATGCTTGGCTAGTTTGCTGTGCTTTTTCTTAATTAAGTTCTTGACTAAACAGCCAAGGATTATAACTGAGCCAGACTGGCATATGCTGGAACTGAAGCATATTTGCCACTTGATTTATGAGAAGATATTCTCCAGCAACACTATAACTAATCTGATCAAGATATTCCACAACATTTTACTGTGTAACACCAAGAATCAGAGTGAGGCCTGAATGGGGTACAGCATAAACATACTGAAACTGCACACTTTATCACATTCTAGTGAGAGTCTTGTATAAGCAGATCCAATTTTAAAGCTTTATTTTGATAATTATTCTTTAAATGATTCTTTTAATTCGAA
This sequence comes from Pangasius macronema, assembly GCA_037577455.1. Lineage (NCBI taxonomy): Eukaryota > Metazoa > Chordata > Actinopteri > Siluriformes > Pangasiidae > Pangasius > Pangasius macronema. The sequence goes on along the minus strand of CM074966.1, from coordinate 14,593,695 downwards.
GAAAACTATTTTTCACACGTACATGTAGAAAATTAAAGCTGTATATTTTTCCTTTGAAAGAATGAACTTAATAAAATGATTTTGGGATGATATTAGATTTTTAAATTGTATATGTAGAGCTTAGTTTGTCGTTGGTAAGTAGAGGGATTTAGGAACCTTGCAGCAGAGAAAGCCTGTCTATTGTCAAAGTAGCGACTAGACACTTGCAGCCAATTTTCCTAATCCAACAGCCCTGGCTGTCTGACCTGGGGTTTTCTGGCTTTCTGATGAGTCCCAACACCAGTTTTTGGTTTTTTTTTTTCCCTCCTTGCTGTGTTGAACCATCCAGGCTAGCATCCCTTCGCCACTTATTTTTGCTTGCTTTTAAGTTTTGCCATTCGTTCAGTCTGGATCCTGTGCTCTCCTGATCTGCAGAGGAATTCTTACTCAAGAGAGAGAAATACCGCTAGGACGAGGAAGCATGCCTCTTGAGTACTCTGTTGAACACAGTCCCAACCCATACAGCTTTCGTAACAGGTTCTTTAGTATGATCCTGAAGTAAGAACTGGTTTGAGGAAGCTCTAGCTTTTACTCCAGGCCTGAGCGTTCTCTGCAGATCTTCAGTGCACAGGTATGCCAAGTGTCTTCTCCTCTTCATGCTTCTTCTCCCAGTGCTTTTTCTCAGAAAAGGCTGCCGTAGCAAGATTGCTGCAGACTCCGGCAGATCTTACGTATCATATCGGGAAAATGTGCGATGCTACAATAAATCCTGCTTAGAAGTAAATGCACGGGATTCATAAATGTGTACTGTAGGAGTTATAGTCATAGGAGAACCAAGTTATTGCTGGTTTAATTTAACAGTTTAACAAAGAAATGATAAGTTGGAAGAGTTGACGTTTGTCAATTTGTGCTAGTGTCATGCCCTTAATATGCCCCATCTCCACCGACAAGTTGCTAGTGCTGGTTTTGGAAGAGCCAACCTTTTTTTTTAAGAAGTGACCCGGGTTTTTGACCAGATTGAGAGCTGGGTTGGTACGTAACCAAATATGGAGGTTTATAAATGAATGGCGTACACAGTAGTAGGGATGTTGAATTTCACAAGTAGTACATCTGTCTTTATGGACATATTTTATATCCAAAGGTTCCTGAACTATTGTTTAATGCAGGGGTCATCAACTGGTGGACTGCAGTTCGGATACAGTCCTAGCAGAGTGTTTCAGCGGATCGAACTGAGTGCCAGAAAATACTGGAGCAGGACAAACCTGGTCATGGTTTAATGACTTTTAAATGCTAACCATCATGGCTACTGTAGCAGATTGTGTGGTGAATTGCTTGCAAGGCAGTTCATCAAGAAAGGAAAGAGTTTCCATAGTCTAATAGATTTAAAAAAAAAATCTTTTACCATGTCTGATTTGATTTGTGAAGTGATGATGGCTTGTTCGCCTTTTTTTCGTCGACGTTAACAGAATGTTTAAAGACAATTGGATGGAGAAGTTTGTGTTTATTCCCCGCTTCAAGTTCAAAACAAGTCTCATCTCTTCAGAGACAGAGCTCTAATCAAAAGGGGTAACATGAAGCGTCATTACAAATTAAAACGTAACCACTTCGAATTGTCTTATTTATAAACATCAACTAAATATTAATGATTAGGCATTAAAAGCTAAGTATGGTTGCTGATCAGTCATGTTAGTTGCTTCTCCAGACTTTTCAGTTCCAGAGCTTTCAGTTACAGAGCTTTTAGTTACAGCTTTACAAAGTTTAGTAGAGATATTCAACTAAAATTTTGCAAGTAGACAAAAATTCAAATACATTTTTAATGCTTTTAACTTTTTATTCAGAGAGTACCCTTCCTCATGGCACACGTCTTCATTTAATGACGCTCGTATTACTAACTGGAGATGCTCGAGTGTCTGATATCATTGTTTCTTGAACAAAAAAATGAGTAGACATGTGAAGAAAGGTTCCAGATTAAGCATCAGGACAATTAGGTGGTAAAGGGCTATGATTATCGCGGTCTTATTTTAAAACGTCATGAGCAAAAGTGGATATGAGATCTGTGATGACTATGAAAATGCTTTTTCTTGCCATTTGACGCTCTAGTTCTGTAAAAATCCTGGGTCAGACAGCAGATAGCTGAATCATAATTTTTGAATCATATAAAAACAGTGCTGCGTGTGAAATTTTGCCAGCTGTCCCAGCAATCTCTGCTGCATGCGTTCATTAGATCCATAGTGTGCATGTCCCTGTTTCGGTTCTGCTTCAGTTTTTTCTTACAAATCTTGTATTTTATTTCTTTCTTCATCTGTTTTTCATTGCCATACTTTGTTCTTTTGGTTGTGCCTTTCTCTTGGTTGGATGCTTGTGTGTGCGTGTTTGTGTGCGTGTGTGTGTGTGCGTGTGTGTTTGTGTGTGGTGACCCACCCCCTCACTCGGTCCAGTTCTGGAGTTTGAACTACGGAAAGCCAAGGAGACCATTCAGGCTCTGCGCAACAACCTGACTCAGGCTGCAGGTGGCGTACTTTACAGCTTCTCACACACTTCGGTGTTTACTGCTGTAGGAGCCTGACTCGCTCCTGAGGGCAGTGTGTCCATTCACATGCCAATTGTCTTTCTCTTTCTCTTTCTCTCTCTCTCTGTCTCTCTCTCTCTCTCTTTTTCATACTTAGAGTGTGAAATCCCCTCCCAAGAGCGCAAAAACTACAAATCCAGTCCTGAAATTCAGGTCAGCCTCTTTTTCTGTCAATATTGAAAGGATTAGATTTAAGCCCAATTTTATTACTTTTTCCATAACTTGCTTGCTTTGGAAAAAATAAATCCAACCCCGCCTGCAGTTTAGCAGGTCTAACTGATGTTTTTCCACTCTAGGAACCCATCCGCCCCCTGGAGAAACGAGCCTTAAATTTTTTAGTGAACGAGTATTTATTAAAAAATGAATACAAGCTGTCCTCCATCACCTTCTCTGATGAAAATGATGATCAGGTAATGTTTTTTAAAGCTTATTTATTTGCCTAGGCATGTGCCAATAATCTGCAGGGGCTTAAGTATTCACCCCTCCTTGAACATTTTCTAGTGCTGAAAAATGGACCTGGATAATATAGTAAGCACAATTATTTACAGATTTAAAAAAAAAAAAAAGGTGAAAGTTGTGATTGCATAAGTATTCATCCTCCATTACTGTTACACCTCTACATTAGTTCTGGTGCCATCACAAGCCACATAGTTGAATGGAGTTGACCTGTGTGCCATTAAAGTATCACATTATTTCAGTATTTTTTTAAATGCTAGATTTGATGATGCTCTGCAGGATGTTAAACATTTACAAAATGATTGATACTTTTCCAGAACTTTCTCCCAGACCTGTTTTGATAGCATCTTGGTTGTCTGGATTCTTCCAGGAACAGATGTATTTCTGTTACGATCATGTGACACTATAATTTCATACAGATCAACACAATTCAGCTAATTATGTGCTTTCTGATGGCAGAATTAATTTAGGGGTTTCACAACAATAGGGGTGAATACTAATGGACAACAAGACAACTTTTACTTTTTAAAATGTAAAAAAAATGGCAAACTACATACATTTTTTCTACCCACTTCAGTATTATAGGATATTTTGTGTAGATTGATGACATTATGATATATAAATATATAAATATATAATATTGATGACATATAGGAAAAGCTCAGGGGGGTAAATACTTATGCAAGCCACTGTATAATATGATGTATCATAATAATCAACACTAAAATAATTATGGAAAATAACACTACCCCTGCATTCAAATTCTGAGAAGACTTTGAAGGCAGCATAATATATCCTTCTTGCTAATATATATATTTTTAGGTATATATGTAGACTATTACAGTATGTTAAGCAATCTCAGTTATATATAAATCTCATGTCTAATGTTCACACATGCCTATGTGTACTCGATGTCATGTTTTCTCATTTGCAAAGTCACTTCAGTCTTCACAACATCATCTGTGTGTAGGATTTTGAGTTGTGGGATGACGTGGGCTTGAACATTCCCAAACCTCCCGACCTGCTGCAGCTCTACAGAAACTGTGGCAGCAGCCAACATTCGCGCCGGGAAACTGCAGACGTAGCTGTCGGCGTCGATGCTAGCGACCTGCCAGTGGACTACATTACCCAGGAGCCTGTGCAGAAAAACGAGACCATACAGGTACCTTGATTTGTTTTATGAATCGCATAAGAAGGTGACAAGTTACCAGGTTGTTGTTCTCTATCTCTATCTGCACTGAGAAGAGGGCAAAATGGCGTTTATAACCTTTTTCATGTTGCTTGAGGCATTTTACTACGCAACTAATTATTGTAAAATGGTGAATAAATAGATTCTGTCGAGCCCGTGACCTAGTCTGCAATCTTCATTAGTCAGCACAACAGCGAATACTGTTATCATCTTTGGTTTGTGTTTGTTTCCTGTTTTTAGTGTGTCAAGGCAAAGCATGTATCAGCGTTACTGTGAGCTTAGTTACAGGGCTGGGAAAGATGAGCTGGATAAACAGGGCAAAGTGAGACCCTTTATTAGTGTAAATTGTAATCAATGATACATCTCCTGGTAACACGATTTCTGGACTATATGGCATGACATATATGTGACAATGGTCAAAAGTTTGTGGACACCTGACCATCAGCCCCATATGCTTTTTGAACATCTCATTCCAGATTTAGTCCCACTTTGCTGTTTAACACTCCACTCTTCTGGGAAGGCGTTCCTCTAGATTTCGGAGTGTGGCTGTGCCAATTTGTGTCCATTCAGTCACGAGGATTAGTGAGGTCAGGCACTAATTTGATGTCCCTGGTGTGCATTTGCCATTCCAATTCATCCCAAAGGTGTTCAGTGGGGTTGAAGTCAGGGCAGTCCCCTTGAGATCTTCCACTCCAACCTTGGCAAACTATGTCTTCATAGACCTCACTTGTATAGGGTCACTGTCATGCTGGAACACGCCTAGGTCCTTGGTTTCAGTGAAGAGAAATTGTAATCCTACAGCATGCAAAGACATTCTGTACAGTTGTGAGCTTCCAAGATTGTGGCAGCAGTTTGCGGAAGAACCACATATGGGTTTGATGGTCAGGTGTCCACAAACTTTTGGCCATATAGTGCAACTATATACTGTATGTATGTATGTGTATATATATCTAAATATAGTTTCACTCCCAGTCCTGGGTATTGTGCAAAGGTCTATTTGTGGAGCTAAGAGTTTATTAAGAGAACAGTGATAGTGTAATGTATTTTAGCCTCATGGTATTGTATTTATAATAACCAAATATCTCAAACAAAAATTAAACCATAAGCCGGGTTAATCTTTATCAATGCTTGTAAATGTCTTCGCTAGAACTCACACCAGAAATCTGAATGGAAATCATTTTAATGGCTATGACTATGGAGTGCTTATTTCTTTATAGAACACGTTTGGAAAATAATCAAGTTTATCTGTGAAATCGGAGTAATGTTACATCCTGAATTCTCATTTTACTATTCAAATCAAAATTATATTAAAACAAAAAACAAGATAAAGGTATCTACGTGATCACTTCTATCTTAGCAAAGCTGAAGACTTACTCCCTGTTAGTTTTTGACAGTTTGATCATTCCTGTTTCTTTATTACATTAATGAAAAGGGAATCTGATTACAGTCATCGTCACTTAGGCAGCGATAGATTGACCGAGAGCTTCATGGGTACGCTTAGAGAATTAGCGATGACTGACATTTGATTACTGCAGCAATAGTGGATTACGTTTCTGTGGAGCCGGTGTTCATCATGTTTTTCTTTATACGAGAGTCTGACGCAAAGGCAATTAGCCTCCAATAGATTATTTGACGCGACCGATAAAAACTGTTCACAGCACCTTCTGGCAGAATGTGCTCGCTAACGCCTGTGACTCGTTATATTTATAGTCTCTGAATGAATGCCTTTGCACAGGTTGCTTATTCAGCTCACTGATTGAACACATGCGCACCTTTGCATTCTGCACACGAGCTCTAACACCTTGTTTTGGGTGATGTGTCTTAAAAAAGTCGCATTTGCATGTGAACCATACCTATGGAATTGTATTCCATACATAATCATAAAATAAATAAATGTATTAAGTGAAGTAATGAGTACACAGGCATTTGAAAGAAATTTCAACTTGTAAGGCTGTATTGAAATCTCTCTATGAATGACAAATATACACTCACTGGCCACTTTAATAGGAACAGCTGGATAGCTGAAGACTGCAAAAAGACTGGGTGATGTTTTTCCAATCTTCAGTTGTCCGGTTTTGGTGAGCCCATGCCTACTGTAGACTCAGATTCCTGTCCTATCTCCAACTATCTCGAGAGTCGGCGTGTTCTGAGATGCTTTTCTGCTCACCACGGTGGTAAAGAGTGGTTATTTACGTTACTGCAGCCTTCCTGTCAGCTTGAACTAGTCTGGCCATTCTCCTTTGACCTCTCCCATCAACAAGGTGTTTTCCGCCTACAGAAATGCTGCTGTTTTTTGTTCTTCACTCCATTCTCCATAAACTCTAGAGATTGCTGTGTGTGAAAACCCCAGGAGATCAGCAGTTTCTGATACACTCAAACCAGCCCATGTGGTACCGACCATGCCACGGTCAAAGTCATCAAGATCACACATTTTCTTAATTCTGATGTTTGATGTGAACATTAACTAAAGCTCTTAACCTGCATTTGCATGATTTTATTTATTGCGCTACTGCCACCTGATTTTAGATGTGGATTATTTTGTGCTTATACATATATTTGTGCGTTCAGTGTTTCTCAAAGTGGGGTCTATGATTTTTTTTTTTTTTTGGCAGAAATCAAAGTCCACCGTTATGAAGTTATTACACTTATTATTGAGTTATTATAGATATTAGCCGTTTGATCCCATTACAAAGGCCTATAAATAATGTCAGCTTAGACCCTAATGTGAGCTTTATATGGAAAGTTCAGCAATTCAAAAGTCATGGGGCTTCATTAATATTCAGAATATTATGGTACACATTTGATAAATGTGCCTAATATTTGCATAGTTGGATTATGGTCATAAAATAAAGTTGTATTGAGGGGTCCATTAAATTTATTTCACCTTTAAAGGGCTCCCTGGCTGCTGAAAGTTTTGCTGAAGCCTTCTCTCTCTCTCTCTGTCTCTCTCTCTCTCTCTCTCTCTCTCTCTCTCTCTCTCTCTCTCTCTCTCTCTCTCTGTGACAGACACAGTCGTCAGCCTCCACCACGTCCTCGACCTCATGGTCTAGTCGGACGACTTGTCACTCTTTGTGTCAGAAGCTGAGCAAATAAAGAAATTACAGAGGTGAGCGATAAACGGGGTGAACGTCATGAAGTTTTATAGAATAAAAAACGCCCCATTGCTTTCCACCTCTCTCCCATGCAGGCTCAGATAAATCAGCCTCAGTCCTGTGGTTATTACTGCGTCCAATTATTGCAACAACATACTTTGGTTGATTGAGTGACTTGCAAGATAATAATGCTCCAGAAATAATTTACATAATGAACTCTAATTGTGAGATGATGTGATTTCTCAGTGAGATCCAGGGCCTGCAGAGGAACATGGTGGCCCCTCCGGTAGCCCTGGTGGAGAGTGGGGAGTCGGAATCACGGCTTCAGCGTGAGCAAAGTCTCCTGGATAACGGCCAGTATCTGGACATACGGGGAGTCACAGAGCTCGACGCTAATGCAGACTCCAAATCTAGCAGTAACACTACCACTAACACCAGCGCCACCACAATTACCACTACTGCCACTGCTGCTGAAAATTCCTCTTCGTCTACACGGTTGGTGTCGTTCAAATTTTCGGGACAGGTTGTGTCGTTTCCGGGACATGTCAAACTGGTTGGTTTGTCCACTGTGGCATTCCACTTAAGAACAATATACACTTATATTACGCTCATATATCATAGCCGGATTACAACCACACCTTATTTGCTTGTGATTTGCTCAGGTGGTTTTTATGGTAAATGTTTTTTTGTACTCTGCACTTTTTTTTTTTTTTTTTGGCACTAGTCAAAACTGACTGGTCTGACTCGTTTGTTTTTTTCTTTTCTTTTCATTACAAAGCAGCCTTTGTGGTGACTAGATCACGTGGCAATAGTAATAATACAGACCTGACCGATGCACACTTGCAATACATTTCTTATTTAGACAACAAGAGATGATGTTATAGGAAACTGATCAACAACAGGGCCTCATGCTGATCTGTTACTCGGAAGTTATTTTTTTAATTTTTTTTTTTATATAACAGCATGTCTTGAAGTGCTTTATTCCTTTTATACAGCAGCAGTTCTCCAGCGATTGTAATTCTGTGTTTATTAATGAACAACACACATTTTATCCATTTATAGTTACATTTAAGGCTTTGGAATGTCTGCGAGACAAATTAGTTCCTGTTGTCGGTTTTAAACCTTTTTCCTGCGGAGAAAAGCAGTGAAAAGTGGTGCGATCATAACCTATTTTTCACTTTGACCACTGGATGTCACCACTGCACCGAGTGAATCAGCTTCATGTTCCGCTGCCCAGTTACACAGATGTTCTCCGTGTATTTCATACATCATCACTTCACACTGCTGTCTGCTCAGGATTAAATGCTGGATGCTGACTGTTTTGGCTCTGTAGTGGCTCGGGAACAATTAACACATAGCCAGAGAGCGTAATAGAAGCCTGAGGAAGCCTGTAAAAGCATGCTTTGTGTGTTCTTTGCAGAAAGCTGTCTCCGGCCTTCCACCAAGCACTTTTGTCCTTCTGTCGAATGAGACGACTGTCGTCCGAACCGAGACTCCACTCGTACGAGGTCAATGTGTGTTGGTGTGGAGGAGGTACGTGTCTCGTCCTCTCCTCAAAAGACCACCTGACACTGCTGTTATCGGGCATTCATGCACACACACACACACACACACTCACACACTCACATGGTCCTCAGAAATTCGAACATTTCTGACAAATTAAACAGGAATGCACGAGGGCTCTCTGAGAGCAGATAGCATTCTTGTGAACAGCTTTTGTATATTGTAATTTTTCTTGTGATACTCCTGTGATTATATAAGTAACTACATTAAGTGTCAATTTCTCAGTTTGCTAGAGAGTTGGCAAATGTAGGTCGAAGCTGTTGGCCAAGTAGATATTTTTCTTTCTTTCCTTTTTCGTTTTAACTCGGAAGAAGTCAGGCACGTACATGTCTTGGGCGTGGTCTTTCCGCACCACCTCCCGCTCCGCTTGCGTCACTTTAACTGCACGGCTCTTACTGAAAATGAAAGAGGCCTGAGCGGTTGTAGGCACCCCTGGGAAAAGCTCTTATCCCCTTACGGCCCTTACTCTGATAGTTTAAATTTATTTCATTAGATCATTAGAAAATGAGATCGGTTCAGTAGCATTTATTGCCAAGCGATCATAATTGAACTTTGAAGTGATTCAAGTGATTTAACATGTAAAGTTGTTGCATTGTTTCAGGCTACGTTCAGTATTTTGGAATGACTGTGTTCATTCCTGTTATCAGTTACGTCATAGGAGCTATAAAAAAAATCCCTCATGAGACACAAAAAAGGAACAAAAAAGCATTTTATCCTTTTACCATGAAAACGCAAAGCGTTCTGTCCTGAAGAAGACTGTCTAATGGCGGAAAACGTACTTGGTCGAAATGGAGACTGGTAGTGTTTCACGACTGTGACCTCTGAGGAAGGTATTTACAATTTATTTATTTGCAGAGGTTACAGAAAGCTTCACCATATCAACAATTACACCTTTTTTTTTTAAAGCGTATATGTGAGAGTCCACTACATTTTCTGTGCAAGTTGTCACTATAGAAATGATAAAATATTAGAACATGTGCATTAATATAAACCTAATCTAAATATAAACCATCCCCAACACTATCACTTGACTATATGTCCTGGTGATAAAGATCCCCCCCCACCCAAAAACAAACAAACAACCAAACAAAAATGTTAAAAATATGAAGGGAAGAAATGAAATGTTTAGCATTTGCGGAATCTCTGATTTCTTGTACTTTATGTCCTGCGGGTGTGTGTGTGTGTGTGTTAACAGTGTATTGCTTTGTCAGGTGTCACGTATCGCTGACAGTGAGGAGAGCGTGATGCTGATGCTGGGCCGCTGTCTGCCTCACATCGTCCCCAACGTCCTGCTTGCCAAGCGTGAGGTACGCACACGCACACACACAAACACACACCCACACAAACACGTCTCTCTTTTCATGGGCAACACCATGCTGCTGTCGTTGTTTTGCTGTCTTCAGTTTGAATTCGGCACTGACTGGACTGTGTTTTCATTTTCTTTCACTAATTCTCATCTCTTGTCCCCTGTCTTCCACTTCTGCGTTGATTTTTATTGTTTTGTTTTTTTTGCATTTGCTCATTTATTCTCCCGCTTTGGTGCATGCCTCTCTGCTGCATTAGAGAATGGTTGTGCATCTGTGTCAGGTGAGTGGAACACATATGCACGCTGCTATGCCAGTCCTCCTCTCTCCCTGTGTGTGCGTGTGTGTGCGTGTGTGTGCGTACGTGTGCGTGTGTGTGTGTGTGTGTGTGTGTGTGTGTGTGTGTGTGAAACCACTGACCTTTTAATTGCCTTTATTTGTCTTTGGCTGCAGTGTGGTCAACAATACATATCAATTAATTGCCATGTTTTATGTTACCTAAAGACATTTTAATCATTATAAGGGGGTGTGGCCTATTAGTCATGGTGAAGTAAGTATGGTCACTGTGTCTGCCAGTCACAGCAAAAGAGGCGTGTCCTCTGTACCTGTCAGTCTCAATTAAGGAGACATGGCCTTCGTGTAGGAGGTGTGGCATCTGCGTCTATCTTAGTGAAGGAGGTTTAGCTTCTGTGCCGGTCCAAGTGAAGGAGGTGTGGCTTCTGCACCAGTCTCACTGAAGGAGGTGTGGCCTCTCTGCCAGTCTCAGTGAAGGAGGTGTGGCCTCTGGGCCTAAAAGTCCTAATGAAGGAGGTGTGGTCTCTGTGCCGGTCCAAGTGAAGGAGGTGTGGGTTTTGCATCAATCTCAGTGAAGGAGGTGTGGCCTCTCTGCCAGTCTCAGTGAAGGAGGTGTGGCCTCTAGGCCTAAGAATCTTAGTAAAGGAGGTGTGGCTAAGCTAATTGAACATTGAGTCACACTGAGTAACATTAAATACAATAACTGGGATATTTTTTTGGTTTTATTTATTTATTTTTTTGGAGTATCAGGGTTTAATTTCCCGAATCAATATATACAGTACAAAGAAATGCTGTTGAGCAAAGATGCCTTCAAAAATAATGAAATTAAATGTTTCTACGTTAAAAGAGAATACTATAAAGAGCAGTACACTGCGATAAATGAAACAAAGTCAGTGTTTGGTCTGACGATCCTTCGCTTAAAAAAAAAACAGTAGTCTCAGGTGCAGTTTGTGCAGTTTTATAAGGACATGAGCTGTAAGTGTTACTGAGAATCCTGCAGAAGCAGCCACAGTTCCTCTGGAGACTTTGACTGTCACACTCGCTTCTCATTTTTGAAGCAAAACCCAGCAGCCTTCATAATCCTTTTTTTTGTATGAAAAGTGTCTCTTATGGAATCTGCTGCTTTCTTTACTGACATACAAACATTTTCCGTAACATTTAATTTTATGCTGGAAAACTAATGTTTGGAAATCTAAAAAGTTTCAATAATGTAGAAATCAGAAAATAAAAAATCTATAACACACTTTGTACTAAGGGTGCCTAAGACATTTGCACAGTACTGTACGTTATGGGAGTTTTGTCATTGAAAGAATGATTGATTGTGGTAATGAGAAAGTTTGCATATGATCTTTTGTGCACTTGTTGCCTGTTATTAACGATGCCAGTCATTCAGTTAACATTCGCTCATGTTCATTTCTCCTTTCCCTTCTAGACAGTTGAAACGTTTAAAGAACGTTCACAAAACAGCTACTCATGCGTACGTGCAGACAGAGTCTTTCACAAACACAAACACACACACGTCTGTCACACCTGTTGGGTACATGCCACCTCTGCCTCCTAGGCCTCTGCTTTGCATAGTGGCGTTCACAGCCAAGTGGAGGCAAACAACACGGGAGGGAGTGGGAAGGAGAAATTTCCTCATTCTTGCCCTTATTTCGTGGACTTTGAGCTTTGTCTGTTAATCTCAACTGTCCAACTTCTGTTCCTAATATTCAGTTCCAACTTAACTGCTTAACTGCTTGACACACACACACACACACACACACTCAGACACGCCCTCAGTGTCTGTGATATGGCTCCCGGTACAGAACAATGGGCTATTAAGTGTTAGTTGCACACCTGTCTGCCTGCTCTCCTGCAGTTACAGGTTTTTAATTCTTCAGCCCACATTATTGCTGAGATAATGACTATGAGCATTTGGCAAGTGTTATAAAAAAAACCCTCGAGTTACTGATTACCACATAAGCAAAAGTGAGCAGTGAGCGAAATGCCGACTATGAAACACATCTAAAATGAAATTCTGAACATCCAGCAAACAGCACACACCATTCGCTTAAAATTGTTATGATGGTGTATATTTCAATCAACACCTCCAGTGTACTGTATGTGATAGTCCTTCTTACCAAGAAACATGGCTGGTGTCTGGTGTTTGAGCTAGTCAGAGAATTTATAGCTAATTATATATATTTATATATATATCAATTTTCTTCACTGGTGCATGCAGAAAGAGCAGATCTAGGTGTCAGTGAGTAATGTGCATACAGTATGTCAGCGTCCTGTCGTGATATTCCCAGCTGCAGGGCCTGTTTTGATGTTGGCGGGACTGAGTCATCTGATATTCCAGCAATTATATGCATTTCTGTGAAACTATGCGTTTTCATTGGAAATTCTTTGATTTGGCAATCGCAATACTCAGCCTGCAAGTAGTCACATCTGCCAAAGGATTATTAATCCTGCTATCTTGGGGGAATTGGCCTGTTTGCTTCTGTCAATTAGTGTGACGCTAGCTGTTCACAGGTGTCTGTCTGTTCATGTAAACATGTACACACCAACCACTTTATTAGGAATGCCTGCTCCTTCATGCAGCCATCCAGTCAACTAATCCAATCCAATCATGAGCCAAACCTAGACTAGACAGGTGTAGATTGGACAACCTGTCCAGTTTAGGTTAGCCTGTGCCCACTGTAGACTGTAGGCCACCTCAATGTTTGACATGTTGTGCATTGTGAGATACTTTTCTACTCACCACGGTTGTTCTCCATGTTATCATAGCCTTCCTGTCAACTCAAACCAGTCTGGCCATTCTCCTCTGACCTCTCTCATGAACAAGGTGTTTCTTCCTGCAGAAGTGGATGCTTTTTTGTTTTTCCACACAAATTCTGTTTAGATTGTTGTGTGTGAAAATCCCAGGAGATCAGCTGCATTTTTCCGAAATACTCAAGCCTATCTGGCACCAGTAACCATGCCACAGTCAAAGTCACTGAGATCACATTCCCCATTCTGATGTTTGATGTGAAAGATAACTGAAGCTCTTGACCTGTATCTTCATGTTGTTGCCACTTGATTGGCTGATTGGATAATGGATGAGCTGCCATTCCTAATGAACTGGCCAGTGACTGTAGAATGGCTGTTGATCTTCTCGATTCACATAATGAGAATAATCCTCAGGATTATACCTATATTCTAGGAGGAGCATATCTGTTTAAATTGCATTTTTTTCCATCATTTTACTGCTCTATGTAGTAGTTACATATACACCCAATGTTTTTACAGTGCAGTTCTGCACTCTTAAGATTACAGACACCTGTATAATGTTAACCTTGTTCCTCAATGGTGTTGCTGTTTTACAATCTTATCTTGAGAACTATTCTACAGTTACATGCGATACCGTACCATATACCAGGGGTCGTCAACTGGCCGTAGTTCAGAGACTCCAGCTTTCTAAACAAGCACCGTATTGTAACTATTGTAGCTATTGTGTTTTAGCTATTGTAGCTATTGTGTTTTATCCATTCACATGCATTTATGTAAATCATTTAGCAGCTCTTCCAACCTGAGACTTTAGATCAGAAAGAAAACATAGGGTTTAAAGGCGAATGGACAAAGAAGTATGCTTCCAGCTCAGAACAGATGTCTCCTCTGTTCAGGGTTTGTGGCGCTAAGCAAAAATGGTAATGTGACATGCTGGTGTGAAAAAGAAAAACTAACTTCAAAAGAGAGATTAAAAAAAAAACAGGCTGGTGAGGAGATGATTGTTTTATAGCTGTTCGAACAGTTACAGCTGTAACTTGTTTTGCCAGCATTTTACAACATTAAATGAAACTGGACTCCCAAGTGGTGAGAAGCATTCTTTCTTTTGTCAGGAAATTGTGAGTTTGAATCACAATGGTGATGCAGCCATACTTGGCTGATATTCCAAGAAACAGAGCATATTTGTCTGCGCTGTAAGGGTGGGAGGGATTGCGTTACTGTCTGTCCTGTCAATCACACTGACACCAGACATCTGTGAGCTCATGTATGTGGAAGAGGGTAGATAGCACTTTGCTCTGAGTGTGTTATGCTGTCCTGTGATGTAGCATGAGCAGCAGTTTGAAAAGATGCACTTGGTAGCTGTTGTGTGATAAGGGAGAGATCGCTGATTGGGAAGTGACCAAATTGGGAGAAAGTAGGCGGGGAAAAAAATAATGTAGCCGTAAATGCTTAAAGGTACGACATGTTGTTCATCAATAAATTAAAATGGTTATTATTGACAAATTGCTGTTGTATAATAAACAACTTATAATAATCAACTTTGCATCAGGTATGGCCGCGTCACATGACCCCACCATGTGATTTTTTAGAATGTGCTTACATTCAGGATGGGAAATGCCAGCTTTTTATCATGGACAATTTAACTATATAAGTGTTAAAATTTACACTTATATAGTTTATATATATTTAATTTAATTTAACTATATAAATGTCACCTTTGAAACCTAAACATACTTTCTTTGTTGCATTGAATTTGAAATTTTGCACACTATATTTAGTCTTGTGAATTTTTTACATGGTTCATGAGAAGCAATATTTCTCTACAATCCAGTTCTATATATTTGTAAATGTCTGAGTGTAAATTAGATTTAGTGTTTTTTTTTTTTGCATGTTGCCTACGTGTAAATCTAATCTGTCTTCACAGCTTGAATGAGTTATTTTGATCTAAGACGTCTGTTTTCAGTGAAACGTTTTTAAATCTTCAGTCTTGACGCTGTGTTCATGTAGAGTGCTGTACTGCATAATAGAGTAGTGAGCTAAGCTAAGCCATAAGTTCAGCCTTGCAGGTTTATGGTAAGTGTCACCTCTCTTCCCCTTTTTTGTTGCCTGCCTGGAGCTTACAGTTGCTCCTATTGCTGATAATTTCCGCACATCAACGTGTGGATCAGGGCCAAATAAAATGTTTCATAACGGCCTGTGTGCATGCCCCCCTCTTCCAGGTGCTAGACGCCATGACTTGTAACTTGGTTCAAAGGGAAGTAGCATAGCTGGACTCTGATGCATAAAGCCAGAAAGGTGGTGGTGGTGGGGGGGGGGGGTCTAGAGCTCTTGGCAGGTGAAAATGTACCGTCAAAGTGAAGGAAATAAAAGAGGAGTATGAATAAACAGGCAAGGCGTCAATCTGCCTGAAGTCTCGCCGCAGATTTGTTTAACTTTCCTGTTTTCATGTCTTCATCAGCTTTGTTTATTTACGACCCTGCCCTAAAGGTGTGTGCTCTGCGAACCAAACATTGTTTCATAGGGATCAATCTCAAGAAAATACCAATGTAGTGTTTTCTCTTTTTAGCGCGACCCCGAAACTGAGCTAATGCGTCAGAAGTAACCACTGCATGCCCATAAAAAGGCCAAGTTTGTGACACAATGATGGGCTTTTTATGATTATGACCAGCAGCTGAATATAGAAACCATTTAAAAAGCAGTCAAAAAAGCTATGCTAATATTTGTCCATGCCCTCAAGAGGACAGAAATATTGCTGTATTTTTACTACACACACCCAAGCGAACACTTTCAGGCCTTCTCCTTTGTGCTAAAGGCGAGCCCTGTGTCGTTCCCTGTATCCTTGACCCCTGTTTGCCAGAGTGTCCTGTTACTTCCCTCTGAAGGTGCGAGTGTGTTTACAGGTGTGGGAGTCAGAGTGTTGTATTTATTTTAATCTCACGCCAGCATTTGTATTTGTTTGTGTTGTAGGAGCTCATTCCGCTCATCCTGTGCACAGCCTGCCTCCACCCCGAGCCCAAAGAGAGAGACCAACTACTGCACATCCTCTTCAACCTCATCAAGAGACCAGACGATGAGCAGAGGTGTGTGTGTGTGTTTGTGTGGGTGTGTGTGTGGGTGGGTGTAGGTACAGAGTGGTGTCCAGTTTAAAGGAGTGCAGCTCATCTGGAGCCTGATCTTTTTGCTCATTCTTCTTGCCAAAATTGCTCATGCTCTGTCAGATGGCATTCTCAGTCAGACGGAGGTCTGTGCTTTGACTGGGCCATTGCAATGCATTGGTTTTGAACCATTACGGCGTATCTTAGGCAGTGTGTTTAGGATCCTCTAGGAAGGTGAACCTCAGCCCCAGTCTCAAGTCTCTTGTATACTGGCGCAGGTTTTCTTTTAAGGTAGCCCTGTATTTGTCTCCATCCAACTTACCCTCAACTCTGACCAGTTTCCCAGTCCCTGCTGATTAAAAACATTCCCACAGCACGATGCTGCCGCCACCATGCTTCACACTGGGGACAGTGTTCTCAGGCTGATGAGCAGCAAATGCTTATTGACAGACTTCCTTTAGACTTCCCAGTTTTCTCTTCTTTTCTCAGTACATGGAAGCAAGATGAAATTCTTGTCTGTGGTAAACACTCATATGCTACAAATGTCATTGGGTTGAAGAATCGATGGAGGTTTCCTTTAACACCCATCATATTACCTCATTTTACTACAAGTTTGCTATATTTGCTCAGAAATCCAGGTAATTTAAAAGCAAGCTTGTCCTTGACCTTGGTATCATACAATATTTTGCGAATTTGAACCAGCATGATGCACATCATGATGGACACTTCAAAATATCACCCTACATTCCACTCACAATGTAGCTCCTTATAAAAATAGCACTTCGCTACTGTTTAGGTAAACTGTATTATTATTATTCTTAAGACAAGTGTTTTTAAAGTTTCTTATTTTGATTGGATTAGATTAGATTAGATTGGATGGTGGTATTTTTTGTCATTCATAGCAAAACCCATAATGAGTGATGAATATCTTTAAAAAAAACCACAACAAATAACACTTAGCTCGATAGCCAGCAATAATATCACTCCTTAATACAAACCACTGATAGTTTTTAAAGAAATAGGTCATAGTTTTTAGAGCCATCAACTGCCTAAGACAGTTTTACTGATCTAAATGAAGTTGCTTTTTAAAGCAAAAAAAAAAAAAATGCAGAGCTGTTGAGCTCCGTTCTAGCAGAGGGTGGGGCTAATTTCTGGCCCAGAAAACTGTAAGTAGAAGTTTCAAATGAAGCCACAAGTCAGAAGGATTGCATGGCAAAATTGTTAATCTCAGTATTTCCAATGTATCTATGAAATTATTTGATGATTATAGGTCTCTTATAGGAATCACTTTCAAAAGTTACAAAGTGCACCTTTATATACAGTGCTTTATATAGGTGAGGCAAATTTATTTATGTAGCACATTTTATACACAAAGTCAAAAAAAGGTCTGGACTTGATGGACAGGATGGTGCATATTGGAATTCTTCTTGCAGCTGGTTCCAGCTTTGAGCAGCGTTCAAGCTAAATTCTGCCTCACCATGCTTGTTCCTAGATCTAAGCGCTGCTAGCTAGTGATCTGAGATGCGTAGTAGGTTTGCTTTCCTCGAGTAAATCCGATATGTATAGTATGCATGCTATTGTAGGGAGCTTAGTACTGGAATGTTAAGATCCCTAAGACAAACTGAGTAACACTGAAAGGTGAACTGAGTAAAACATGCAATAGCAACAACAAAAAAAAGGATGAGTAAGCAGCTCAGTTCCCAGTATTTCCCAGTTCCTGACTACACCCCACTCATTATTCATTGCGCTTGAGTGTTTAGGATGTGTTCAGTCAAGCTCATTTCACTTACTCTTAAAGAGCAGACTAACTGCTCTAGAGCTTCACTGCAATTACTTGTACTGTATGAAACATCGAAGTACACTTAATATGAAGTGGTATCAAGGCTGTTTTTAGCATAACTTTCATTTCTGTGGTGGCTGCCTCTAACACTCCACTATTGTTTCTTTACCTCCTTCAGACAAATGATCCTTATGGGCTGTGTGGCTTTTGCACGGCATGTGGGCCCAACGCGGGTGGAGGTAGAACTTTTACCACAGTGCTGGGAACAGGTCGGCTCTTTCACCCCTAAGCCACACACACACAAACATGCACTGTAGTGTGTAAGTGATAAATTTGGCTCTGCTCTTCAGCACAGCATTTTGAATAAAACAATCAACCCTTTAATTAAACCCGTCATTGCTGAATGTCTGCTTTAATTTGAGGGTATGTGCATCCATTTTGCCACCAACCCCCACTGTGCTGCAGTTCAGAGACAAAACAACACAAATTGTTATTTCTAAACAACAGCTATATAAACCACCAGTCTTAGGATTTTGAACATGTGGAGTTTATCTTTTATTACAGTTTAATCCCTATTATAGGCACAGACATAAAAAAATGGATATAGAATTGCATCCTAATGTTTTGTTAAATGGCCAATTTGAAATCGTTTATGTAACAGAAGTTGAAATGCAATGCAAGAAAAACAGTTATACCTTTATAACCCTATATAACTATATAATGTTGCCATAAATCCAAACCTATCCTGTAATTCATTCATCTACGTGACATTTTTATCATTTAGAACATGAAGGAAATGTTCATTTGAATGCAGGACCTCACAAGCTGTTTTCTTCTATTCACATTTGATTCTCGTAAATATGAGAAAAACAGACACAGTGCGCTCCTTACAGATGTGTAACGTCCTGCTTGCTCATCAAAAGCATGTGCGATAATCATAGTCATACTAACGCCCTCCGAGAGTTTGTTCTTAGCCATAAACACCCTTGTAGTTTAACTTAATTGTGAGTGTACACCTGTTTATCTTAGCGACACCACAATGCAGTATTTTTCAGCTCCATCACTGGCTTTGGCAATAAGACGATCGGTCTTGTGAGGGGGAAGCTGGTAAACACACCGGAGGGAAAGCAATCATGTGGTCAGGCTATGGACTCACTCTATCATGTTGTGTCTTCTTTGACTTGGCTGGTTTTGTGTGTACGTGTGTGTGTGTGTGTGTGTGTATGTTCAGATAAACCACAAGTACCCAGAGAGGAGGCTGCTGGTGGCGGAGTCTTGTGGCGCGCTGGCCCCGTATCTGCCGGTAAGACTCCTTCGTCTTACTGGCAAGACGACATCACACTCAGGATGTCATCGATTCCATCATCGAGTCCCATTTAATACTTTTAAGAATGTTCATGTTGGCTCGAACACGTACACAACTCACTTTGTCAAAATCGTGTAAATCATATTTTTCGATCCACCATGATGTTTGCTTTTAGGATTTTGTACACCGTCTCAATGAAAATCAACAAATATGTTCACAAAATATTAATGTACTTGCTTTAAACAGCAAAGTTGTGTAACCTTAAAGTGCCGCTGCATCGCTCTGTTTAGAAAGAGATGAAGCAAGGGCAACACTGTCACATGTGGCTGAACAGCATTGTGGGTAATATAACCTTTAACCAAAGTGAAAATAGACCGACAAAAAGTTTAAACTAAAAACAGTCAAGTCTGAAGAGAGTAAATCTCGGCTGCCATTAAGACTGCATGTTGATTATAAAGACGAAGATGCCATTAATAAGTCATTCAAGCTGGAATTTTCCTTTACGTTCAGGGCGGACTATGAGTTGGATAATTTCCAACTACTTCCAATTTTGGAAAACAGGACCTAGGTTCCAAATTTCACTGTGAAAGTGATTCCCAGTTGACCAAGATGGCTACCTTCTTAACCTTACAGTGTTGCGTCTTCAAATTAAAGTTTGATTCAATTCAATTTTATTTGTGTAGCACTTTTAACAATGGACACATTGTCTCAAAGCATTACAGAAATACATAAATTCAGGATATAAATTTTAAATTTATGAATTTATTCCTGATGAGCAAGTCAGAGGCGACAGTGACGAGGGAAAAACTCCCTGAGACGACATGAGGAAGAAACCTTGAGAGGAACCCATCCTCATCTGGGTGACAATGAGTGCAATTATAAATAAATCCCTTCTGTAACTGTGTACTACATGGTCAAAAAGTGCAATTGTCTAACCAGGAAAATTCATTATAGTTTCCACGAGGTCTTTTTTGTTGAAGTTATCAACTGTTAAAGTCCTAAAGCCATCATAGCAACTGTAGTCCCAAGCCATCATAGCAAAACTGTTCGTATCAATATGCATCAATATCAGAATCAGAATGAGCTTTTATTACCAAGTGTGCTCACACACACACACACACACACACACACACAAGGAATTTGACTTGGTATGAAGCTTCCAGAACACACATACCAATAAGGTGGCAAGACGTACAATAATAAAATTTACAAATAATAATAATATGAGAGAATATACATCGTAAGTAAGTCACAGTGTGTCCTAAACCACATTAGCAAGACTTCGCTAATAGATACGTTACTGGAAAAGAACTGGATGCAGTTTAAGGTGTTTATGGAGAGGTGAGGTAGACTTCTATTACTTATTATCGACTAAATTACGAAGCATCGAGGTCACGTTTAGACTACTTCGTTTTACGTCTGTAGTTTGTACAGTAGTTTGTTCACCCCATTTTTATGGAAAATTCTATAAATGAGATTTTTTTTTTGCTAAACTTTTCCTTAACATTGTGAACAATTGAACAGCCATTTATGATGCATTGTCGTGTCACACTTTTGTGAAATCCAAAGCTCAGACTTTCCTACATCTGTAGAGGCCTCTCAGTCGCCTCGCTGCCAGATCACAGTGGATTTTGATTAGTTTGTGGCAGCTAACTTGGCGTAGTCTAGATGTGCTTTTATCCTAGACACAACTTTGGCACGTATCATGAAAATGGTCCGCAAACTCGTACAATTCCAGTAACTTATTGTTATTTTTTTTATTACTCATTTGTGTTCAATATAACTGGCACAAGATTTCTAGGTTCAAACACGACTTATATTAACGTTTTAATGAATTACTATCACATTATATAGGGACTCAATGTCAGTAAAATAGAAGGATCTGCCGAGACTACCACTTTACGGCTTTAAGTTTTATAAAGTTCTCCCCAGCAAGCAGAGAAATTCTGTTCAAAGGGCAGAACTTTCAGTCAATCCAGCATTTGTGCTTGCAAGTATAAGAAGACGAGTGTCATGTGTTTTTAAGAAGAGTGGTGAAAAAAACAACAGAACATTTCAGATGACTTTATGGAGGGAAAATAATTTGAATACATCTATTTTGTGAGGCGTTCCAATTTTTTTGGAAAAAAAATATTTAAAAAATACTATATATTTTATAGTAAAAGGGTTTACAGGGTTAATATAATAAATGATAAAATTTTAATTAATATTTAATAAAATTATTAATTAAATGTATACAAAAATAGCAACAAAAAAACATGGTTAGCATTTTTTCCCCCATTTTTTCCCTTTTTTTTAAAGAATTATTTTGCTAATGGGGATTTCCCTGTCCATTTTTAATGTTGTACTTCTAGTAAGACAGCACACTGCTCTAGATGCAAGTGTTGGCGCGGCTCTGTACGTGTGGGCGGATCCCACATTAGTAAGAAAAGGGCTTAAAGCGTGTAATTATATTACGTATCTGTCTGTTTAGCTTAGTGATTGTGAAAGTGTTGATACAGAGACGATTCTGCAGTTCTAATTATAACATGTTGTGTCTTTTCCTTAGCCACGCTGTAATAACTCTGTGTGTGTGTGTGTGTGTGTGTGTGTGTGTGTGTGTGTGTGTGTGTGTGTGTGTGTGCGTGTGCGCGCAGAAGGAGATCCGCAGCTCTCTGGTGCTGTCCATGCTACAGCAGATGTTGGCGGAGGACAAGGCCGATATGGTGCGAGAAGCGGTTGTCAAGAGTCTGGGTGTCATCATGGGCTATATTGACGACCCAGACAAATACACCCAGGTGTGTGTGTGTGTGTGTGTGAGACTGTGTGTCTGTGTCCCCATGTGCGTCCCTGTGTGTTATCTTGTGTTCCTTTGTGTCCTTATTCATGGCTGGGGCACTGTATGCTTCCCCAGGTTGCCATGTGTGCCATGAGTTTTCCTGCCTTTCCTGGGACTGTGCGTATGTCTGTGTTCTTCCCTGTGCAAGGCCCTTGTGTTTTTATTTCTTTTATTTTATTTTTTTTGTCCCTGTGTGTTTCCATTGGTCTCTTTGTGTATCCCTGTGCTTTCCTGGGTTTATACCTGAGTGTTTTCCTGAGATCTTTTGTATTTCTCTGGTTCACCATGTATATTCCTACGTATCCCTGTGTGTTTCCTTGCCTTTCCTGTGTTTATCCCTGTGTGTTTCCTTGCCTTTCCTCTATATCTCTCTGTGTGTATCCCTGTGTGTTTCCTTGCCTTTCCTGTGTTTATCCGTTTCCTTGCCTTTCCTCTATATCTCTCTGTGTTTATCCCTGTGTGTTTCCTTGCCTTTCCTCTATATCTCTTTGTGTTTCCTTGCCTTTCCTGTATATCCCTGTGTGCTTCAATGCCTTCCTGTGTTTATCCCTGTGTGTTTCCTTGCCTTTCTGTGTTTATCCCTGTGTGTTTCCTTGCCTTTCCTGTGTATCCCTGTGTGTTTCCTTGCCTTTCCTGTATATCCCTGTGTGTTTCCTTGCCTTTCCTGTGTTCATCCCTGTGTGTTTCCTTGCCTTTCCTGTGTATCCCTATGTGTTTTCTCTGGTTTTCCTGTGTTTATCCCTGTGTGTTTCATTGGCTTCCCCTTTTATTCTTGTGTGTTTCATTGGCTTTCCTTGTATATTCCTGTGTGTTTCCTTGCTTTCTTTGTGTATCTCTACATATTTACTCGATCTGTGTGTTTTCCTGGGTCCCTGTGCATTTTTTAAACACTGGGTCTAACATGGGAACTTTTCCCTACTGATGCACTTGTTTAACTCTACTGTTTTTATCTAATGTTCTGTTCTCTAAGGTTCCTTGCCAGTATTGTTTTGGTATCTGATGTGTATGTGTGTGTGTGTGTGTGTGTGTGTGTGTGAAACAGGGCTTCGAGCTGATGCTGCTGTCTTTGGGTGATCTGTCGGAGAGAGTGGTCAGTGCCACACATCAGGTGTTCATTCCCGCCTTCGCAGCGTGGAGTACAGAGCTCCGCAACCTGCAGTCTCATCTCATCCCCTCACTGCTCAGCCGCATCGAGAGGCTGCTCCAGGTTACCACACACACACACACACACACACACACACACACACACACACCTTATTCTTTGTGTAGCTGTTTATTTTGTGTAGAGCTCCAGTCACTACAGATCCATGGCATTAGTGTTGTAGAGCTGTCTCAGCAGCTCAGGGAGTGAAGATGGAAATAAACGGCTGCTTGACGCCTGCTTGGTTGTTAACTTCCAAATTAAATAAACAATAGCTGATGTGGATGACTGAAATATAACAAAGATCAACAAAATCATCTTGTCTCACATGTTCTCACACTCACGATGACTTATTTGTTTTTAGACGAGTTCCTTTCAAAAGCCTTATAGTTATCTATATAAATAACTGGCAGCATTATGATGAATATAATATATCTTACTGAAGGGTAAAATTGGATCATGTGGCATTTCAAATAAGTACAAATTGTGCTGCCAAACATGATCTTCATTCTGATTCTGCTGCATAACCCAGCTGTTACTCGTGATTTACTGAGTGCACTTTTGGAACAAGTCGAGCTAATTTTCTGATGTATATGTGTCTGTCATTATATTGTTCTCTCTCTCTCTCTCTCTCTCTCTCTCTCTCTCTCTCTCTCTCTCTGTCTGTCTGTCTGTCTCTGCTTCTTTCTTTCCATCTATCTCTCTTACTGTCTCTCTCTCTCCATCTATCTCTCTTTCTGTTTTTGTCTCTCTATCTCTGTCTAACGATCTGGTTCTCTCTGTCTATCTGTCTCTCTCTCACTCTGCTTCTTTCTTTCTTTCTCTCTCTCTCCATCTTTGTGTCTCTCTCTTTTTTCATCTGTCTCTCTCTGTGTTTCTCTTACTGTCTCTCTTACTGTCTCTCTTTCTGTCTCTCTCTGTTTCTTCCTCCCTGTTTCTTCCTCTCTGTCTTTCTTTTACTATCTCTTTATTCTGTCCTATCTCTGTCTGTCTATCGATCTGCTTCTCTCTGCCTGTCTGTCTCTCTCTCTGCTTCTTTCTTTCTTTCCCTTTCCATCTGTCTTTCTCTGTCTCTCTCTGTCTCCCTCATGTTGTCTCTCTCTCTCTCTGTTTTGTCTCTCTTTCTCTGTCTGCCTCTCGATCTGTTTCTCTCTGTATGTGGCTGTCTCTCTGCTTCTTTTTTCTCACTCTCTCCATCTTTGTTTCTCTCTCTATCTCTCTCTCTTCCATCCATCTCCCTTTCTGTCTTTCTCTGTCTCTCTCTGTTTCCTTCTCTCTGTCTCTGTCTCTGTCTCTCTCTCTCTCTCTCTCTCTCTCTCTGTTCTATCTCTCTGTCTTCATTTGTCCATCTCTCTCTCTCTCTCTCTCTGTCTCTGTCTCTCTCTCTCTCTCTTCCATCCATCTCCCTTTCTGTCTTTCTCTGTCTCTCTGTCTCTCTCTGTTTCCTTCTCTCTGTGTGTGTCTCTCTCTCTGTTCTATCTCTTTTTCTTCATTTGTCTATCTTTCTCTCTCTCTCTCTCTCTCTCTCTCTCTCTCTCTCTCTCTCTCTGTATCTCTCTCTCTCTCATACAACAAACTCACTATCTGTATATCACTCTCTCTCTCTCTCTCACTCTATA
>CM074966.1:14556921-14568639 GCA_037577455.1 Pangasius macronema | reverse complement strand
GCATTTCAAATAAGTACAAATTGTGCTGCCAAACATGATCTTCATTCTGATTCTGCTGCATAACCCAGCTGTTACTCATGATTTACTGAGTGCACTTTTGGAACAAGTCGAGCTAATTTTCTGATCTATATGTGTCTGTCATTATATTGTTCTCTCTCTCTGTTTGTCTGTCTGTCTCTCTCTCTCTCTCTCTCTGTCTGTCTGTCTGTCTGTCTCTCTCTCTCTCTCTTACTCTCTCTCTCTCTCCCTTACTCTCTCTCTCTCTCTCGCTCTGTTCTGTCTCTCTATCTCTGCCTGTCTATCGATCTGGTTCTCTCTGTCTATCCGTCTCTCTCTCACTCTGCTTCTTTCTTTCTTTTTGTGTCTCTCTCTTTTTTCATCTCTCTCTCTGTCTTTCTTTTACTGTCTCTCTATTCTGTCTCTATCTCTGATCTGTTTTTCTCTGCCTGTCTGTCTCTCTCTGCTTCTTTCTTTCTTTCCCTTTCCATCTGTCTTTCTCTGTCTCTCTCTGTCTCCCTCATACTGTCTCTCTCTCTCTCTCTCTCTCTCTCTCTCTCTGTTTTGTCTCTCCTTCTCTGTCTGCCTCTCGATCTGTTTCTCTCTGTATGTGGCTGTCTCTCTGCTTCTTTTTTCTCTCTCTCTCCATCTTTGTTTCTCTCTCTATCTCTCTCTCTTCCATCCGTCTCCCTTTCTGTCTTTCTCTGTCTCACTGTCTCTCTCTGTTTCCTTCTCTCTGTCTCTGTCTCTCTCTCTCTCTCTCTCTCTCTGTTCTATCTCTTTTTCTTCATTTGTCTCTCTCTCTCTCTCTCTCTCTCTCTCTCTCTCTCTCTCTCTCTCTCTCTCTCTGTAGCAGGGTGAACACAGTTTGGATGAACATAAGCTGCACATGTTCCTCTCGGCTCTGCAGTCTCTAATCCCGCCGCTGTTCGGCGTGGTGCTCCAGAATGCACCGTTCACCAGCCGAGCCACACTGCAGAGTGACATCACTCCCATCGAGGGTGAATACACACACACACACACACACACACACACACACACACACACACACACACACACACACGCGCTCCAGATTTGCCTTTTGGTTTCAGTGTGCTATTAAAGTGCTCTGTCATTCCCATGCAGCGGTTATAATGGGTGATTGTATGGTCTATTCCGAGCTCTAATGGCAGTGTGTGTGTGTGTGTGTGTGTGTGTGTGTGTGTGTGTGTGTGTGTGTGTGTGACCCCACAGTGACCCGGTTCCCGCGCCCGGCGTCTCCTCTGCAGGACGTGGCGTTCATTGTGGGCAGCAGGGAGCAGCTGGGTGCACTTCTGCAGCTGTATGAACATCAGCTCCAGCATGAGGGTACCACAGGGTGGGAGAGCCTGCTGTGGGTGGTCAATCAACTGTGAGTCAGCTCACACACACACACACACACACACACACACACACACACTCACACACACTCACTCACACTCTCTCTGTCACTATGTCTCACCCAGAGACAGAGCGAGAATGTGACAGAACGAGAGAAAGCAAACAAACTCTCTCTCTCTCTCTCTCTCTCTCTCTATCTCTGTTTCGTTCTCTCTGTTTTTTTTTTTGTTGTTTTTTTTTTTAAGTTCAGCGTAACTGTGTTGCTTGGCATGATCAGTAGCAGTCCATCTGTACTGCCAGAGCTCGTGTTACATGGTTTGGCGATATTAGAGAATAATAAAATACAGAATTGTGGAGCCTGTTAAACAAAAAAACAACTTGAAGAATAAAGTAAAAGGAAAATATTGGGACTGTATAAAGCCATTGTTTTCAGCATATAGCCAGTTCTGTGATCTGTAAGGAATAAATCACTTTAGGACATGCTGTTATAGGAAAACAATCAGCGATGATGTAGTGTGACACGGCCAGACTACGCCAAGCAAGTCGTATCACAGCAAAGCTGATTATTTTCCTATAACAGCATGTCCTGAAGTGATTTATTCCCTTTATACCACAATTTACAATTTATTTATTAAAGACTGACACATCATACTTTTTGTCCATTTACAGTTGTGTCCACAAAACCTACTAACTTAGTTAACAAGTTAATTCACTGAAACATTCGTTCCTTTACCATCCTCTCTTTTATTCTGTCTCTTGTAGTTAATAAAGTAAAAACAATGCAGCTCATCAGCTCATCAGTTCATTTTTCACTTCTTGGAATTTTCTTTATTTGTAAAAGATTTTTATTATTTTATTTTTATTTATTATCATGTATTCCATAACCTTTGCAACTATTTTTATGGTCAAACTTTTTTTTTTATTAAGGTGTTAGGAAGAATTTTCAATCTATAGAAAAATAACTTAAGAAAGCATGAATACGCTGCAAAAATGACATCTCAGCAAGTGAAAATGTCTTCAGTGTGGTTAAATTGATGTAATATTTTCTATTTTCTATCTATCTGCTGATCGAACTCAAAAGATTGATCTTGAATTGATCTTGAATTGATCCTAAACGCAGGTTGAATAATATTACATTTGATTTATTATAATCTTGTCACAGAAAAAATCCAATACATTTGCCCATGTTCAGGATCTCAAGATAACATTAAGATGAATAAAAAGATTGTTAATATGAAAATTTTCAAATCTACACTTGAATAGTTTAGTTCCTGTGGTGGAATAAGATTTAATGACTCCAGTAAATGAATATAAGGACACATGTATATCCGTTTTGGATTATATTTGTGTGATCTTCAGGAAGTCATTCGTTTTGTTACTCTGAGTTACACGAGTGTTAAAACCATGGCTCAGAGTAAAGTAAAGAGTCTGTGGTAGCTGTGAGGTGTCGGGATGTTTTCGTGTTCATGTGTGTATGATTCTGTTTCTGTATCGTGTGCTATTGTTTGTTACAAGAATCAGACTCCAAACTCCACATCAAATCCAGTCGATATCTGAGGTGTTCCTCTGTATTTCTGTCTCACGCTTCCTCCTGTGTTTAATATGGTCCTGATTGGTGGCCCTCCCTGCACTGTTTGTTCAGTGGATGGTGGTGTGTGTGTGTGTGTGGGTGTGTGTGTGTGTGTGGTCCTCGTCAGTCAGAGTGTGACACTCTCTGCATTCTCTCAACAGTCTTCCTCAGCTCATCGAGATCGTCGGCCGCATCAACGTGGCCTCCACCACCTGCGTGCACGAATTCTCCAGATTCTTCTGGCGGCTGTGCAGAACGTTCGGGAAAACATTTACTAACACCAAGGTGGGTCAGAGCAGGAGGGCCGCCGATCCTATATTTAGCACCTTCCGCGATTTATTGCTCGGTTTTGGCCAGAGCAATAGGAGTTTGCGCTGCTGGTTTGAGCTCAGTCGGACTTTCTGTTCTCTGTCTCCTCATCCCGTAGGTGAAGCCTCAGTTCCAAGAAATCCTGCGGTTATCCGAGGAGAACGTGGGTAAGCGAGAGTTCACTTTCCCCAGGAATAACACCCTTCCTGTCAGCGGGAGAAAGAACACACACAAGCACTGTTATACCGCGTTAAATTTGTATTTCTACATTGTATTGTAAGTGAGGTTTTTCTCCCGGTGTTCGAATGTTCTGCTTTTAAAACAAGCTTGTGGTTGGATTCTGGTCCACGCAGGTCCGTATCAGCTTTCACTATTCGGGACTAAATACAGTCAGTTGAGAATTTTTTTTTAATGACAGCCCTTGAACAATAACATACAACTCCACAATCCTCGAGTGGGAGCGTAATGTATGTAATTATATCTACCAGGCTTGGGAAAAATACTCTTAGATGGATCATCATAAATTTTTCTTTAAAACCACTGCGTCAGTGCACATCACACGTTTATTCAGCCTTTTGTATAGTGTGTAAAAAAAAAAACCGTTAGTGTGAAGTGACGTGTAGCCAAGTGTGGTGACCCATAGTCGGAATCTGTGCTCTGCATTTAACCCGTCCAAGTGCACACACACAGTAGTGAACACACACACACACACCGTGAACACACAGCTAGATGAAGTGAAGTGAAGTGACTTTGTGGCCGAGTACGGTGACCCATACTCTGCATTTAACCCATCCAAGTGCGCACACACACAGTAGTGAACACACACACCCGTAGCAGTGGGCAGCCATTTTANCTCCCCCACCTACAATCCCTGCCGGACCCGAGACTCGAACCCACGACCTTCAGGTTCACCTTCAGGTTACAAGTCCATATCACATAAACAACTGAAGGTCAAATGATCACTTTTATGTGTAAAGAAAATCACAAGGAGGCGATATTATAACTTCATCATGATTATTAATCTTTAAGATTTCTTTTTATTCATTTATTAACAGTAAGATTTGTCGTTGTGGATTTTTTTACTAGGATTTTCCATTTCTTAAGCGTCACTTTTCAGGATTCACTTAAAAAAATCCGCATTGTTCACCGTATCATCACACAAGAATATTATTCAGTCTCCAGCACAATCAGACCGAATTCTAAATGGATTACAATTCACCAAATATGCTCACTACAACATAACAACACAATGCGGATTTCTTTAATATCACTTACAGAACTCATCATTTGATCAATGAACTATTTCTGTATTTAATCAGAAACTTTATGCCTAATTTATACATAATCGGAGTATTCTATAAATGACGTATTTTCTTTAATTAGGACATTGGATCATCTGTATTCTGAATCCGTAAATATCGTGTAACTTTAACTGGCGTTTGAACAGTAAAATCAGTTTTGCCAGCTTTAATGGAACTACGTTAAAGCTTGTGTTTTAACTGCAGAAATCAAAAAAGTCCACATCACTTTGCGTCTTCTTGAATAAACATCTAACCAATTCATGTGGCGCTTAAAGATTTCCACCTGTACAAATAAAAAATAAATAAATCAATAAAAGGTCAGCTGTAGCTTAGAGTTCATTTACGCTGCATTTCGTAAGTGTGTTATATTTAATTATTGTCCTGTAATTGGAGGAAATTTTCCTTCTAGATGCCACAGCCGGTAATGGCATTTTGACCAAGGCGACGGTGCCCATCTATGCAACGGGGGTCCTGACGTGCTACAACCAGGTCAGAGCTTCATGCGCACTCTCCCCTCTTTTACACTCCATGAGAGACGTTCAACAAAAATTTGGTTTCCATCATTTGTACAAAATTCAAAAATCAAATTTTTGTTGAACGTCTCTTATAAAAACTCTTAGACATACATAGTTTCTAACAATACCTCTACGTGTCTGTGTGTGTGTGTGTGTGTGTGTGTGTGTGTGTGTGTGTGTGTGTGTGTTGAGGTTTTGCTTATTTTGTTCCCCCCAAATAAATTTCTAATATCCCTAAAGTACTCCCTTATTTATTGGCTGCTATGAAAACAAAATCACATGGACAAAATAAATGTAACTCCAGTCAATATCTATCTATTTGGTTTGCAAATGTATACATTTCTATAACTCCGTTACAGTCACACAACGTTAGGTAAAGACCATTTACTGTAATAGCTTTTCTTCCCCAGGAGGAGGACCGAAAGCTGCTGGTGGGCTTCCTGGAGGACGTTATGACTACTCTATCTCTTTCCCATGCTCCTCTCGACAGTCTGAAAGCTTCCTTCGTAGAGCTCGGGTAAGAGTTTGCAAAACACACACCAGTCATAAACATGACGCTCTGTGGCATCAACAGGAGCTTTCTTATCTGGTACTGGAGTAGGATATTGTTATTTTTCAGTATTTTTTTTTTTTTTTAAAAACACGCTGCATTTATTTTTGTACTTAGCGACTTAACGGCGCAACAATCCGCTTCAGCCCTGAAGTTGATCATTTTCCAACAACAGCACGTGTGTTATTCCACTTCCACTGGAGCGGTTTGCCAACATTTACGTTTTTTTTTATCAATTCAAGAATGACACATCATCCTTTTTATACATTTAATGTGCTTGTGAAGCAAGTTCCCCGTTCTCTCGCCAGCATCTCTTCTTCTTTCTCTCTTGAATAGAGATTTAATAAGACAGAAACATGCAGTTGGTCATGTTTACAGAGAAACCAACATTCAAACCAAGTCATCCAAAGCAATTCAGACTTTTATTTAAATTTTTTATTAACTTGGCGTACATGTTTAAGCAAAGAAACTTTTCATTTTAGAGGACACGGTCCATGCCGTTGTGGTTTAAAGCTTTTTTTTAGGGGTGGATCTCTGGTTTTGCTGCATTATATCCAATCTATGGGGACAGTCGTGGCCTAATGGTCTGAGAGTCGGACTTGTAACCCGAAGGTGAACCTGAAGGTGGTGGGTTCGAGTNGCCCACTGCTCTGGGTGTGTGTTCACGGGTGTGTGTTCACTACTGTGTGTGTGCACTTGGATGGGTTAAATGCAGAGTATG
Organism: Pangasius macronema; assembly: GCA_037577455.1. Taxonomy (NCBI): domain Eukaryota; kingdom Metazoa; phylum Chordata; class Actinopteri; order Siluriformes; family Pangasiidae; genus Pangasius; species Pangasius macronema. The sequence goes on along the minus strand of CM074966.1, from coordinate 14,562,317 downwards.
GGTCACCGTACTTGCCCACAAAGTCACTTCATTTCACTTCATCTAGCTGTCTAGATCAATTACGAATTATGAAGCAGAAACATAACACTGTTCATTAACTCGTAGGTAACTATGCAGGAGTGATTCAGTGTTTATTTGTTATAATAAATGTGTTATTTAATTCCTGGAAGAGGAAATGGTAGCACTTCAGTCATTAGCTAATATATGCAAATGACTTAGTCATTCGGTAATATTTGGAAAAAAGATATTGTAAAGACTAAGTATGACGTGGTGGATTTATGTAAGCCTTGTCTTTGTGATTGGAAAATTGCAATAATGACACACTCCTACAGAAAAGAATGATGGGATATGACAATTTTATTCTACCAGACAATAGTGCTTTAGATAGATTCTTATTTTTAGGTCAATGTTCAAACTGACTCATAGTCTCACATATAAAGGTTCAAAGAAAGGTCAGAATAGACAGTGAGTGATGTGAATGTGTTGACCGGTGCCTTTACTGAGCACGTTTTTTTAATATTTGTAATAATAAAGGATAAAGTAAAGATAATAGTTCAGATGCTAAAAATAAATGCACAAGCAGGAAAAACAGTCCGGTGGAATTCAGAGACCATGCTAATAGTGCTGTCATTTCTGAGTAGGGTTTATGTTTAATTTAAAAAAAAATCTTCAGGTTTAGGTGACGCCCACTTTGGGTTTATATCCAAATACAGATACGGATACGGATACAGATACTGATGGTGTGTTGTGTTACAGCCGTTGCGTTTTGAGAGATTTCTTTTTTCTTTCTTTCTTTTTTGAAAAATGTAGCCATGTATGGTACACGCACACACACATGCACGCACGCACGCACGCACGCACACACACACACACACACACACCCTGAGCAGTGGGCAGCCTTTTTTGCCTTGCTCAAGGGTCTCACCTCAGTCGTGGTATTGAGGGTGGAAGAAAGCGCTGGTCATTCACTCCCCGTACCTACGATCCCTGCCGGACCCGAGACGCGAACCCACGACCTTCAAGTCCGATTCGCTAACCATTAGCCCACGACTGCACTCGTGAAATTAATATACAAGAGTGTTGTGTTAGAAGTAGAACTTGCGCTCCTTCATGTGAACAACTGTCTGATTCTCTGTGTGTGTGTGTGTATTTAGGGCGAACCCGGCCTACCATGAGTTGCTGCTGACCGTGCTGTGGTACGGCGTGGTGCACACGTCTGCACTCGTTCGCTGCACTGCCGCACGCATGTTTGAGGTCAGTCTGCTTTTTCTTTCTTTTGCAGGAAACACACATGCATTGCAACTAGAAACTCATTCTTCAGTAATTAGAAATGTCTCATTTTAATGTTCCATGCTTCATTTAAATGAATTATGACTTTGCATATCATTATTATTATGTGAATCTGAATGATGATACCTTGCTGATCCCCCTCTAGTGCCCGTCTCTTGCATCGTGCTCCCTGTACACGCCGCTTCACTGAATGTCTAGCAGTGTACGACACTGTTGTAGCTTAAAGCATCTGTGTGTGTTTGTGCGTGTGCGTGTGTGTGTTTGTGTGCGCGTGCGTGCGTGTGTGTGTGTGTGTGTGTTTACTGCTGCACGCTTGCTGATATCATTCTGAATGGTTTTAGCAGAGGTCCTCATTCCATTCCCCCACATTTCCCTGTGGAAAAATCATTATAGTTGAAAGGTGAAGAGTAAATCAGCTCTCTGTTGTTGTAATGTAGTGCCGAGGGCCTGGCCTCTTACATCCCTTTGAATTGAACCTTTTTTGTTTCCCATTAGTCTGTGGTCAGCTCCTTCTATGCACTTCATTTGTGTTATTGTTACGTTGTGTGTGTGTCAGCGCTGCGGTTATTTTGTTACCGTTGTTTTTCTTTTTGTCTTCTTCTTCTCTCTTTTTTTCCTCCTATCTCTTTCTCGCTCTCTCTCTCTCTCTCTCTCTCTGTCTCTCGCTCTCCTGTGGTGTTCCATGACTCTCTGCTCGCTCCTTCCATGCGTCCTGTGTGACATCACCCCTGATCTGACCAATCAGCTGTTGGTGAAGGGGGTGAATGAAACCCTTGTAGCTCAGAGAGTTGTTCCGGCACTTATCACTCTCTCCAGTGATCCTGAAATGTAAGTCTCCTCCTGCCTCCGTCACTCACACACCTCCCTCTGCCTTGGTTTTGCCTGGGAAGCCTTAAATCGGGCCTTGTCCGGCCATCGTAAGGACCTCACGATGTTAACTCTAGTGTAAGTGTAAGAGCTACATCATTCCACAGACTAGAACATTGTCATATTTCCCTGTAGTGAAAGAAAGCTGCAGTTTAAGACTACAGCCTACACTTTAACAATAATGACTTTTGGTATTCAAAGCTTATCCTTTTACCCCAACCAGATCTCACATAATGCACACACACACATAGCCCCATGTGCATGGTCCTGTACGTAACCTTTCCATGGTTCCTTACTAAATACAGAAATAACACTGCGTATGAATTATTAAATGTCTTGCATTTAAAGGCATCTAAGAATAATAAATAAAAGTGTATACATTATTTCCAACCAATAATCCTTGACAAAATTACCTGAATATGGGCAAATGTATCGAATTTCTTATTGCAAGATTATTATAAATCAAATATAATATTATTTAACTGGATGCTTTTACACATTTCAGGCTTGAACGTATATGTTCATATTCTGTTGGCAGTTTATTTTGTTTTTTGTTGTTTTTTTTTTGAAAAAATGCTTAAAATTAGAAACATTAAATGCCAATCGAACAAGACTTCAACAAGATTTCAAGCTTGAGTTCAAATGAGTGAGAATGTCTAGAAATAGGTTTAACACTACATAAACCTTTTTTTTTTTTTTTTGCAATTAAGTTAAGTTTAATCTTGTGGACGTCCATGGAAAAAAAAGTTAGTTCCTGTTAGTACTTACTTTATAGATACAGCACTTCTCTTTTTTTTCTCTCTCTCTCTCTCTCTCTTGAAGTCAGTAACCCAGAAAAGACAGCGTGTCATTTTCTTGAAAAGGTACAAAGCCATCAGTCCTGAAGATGTGTGAAAAATGTCCAAGTTACAAGTTGTAACTTCACCTCGGACAGTTACAAAGCACTGACACTGGAGACTCCTTCCAAAAATGTTAAACAAACATCTCCTCAGAGAAAATGTACATTTTTGAATGTAATTTTAAATCTGTTTATATGAGGAGTCCATCCGTCATACACCTCCTTGTGGAAGTCGTTACTATGGTAACGTTAACGTATTAGAACGAGCGCATTAATGTAAGCCTGTGATTTGCCTTGCAGCCAGGATTACTGTCAGAGCTGCTGTTAAAAAAAAAAACTAAACAACACCTAAAATGGAAAAAGAAATTATTATTATTATGAAAAATGGTTTACTACTTTAACTTCTTTCCCAGAGTTTGGATATCAGTGTCCTAGGATCTTGTGGTATCTCAGTAAACTGAGGCATGTTCATTTTTTAATCCATAACCGCACATTCTTCCCCCGTTTCCGAATAAACAAATAAAAAATGCAAATATTTTCCCTGAAGAATTTTGCTTTAATGTTTATTGACAGAATTCAATGACTTGTCTTTAGCCTTTCGTTATAACTGCGATGGAAGGTATATAGGGAAACGCTTAGAAAGTCTAGTCTGTGGTAATCATACGTATGCTCCGGATGTGATTAGATTGGATTGGATGTCAGATCAGACTTTGTATTGATCTGTAGGATTACAAAAAAAAAAAAATCAATGATTTCTGATAAATTGCGATATCTATCTGGGCTTTCTTATGGGCTTCCCTGATACAACCCAGGCTTGAAGGAACTAACATTTTTTGTGTGTTACTAACACTTTCACCTAGCATGATCATCACTAACCACCACTGGCTTGAAGCAGCAGCATGTCCTACACATCTGTCCGTCCATCAGTGTGGCTCCTGGCATGCTTGCCCGTCCCATCCTCGGGTCCGAAACAATAGATCCCTTCCCCCTGCCTTTCTGCCCCTCTTTCTCCAAGTCCTTGCCCTGCTAGGTTCTGGGCCGTGTGTGTGTATGTGTGCGTGTGTGTGTGTGTGTGTGTGTGTGTGAGTGTGTTTGATGCCCCCGTCTCTCTTTTGCATCTGCCCGGTTTGCAGCTGATCCTTCGAGGCATGAACGAAGCCTTAATTGACAAGCGGGTAGCCCCGGCCCTAATTACCTTGTGCAGTGGTCCCGAATTGTGAGTTAAACCCAGCCATGAGATATTTTAACACCAATATCCTGTCTGGTCATTCTCTTGGTTGGATGTCTTTTTTTTCTTTTTAATTCATCATGTTTTTTAAAAATGTTTTTTCTTGTAATAGTGTTGTAGTTTCAAAGTCATTGGCATGATCGTCTGACATTATCCATGTTTGCTTACCACATATTCCATCCATGTGATCAGTGGTTGTGTTGGCTTGATGGATCGTTGAGTCTTTATTGGGGAAGGGGTTGTTGGTTGTTTTGAGTGCATGCTGATTTTTTTTTTTATGCTTATAGCTCTGTGAGGATTTCCACCATCCCTGCATTTGGAACCATTATGGAGACTGTAACACAAAGAGAGGTACTGATTTCCACTCTCACAAAACCATTTCTGTCATTTCCAGCCATAGTGTTGTAGTGGTTTTGGAAATGTGTGTGTGCCTTTAACTGTCGGATTTCACCCCCGTGTTTAATTACGCGTGTTTTTTTTTTTACAGTTGCTGGAAAGAGTGAAAATGCAGCTGGCTTCCTTTCTGGAAGACCCGCTCTATCAGGACCAGCATTCCTTACACATGGAGATTATTAAGACGTTTGGCAGGGTCGGCCCCAACGCCGAGCCTAGGTTCAGAGACGAGTGTAAGTGCGTTGACGACTTCTCTAGTGTAGAAAAGTACTATGGAGATCTGCCTAGCAGTAAACACACACAATCTGTCCTCGTCTCCACAGTCGTCCTTCCGCATTTGCACAAGCTGGCTATGAGTAACAACATACAGACGGTGGAGAACAAGCGCATGGACATTGCAGGCCAGTTGTTTGAGGCCTACAGTGCTCTGTCCTGCTGCTGTATCCTTTGCACTCTCATTTCTCTGAACTGCAAACAGTCTTGCACTTCTTTACCCTCTCACTTCTGTATTTGCAGAACTATTATCCTAGAGATATCCTACAGACTACACGCCATAGGTTCATGAAGAAATATAACAATATCATGCTAACACTTAAATACTCGTAAGTGGGATATATTTTGGCCCTGCTTTGTCCATTATTTTCTGATATTGGGACCCAGTCATTGGGTGTTATTGCTTGCTTATTATTACCCGTACCACTGCATGGAGAGTGTGGGAAAGAGGTGAAGAAGCGCGTGCAGGCAGGTTGGAATGGGTGGAGAAAGGTGTCGGGAGTTCTG
>CM074966.1:14529046-14556821 GCA_037577455.1 Pangasius macronema | reverse complement strand
AGATGAAGCTAGTGGGTGCAAGTGTTGAGGATGTAGAAGATAGGGATAGGTGGAGAGTGATGATTTGCTGTGGCGACGCCTGAAGGGAAAAGCCGGAAGAAGAAGAAGAAGAAGAAGAAGACTGCAATCCCCAATAAAAGCTTTGCAATAATCTAAAAGCGTGTTCACATCATGTTAATATTATAACAAGCTTCTTGTTTTCATCAAATTCAATTCCCAATTACACAGACATGGGGAGTACATTAAGGTTAAGTTCAGGATTTTCCAAACATTTTCCATCGTGTTACTGAATATCACTATCGCTAAAATATCCCAAATATTTGTGACATCCTGTTTCTGTTCATTGATATTGGAATACTAATTGCTCTTAAGGTTTGAGTTCAAATCCCGAGACTATTAAGAGAGCCACTGTTGGGCCTGTAAGCAAGATCCTTAGTCCTCTAGTGCTGTGTACTTAGACTGGACTCTGGCTCAGTTTCGAATCACTTTGGATAAAAGCATCTCTAAATGAATGACTGCAAGTAGAACCACAGTTCCAACAATCCACAGAAACAACACTGGAACGGGACTGAAGGTTACCGTAAAGCTTTTACAGATGTAGTATGCTTTTTGTCACAATCACATGTGGCACCCACAGGGCCGTTTCCTCTGTGCAACTCGGTTTCCCTGTAAAACTTTGACAGAGCTCCTGCTGACCAGCTCCTTCGCTGTTCTTGAGTCTTGTTCAACTATTTTAAATAGACTGGAGGCTCTGTGGCTGACGCGGCATCTCTGTCTGTCTCTGCTTCTCTCTTTTCTCTCTTTCTTTCTCTCCGTCGGCCCTTTCCCCTCTTCCAAGCACTGCGTCGTTTTCAAAATGTTTACGTGTCACGCTGGCAGGGAACGAAAGCAAATAAACCTCAGCCATTTCTGGATGGCAAATTGCAGGGTGGATGGTGAAACGCTGCGCTGCCCGCTCTCTGATGTTGCGGTGGGCAGCGAGAGCCCGGGGATCGGCCCACTGCTCTGGTTTCCCAGCACACATGCCTATGTGTAGGTGGGTTTTTTTTTTCTTCTTTTCTTGCCTGTTTTTTTTTCTACATTGTCCCATTTTCTCACTCCTTTTCATAGCATTTACGTCTTTGTCAGTTAGTCTGTTTTATTTCCTCTCTCTTTATCTATTCTATTCTGTAAATGTATTTATCTCCTGTCCTCTTTCTCTGTCACTTTTCTTTCCCCTTCACCAGTTGTTACACGGGTGACTCTTAACCACAGTGGGTAGTGTGTGGGAGATCTGTAGGTCCTGTTTTGTGGTGGTTCATGGGAGGACCATCTTGTGTTCTCCAGCTGGTTTTTGAGACCCTCCTTCAACACAGACCAAAGGGATCTGCCTTCATAAAGACCACCTTGTCTTTTGGACTTTTTTTTTCCCTTTGCTTGGGTTAGGATTTACTTAAAAAGTATTGAATGTTAAAATAAATGAGCTGGTTATCTGCTAAGGCATGGGTCATCAAGTGGTGGACCGTGGTCTGGATGCTCGCTCAGCAAAGTATTTCAGAAGACTGAGTATTTGGAGGAAAAAATACTGTCACAAAGCAGAACTAATCATACTGATCAGAACTTGGAAATCATACAGAACTATCACAGCTTCTATGGCGGATCCTATGTAAAGTGTTTAGCTGAAGGCAGCTCATCTAACCAGAGACCAGCTACAGGGTTAGAGACACCAGAAAGGAGAGATTTCTCAGACTTTCATAGGTTTTTCATTTTATTTATCGTCTCCTGTCTGCGAAGTAACCACTGAGCTTACATCTGGTTATTTTTTTTTATGACAAGTTATGACCGCAAATTATTATATTGAGGCCATAAGATGAAATATTGAGGCCACAGACTAATTATTTCAAATTAAATTGTCACTCCATAACTTAACAAACTAATGTTGACTGTTTAAAGACGATTGGGGAAAAAAAAGATCTTAAAATGAATCATCATTGCAAAAGTATTAGCACTAGTAATAAGTGAAAGCCACTAGACTAGTCATATAACTTTAAGGAGTCTAATGCTAATATGACAAGTCCAGTAACTCTGACATAGTATTATACACTAGACTGGTATCCTAAGTCATATCAGTATTTTATTTTTTTTTTAATGTACATTATTCTGCAGTATATTCCGGTCTTTTCTTAACTGTCACGTCTCAGTCATTTCTGAAGAGATCATGGTAAATCATTTTCTTCCTGGTCTGAGGTGCCTGAGAACCGACATGGAGCATCTTTCTCCAGAACATGAGGTAGGAAGAACTATACCTGCCACCAAACTACTGCATTTTGAGTTCATTTCTAAAATATGAAATCTGTCCTGGGATCCATAAAAAAAATGGCTGTAGATATTTTAATATTGATTGGTTTATTTTCGTGAATAAAATCTACAGTGCTTGATGTGTCCTTATACCCTATATGTCCATGAAGTCGATCAACCAACACATGTTGCCGTCTGACATTTGTTTCAGAGCGTGAGGTTAATGTAGCTAACAATTGATGAAAGTCTAGCTCACTCAGAATTTGTCTTAAACCACATTCTTTAGTGATGCCGTACAGATAGGTGTGGTATAGGATACACAGTATGATCACCTGTAATCTATAAACACGAACAAAACACTGTGTGGCGCCCATTTTGGACAATCAGACTTATTCTTAGCTCAGTAAGGTTTGATTGTACGAAGAAAGCTCTCCCCTGTCAATCATGTCGACTCTAGCCAATCATGAGTGCATGTATGAGGAAGAGGGTGGATAGCCGTTTTCTCCGAGGATGTTACACTGCCTTGTGACACAGCAGGAGCAGCAGTTTGAAAAGATGTGACTGGCTGGCTTCACATGTCTCAGAGTTAGCACGTGTCTGTCTTCACCCTCTCCGGTTGGTAGTTAGCGTATTATAATCGCGTACTGTCTTGTGGGTGGGAGGGGAGCTTTTGCAGGTGTCGAAGTTAGGGAGAAAAAGTGGGAGTAAAAATGAATTTAAGTAAGATCGACTTAATATGTATTGACTTATTGAGCTATTACGCAAATGTAAATGCTTTCCTTGTTAGCTACATTAGCCTCATGGCTCCTGTGCAAAACTAAATATGTCAAATGTCAAGGACGCCAAACGAGCCTTGGTTGATCAACTACATCACTTTGCTAAACTATTCCTTTAACGCCCAGGCTCTCCGACAAGTCTCATGCCCTATGTGTTGTAATAAACCTCACTGCCATGTGACATCATATATCTTCAGATTATTGTATTTTCCCGTCTTCACAGACAGTATTTTACGTGTGTCCGTTTCTTTTTTTTTTTTTTTATTTGCCTACTAATGCCCAGCTGATGTGTCGCTAACGCCCAGGCCACATGGTGTCAGAGTTCCCAGCAGCACTCTAATTTTACTCAGCCACTCTGTTCTCGTCTCTCCGCCAGGTTATTCTCAGCTCCATGATTAAGGAGTGTGAGCTGAAGGTGGAAAACCGAGCCATGGGAGAGGCACAAGGGTGAGAGCTTGTTGTCCAATGTTTAAATGTGTCCATCCCTGTTTTCTTATTAAAAGCCTTAATCTGTTCAGTTTCCTGAGGTCACAGTAAATATCATCTCATAGTCTCAAATTATAGTAGTTTCAGAGGTCATTGCATCGCTGCATCGCTTCAGTATTGACTGAAATAAGAATAATTGTGAATATAAATGCGCATAAGTCACAATTGCAAATAAGGCAGTTTTATTGTTTTCGGTAAAAACCAGGCTTCTGGAGCCCAGCTTTTGTTTGACTCCGAATGTCTCTGAGGTTACCAATCAGGCGTGAATGCCTCTGGCACTGGGACTTATGATTATGGCAAACCAACTATGTCCATATTCGAGTCTCTGGCTTCAAGCAGCACGGCGTCTTGTTACACTTTCTGTAAACCTGACTTTGATTTGTATTTGTGTTCGTGATTTTTATCAGTGGGTCTCTGTTGCAACGGCAAACATGCTACTTAGACGGCTGAAACCGGGTTCACATTTGGGTAGGAAAATTTCTATAATTGCAGAAACAGTTTGGCTATATAATGTGATTATAATGGTTATAGTGTTAAAGATGAAACTAAAATATGCATCATTACTCCTTTCCCCAAATGAAATCAGTCAGCCAATATGTGAAGCTGTTCTAGCTATTAGGCTAAACAATTAATGGCTCAAATTTTTTTTTTAGGATACTGTGACTAAAGGTAGTCTATAAACACGAACAAAACCTCACCTCCAACATTATGCCCAGCCGTCTTAGATATCGACAAATGGAGGAGTTCTTCATTTAATTGAATATATTTTTCTATGTTGAAGCTGCATTTGTAAATACAGACTCTCCCTGCAGTTTACTTATTTAAAAAGATGAAGATGAAACATCTGTGTAATGATTTACTTTAAAGCTTATAGGTGAGATTCTTTAAATAATCTTTCGTAACCTGTTAGCTACATTAGCTCCGTGTCTTCATCAAAGATACACAAGACATGTCTCGACTAATCAACTATACAGCACTTTGCTGTTCAGTTCTCGAATCTGATTGGTTAGAAGCTATTGATTATTTTTCTACAACAGCAGCTCTGATCGTAGTTCTGGCTCTAATTAAAATGTTAGGTGTATATTAATGCTAATACTAATATGATTATAGTAACAAAGCAGACGTTATATAATCGAACACTAATAATAAAAAATGGATTTTTAAACCCTTTTGTTGTTTAGCAAAGAATGAATCATTGTTATGCTGACGTTTTCTGTGAGGACATGTTTGTTTAACATTTACGAAAGGAGCGTGAGAGATTTTAACAGTCAGGAGGTTTTCCTCCACAGGAAAGTCTTCAGGACTGAGGACTCCTCAGTTTGACGCGCTGTATTTCCTTGTCATATTAACTTCAAGAGATAGAAAAAAAGAGACTGATGAAAGAGAGCTATAATGTCAGTGATAACAGGAACTAACCTGTCTTGAGGACGATCCTCAACACTAGATGTAGCTCTAAATGGATAAAAGCTATGACGTCATTTAATAAATTAGTAATTACATAAAGAAATTGTTTTCAGATTGCTGTGGAGATACAGAAGAGGAATAAAACACACACCACCGTCACTGATTATTTTCCTTTAACAGCACATCCTGAAGTGGTTTATTCCCATATTAGATTGGATTTTGTTGATTCCTTTAATGGGATTGTCAGAGAATTAAAAAAAAAAAACTCTTAATTTATTTATACTTGATTAGTCCTCTGTTGGAAAGTTATTTTACTGGACAATTCAGTTGAATTTTATTGTAACTTTGAGACAATTTTTCATGATCAAAATTCAATGCTTATGATCTGTTAAAGTCAAGAAGCATCTAAAAAGCACACACTCAGAACAGTTGGCCTCTTTGGGAGAATTTAATTGGAGTCCCTGGTTTAGTTTACAATTGTGATCTAGTGTTCATGCAATTGTCTTTGTGTTCTTACGTTATGTTTAAATATGTAGTTCAGTTCTTCCCCTTGATTCATGCTGCTGCATTCCTTGTGCTGTTCATGTTTATGTACTGTATACAGTATATATTATATTTCCGGGTCATTAAGCATTATGTGGTGCTTTTGTTGTAGCACTCTTGGTTTTGCTCCCTCTTTGGTTTTCACATGTCTGAAAGTGCACAAGAGACACTTTCAATAAAGTCAACGTGGCAAAACCCAATTAGAGTCAGCATTTTTTTTCAAAAACTTTAATACTAAGCATAAAATACCAGGAAACATTCGTGTGAATTTGTGTGCTTTGTTTCAGGTCCATGTCCATCGCAGCGAGTCTGGTGGGTGAAGACGCAAAGACCAAGTTCCTGAGTAAGATGGGTCAGCTGACCACGTCAGGGGCCATGCTGGCCAACGTTTTCCAGAGAAAGAAGTGAAGCAAGTGCTGCTGGGGAAGTTTCCCATGAGCCTCTGCTGTCTGGGACCTCCTACTTGAAGAAGTCAAACGTCTGCCTTCATTCATCCGTCTTTTTTTTTTTTTAATAGGCTCTGTTTTATATCATATTTATGTCTTAAATGTACTATATTCCAACCTCCAAAGAAAATTGCACTGTTTTTTTTTTTGTTTGTTTGTTTTTGAAATATAATTTCCATCACTACGACTTTCGTTCTTTCGGTTGTTTTTTTTTTGCTTTCTTTGTTAAATCTATGATGGAGAAAAAGATTCCTTCCCTGTCTTGCGCTCTTTCATGTGTTGCAGTGTCTCTGAAAGGTGTTTTCTATAAGTGTGTGTAATGAATTTCTTTCTCCTTTTGGATATGCTCAAACCGTAAATAACTGTACAATACGCTGAGAAGGAACTTACCTGTATCCTGTATATTGGAAATTGGTGTCATAATTAAAAAAAAAAAAAAGAAAAAAAAAAAAGGTCAAAGACTGTTATGTTGTTGTATAAATGTGAATGTGTGTGAGATACGATATCAGCAGGCAGGTGTTCTAACAATGAACAGTAAACCCGCTCCGTTGATTTGAACACGAACAGGTTCAAAGTTCACGAGCTGATCCTGAGGTCTCTCGGCCTGCGGTCTGCCGCGTGAAGACATTCCTTCCATCTCTTGAGGACAGAATTTGCATATTGTAGTTAATCGTTAACATTTACCCCTGAATAGTAAATTCGCTGACTTATTATCTAGTTCTCCCACCCAGTAATATTTGCATAAAATAAACATTGCCCTTTCCTTTTCCATGGATCTCTGGGTGCGGCTTGACGTCTTAAGCACTTACCGGTCGATCACAGCCTTCTTGATACACTCGAGCTGTTTTTATCTATATGCCAGAGTAAGTATGTGGAGATGGCGTAAGTAGGGACGTCTTAGTCACGAGCGCACCGTGAGTCAGAAGTCAGGACCATTTCCAAAGCAAGCAGGATAGAGAGACAGAGAGAGGTGGAGAGAGTGCCCAAACCACAGGAACATTTAGCCTCTGTGTGTTTTCATTGCTTTTTGGTTGTTTACTCAATCTATAACGAGATTTTTACACCAGAGAGATTTACGTTCGGGCCGGTAGGTGTCCACTTTCATGGCAAATCAGGGCAAATTTCAAGAGCAGGGTTCACCTGTACCTTTCTTTTCTCCATATTTGTGCAAAATAAGAATAAAAGCAGTTGGGTGGAAATGGGACCCATGAATAACATGAACAAGATGTTCTTTATCGTGTCATGTTGGGCTAAATTGTGCCATAAAGTTTTAGTCATATTGCTACACTCTTAGGAAAAAAAATACTAAACTGGACAACTTTTGTACCTGTAGTATGTGTCATTTGAATGGTAACACATATGATTAAAGATTATTTAAAATGTATATATACCTTAAGTACCAGTTTTAGCTTCAGTTAGCCTTTATAATAATGCTAATAGTAATTTAAAGGTACACTTCATGCACATTTGCAGGGAAAAGATACACACCAGTGATACAAAGGTCTACGCTTGAGAGGCAATCAAAGGCACTGTTTAGTAGCCTTTTTTATGATAGTTGATAATAGATTCATTGGAAATTCCCTTTTTTTCATTGTACACAATTTGAACTGATGTTTTGAAGCAGCTCTCTAATAAATCATTCGAGTCCATTCAAAACAAAAAAGCCACCAAATTTGATCTTCTAGTCACACTTCATTCAAAAAAAGCTCAAAATCTGAAGGGTACAACTTGAAAAACGGTCTCCTTATTACAACCGGAGAATGTGATTTGCATGTGGTGTTGCACAATTCTTTCGAAGGTGAGGAAACGCCAGCAGGGAAAAGAAGCCAAGTCTCCCAGCACCTCAGATGACAGTTATTCAAATCAGGTAATGATGGTTTCGTAGGAGGAGCTGAAGCATGTGTGTGTGTGTGTGTATGTGTGTGAAGGACAATGCCCCGGGCTGAAAGACCTGGGAAGAGTAGTTCATTAAACTCTGGACGGGAAGGGCCCCTATCCACCCTGGAAGACAGGTGCAAAGCAAAGGCAGGTGGCAGGTTTACGAGATAAGGGTTGAGTTAGAGTCTTATCTCTGTCATCTACCGTTTGTGTAGGCTTATGATATTAAAGACAAAAAAGGCTTTGTCAGAGCTGCAATACAGTGTTTCGACATGCGGACTGCTTATATGAGCTTATTTTAATTGTTTCTAATGGAGGTGACTGTAGCAACTTGTTTATGTGCAGATGGTGGAACTTTTAAAGCAGACTAAAGAGACTCGAAAGGACATACGGAAAGAGAAACTATTATTGGTTTTGTTGGTATTCAATAATGTTATCCACCAAAATGGTTTGACGTTTGTCCAGTGTTCCAGAAATGTCAGCTCTGTTTTGCAATAAAGTGGTTTGAACCAGAGCAAACATTTTAAACCATCCATTCATTTATCTTCAATAAGTTCTTTATCCCGGACAGGATTGTGGCGGATCCGGAGCCTATTCCAGGAGCAGGAGAATTCCCCTCGGATGGGGTGCCAGACTATAGCAGGGTACCATCACACACACACACACACACNCAGCCAATCCACCTACAGGCAGGTTTTTGGGAGGTAGGAGGAAACCAGAGAACCTGGAGGAAACCTGTGCAGACCGTGTACAGACAGTAACCAGAGCTCAAGCTCGAACCATGGACCCTGGACCAGTGAGGCAGCAACAGGACTCAAAACCTCAATGCCAGGAAAACTACTATATAATATAATCTGGTAGAAATTATAAATGCTCATTACATACAGTAATCTACAACATAATCTAATATCATTTGTGGCTTTTTCGGATTGAATGTGTTTATTCGGTTTTGTTATAATAGCCTATTCTGTAGTTCTGTCCTCTTTAGTACCATTTTAAAAGTGGTACAAAGAGACAAAAGGTATATAATTTATAACTATATTTATATTGGCTATTCCTCCTATTCACAATAAAAAAAAGGAGAGCCAAGCATAAAGTGCTCCTTTGAATCGCACTCTGATTATATACACATTGCACAACATCACTAACATTAGACGCAATCCTTCAAGCTGTGGAAGACACAAGGACATACCCCTTATTTAGTCTACCTGTCAGAACCTCACTTTACCACAAACATAATAATCATGTGGTTACACAGATTTGTTTTCACTTAGCAACTGGAGGTTTCTCTGGCTGTCCTGACCTAATAGACTGCTATTCATTAATGTCAGAAATGTAATCCACTAGGCCTTAACAATCAAAAGTAACTATAGGGCATAACTGTAAAATAAATCCCACCGACACCCACGAATTTACATATGAACAGAATGCATGTGGATCCATAGGGCTTTCTTCTCCTGAACGTTCCACTCATAGAACATGTCTGCACAAAAACATTGCTATTATATTTAAGTTGACATTATTTGACTTTAGACGTTGTTTAGGTTTGGATTAAAACCATTCAATTCAAGTGACAGTCTAACAGGATAGTAATTCTAAGTAGTCAATAACAAAGATAATAACTTTCATTATCCTGAGTCATAATTTCCACTACTCTAACAACATCATAAAAAGTCTTGGATCCCCTGGATCTGTTTCATGGATCTCACTTTGACAGTCATGGCTCTAGGGCCTTAGTAGTGTTCAGGCATCCTTGATATGATTTTTATTAATTTTTTTTTTAATGATATGATGGTTTAAGAGATCACTATCAGCTACGATTTTTATTATTTACTTTTAATACTTATGACTAATTGACTGGTCACTTGAATCACTTGAAAGCCCAAAACTCTACAAAGATGTATATGTAAATAATAAGTAATAATGATAACATGAATGTGCAAAATTTAATAAATTATTTAAAAAAAAATGCTGCTAATGTCATACAAATTGTTTCATATTCTAGATTTTAACACAGTTTAAATTTACCAAATGCGCTTAATGAATGAATAATCTACTTGGATTAGTATTTTATTTAATAATAATTTTTATTTATTTATTTATTTATCTGAATTCCCAAAAATAGTGCATAATATAGTAAATATTCTTTTTTTTTCTTATCTTTTTTTTTTTTTTTTTTTTGGGGGGTGTTTTTTATTTTACATTAAGGTTGAACTCTGCAGGAGGCAGGACACCAAAGGTGGAGCAAAGCTCATTTGCATACATTTGCATTGCACCAATAGTAAAGCACTTCAGGAGCCCGCCCATGTAACGTGGAAGCCCCGCCTATTTATAGCTCGGCCCCTCCCCTTTTGGCCTGCAGGATTGTATAGTTATAGCTGTTAGAGCTGAGAGGAGAGGCACTGAATTTGTACAGAGAAGTTCCCAGAGTGAGGAGTGCTGTATGTAGAAGAAGTTGAACATGCTTTAAGGGCATCCTGTCACACACACACACACTCACACACACACTCACACACAGAGCAGAAGCCTGAGGAAGGAGGAACTTTACTAACTACTTTACTAATCTCACTTGGTCACTTTGTATAAACTACAAATCATGAGAGCTTATTTCTCCACCAGTTGGATATTTCGAGGCTGGATCTACTGCCTGATCTTTGTCTTATGCATCCAGGTAAGATTCTTGTTTTGATTACAAATTATGAATTATAGTCTCGTGTGNGTGTGCTTTGATGTTTAATTAAATAGGAATCTGTTTGTTGATCTGTGTTTAATCACGTGGATTTCCTGGATCTGACAGGGATCGTAAGATGGAGATGATCATTACTGGAGTTAAAGTGTTAACTCTGGAGCTGGGTGAAATCTGAAATCTGTTTGCACACTGTTTTACTGGAAACAGTGGATGTTGGTTTACATCCAGATCCCACACCGCAGGCTGTAAATGAGTCCAGCCATCCTCAGAGCAAACTTTCTCTCTCTCTCTTTTCTTCTCGTGCTCTGTTTGAGAAAAGTTGAGTTCTGAACTCTGATCTAGCCTTTTTTTTTGTGCCTATTTATTGTTGATGTCTGATGTCTGAGGGGAACTTGACATGTGGAAGTGCCTAGTGTGTGTGTGTGTGTGTGTGTATGTGTGTGTGTGTGTGTGTGTGGGTGTGTGTGTGTGGGTGTTCAACCCTGGGGATTGATTTTGTAATAGTTCTGCATCTTTTTTCTGAAATAATGGCTGGAGACTTTCTTATTTGTTCCATTAAAGTAGGGCTTCTCAATCTGTTTGTAGCCAGAGACCCCTTTAACTGTGGGATCAATTCCATGGCCTTGTCAGATTTATTTTAATGAAAACGATTTAAATGTATACAAGAACATTGTGGCTATTTATTTCGAGTCAGTGAGGTTTCTTTTCATGAATGTTCCACAGACGGAACGTATACATGATTTATAGTCCTATTGTTATTGAGTTATTGAGGTTTGGATTAAGCCCATTTAAATCAAATGGCCAGTTATTAGCCATAACAAGCTAATAACTGTAAAATAATGACGTGTTGTGATTGTAACTGTAACTAAATGAATAGATCACAAACCGCTGGGGTTCCCAGACCCCACATTGAGAACCATTGATTTAAAGCATTTGTAGAAAGTGTGTGATCATTACTTTACGAATTGAAATAAAATTACAGTCCCTAGTATTCCTGTTTACAAAGCATGATTACCTGAAACTTGTTTTCAGTTGCACACCCATGTCTCCAGTTTTTTTAGTATCTGATAATGATATTCTCTGCATGAACTTGTCACTTTACTCATCCTACTGCAACGATAAAACTGTCATTCACAAATCCACATGGCTGGTAGAGCTCAGCCATTAGGATGATCCATCAATAGAAGATTCCTACAAACATCCTCTGATCTGTAGCTTCAGAATCTTGCACAGTTACATAAACAAATATTCATACATTCACTCATTCTTTCATGCCGAATAGCGGTGTGATTTGCTTATCTCGGGCACCCTTGAGGGAAAAGTGTGTGAGCATGCTTAACGTTGCATCACAGACATGCGGGTCTGAACTTGTGCTCAACAGACGGCGCCAGCTCCGAGCATGAAGGTGTGTGAAGAGCGAACGATTACGAGAAAGCGATTCTCACAGGAATGAGAATGTTTATATTTTACAATTAGTCCTCACTTTGTGTTTTGCAAAATTTGCGATAAAGCAGAAGACCTGTATTGATAGACAAGGCTTTAAATAGACCACCTTTTCCAGGTGAAAATTTTCATTGGAGCAGTTATGCAAACTCTGCGGTTGGAGGAAAACTGGTTTTCAAAATACAACATGTTGTTCTTGCAAGAGTGATGGACATGACTGTGATACAGTAACACACAACAGGTACAATACGACAAACAAAACGAAACACCCCCTCCCTCCCTCTCTTGCAGAAGAGACATGGCACCCAGTTAGTAACTTGAGATTGATTTTCCATTTTGGAACCCAACTGATTGAAATGATATAGCGGTTTCTGGGAGGATGGCGCTGAACACGGTTGAATGCTGGGACAACAGTCGCCGTTGTATGCTTATTTTCTAACGTATAATTATTCAGGGCGTCACTGACCATGTTCTTATATATTTAGTCAATGAAAATATTTCATGTCGCTTGTTATACCCTGCTAGTTGGATGCAGAGGGACCAGAAATGAGTTCTGGACATTCCTTTGGGTTTCCTGTCTCCTTTCTCACACTTCGTTTGAGTCCAGGCTCTGAAACCACACAGACAATGAAACATGTCTCTAGGCATCCTCATACTATCACAGCACAAAACATACAATTGGACAAGAGTGGGTGTTATATATACACTAACAGTCAAACTTTTGAACATACTGGGTTGATTTTTTAGTGCATGTGTATAGATTCATTCAAAATGAGACATTATTAAAGTGAAAGTGTTTCCCAAACCAACTAGTTTTCATTCAGATCTGGAACACTGAGAAAACCCGTCTGGGTGTAGCTGGTTGATGCCATGAAAACGCCAAGAATGTCCATACCTTCATCGGAATACTGCTAAGAGTTTAAAATTATATACTTTTAGTTGGTTTCGTTTTATTTTTGCTCCTTTTTCTCCCAATTTGATCATTTGCCAATTCCCGCCCATTAGCTCGCTCTCCTCTATCACAGGACAGCTAGCAACCAACGGGTCAAGATTAGTGCATACTTCCTCCAGGCACGTGAAGCCAGCCCATCACATTTTTTGTGTCACAGCCCAATATAATACACTCAGAGGAAAGTGCTATCTGCCCTCTTCCACATACACGTGCTCACAGACACGAATGATTGGTTAGTGATTTACATGTTTTCTTGGACTTCCAGCTACGGATGGCTGTAGCATCGTCGGGATTCAAACCTGCAGTTTGACTGAGTGATTGATTAACATTTTTCTTGATCACTGTATAATACTAGTTATTATTATACAGTTTTATTATACTATTGGTAATTAAATAAGGAACAAATTCCATCAAATGCTTAAATATATGTATAGCAAGGACTTGTTCATCATCCACTCTCATATTGCAATGCGTGCTTTATTAATTAAAGGCTAGTGCACTTGTTTGGTGAAGCAGTCACTTATCTAAGACTGCTAGATTTATTTAACAATTGATTTAGCATTTTCATTGTAAGTGAACTATATGTTGTGTGCTACAAATACCTAATTAGAGTGATCAATATTGGCTATTTCCAATTAGATATATAAAGTTACATACATTTCTCAACACGCTTATACATATTTACGAATAAACTTTTTACTTAGACTTTCTAATTCTAGAGTATTTACATTTTACCATAAATCAGTTTCTTAATTTCTTTGACCATGGCATTGTTGCTGGTGCCAGACAGGCTGGCCTGAGTATTTCAGAAACTGCTGATCTCCTGGAATTTTCACACACAACAGTCTCTAGAGGTTGTGAAAAACAACACCAACCGAAAAACATCCTGTTAGAAGCAGGTTTGTGGCCGGAAATGTCTTGTTGACGAGGGGTCAAAGGAGAATGGCCAGACTGGTTGAAACTGACAGGAAGTCTACAGCAACTCAAATGAGCACTCTTTACAATGATGGTGAGCAGAAAAGCAACTCAGAATGCACAACACATCGAACCTTGAGGTGGATGGGCTACAACAGCAGAAGACCACGTTGGTTTCCACTTCTGTTGGGAATCTGAGAATCAAGAATCTAATCTAAGAAAAAAGAATCTGAGGCTACAGTTCAACAGAAGTGGAAAGTTGAAGATTGAACAAATAATGAGAACAAATTTAGCTAATCTGTGTTTTATTTGTTTTTGAGAGGCAGCAGGATGATTTTTTTGCAAGCATCAATTTGGTCAGATCTGTATGATTACCTTCAGATTTTGTTTTCTCATTAATCTGACTGCAACCATTTCTCACGGTATCACTTTCCCATTTAAATCATTTGTACTTTAAACACCATTAATAAAAATCCATTTGTGCAAGGTAGGAGAAAGCATCCAGGCATATGCAAATATGAGCGATGAAATGAGGAAATCTTTAGGAATACATTGTTCCAGGATACATTTTCTCTCCTAGACATTTGAACCACGATCTAGTGGAAATAGAGTTCATCTGGAAATACCAACAATTCACTTCTGTGAAGTTTTAGATAAACTGGAAAGCTCAGCTGTTACGTTTGAGCGTTAGTGAAGGTTATGAGGTCAAATCCCAGTGACTGGACCCTTGAACAAGGCTTTTAACTTTCTCCTGCTCAACTCTATTCTTGGATTGGATTGGATTGAGTCTACAGACTCTTATGGAGTCATTGAAACATTTCTGTGTTATTTCTGAGACAACCACTGTATAATAATAATAACAAGAAGAAGAAGAAGAAGAAGAGGAAGAAGAAGAGGAAGAAGAAGAAGAAGAAGAAGACTAAATTAAGTTCACTGGGTGGCGAAGCCAAACCATTTTTCTGGAACTGGACCCAGATTTTGTTTGCAGCTCATTAAAAAAAGTTGACTAAGTGGAACACGTGGCTTGTCCTCTCCCCTCTGCTGATCTTGGCACTTCGCTGCATTAGTTCGGATGTTTTAGACCGTCCCTGAGCCTACTCTGCATTTTAGTTAACAGATGAAAAAGTTTTCCATCTAAAAACCCATGCACATTTTTTTGTGGTATCAGCAGGGAAGTGGTTAGTGGCCATAAACCCCATACACTCTCAGAGGTCATGACCTCATGAAGGTTGTAGGAGGTTGAGCGTGTAAATTTCATGTAGTATTACATTTCCCATGATAGGATGCCATTCAAATTTTATATAAATTGACACACAGGTTCATATGTGATTGTGAATTTCAATAGAAAGCATTGCAAATAAAAGAGTAATCAGTTACCCAGCTTAAGTCACATGATAGCTATTGAACATTTTCATCATTATTTACTTATGCCATTCTTTTTTTTGTTGCAGAGAAAACATGCCAAACCAACATGCACCCAAATGCAGTACCTCTTGAAAGGCAAGATATGCTGTAGCAAGTGCAAACCAGGTAAATAATCTTCCAATACTTTTCATTTGCTATAGAAAGCCAAATATGGCACAGAGCAAAGCTCGTACTGATTTGAATAAAGCTTTGAAATGTTTTGAGTTTTGGAGGGGAAGTGTGTGTGTGTGAAAGAGGAACACCCACGTAGCCATAGAGCCCTACTCCACTATGAAAACCTCAGTTTAGTCTCTGCTTCATAAAAAACAGCTCAGTGGCTCTACACTCCTTCTGAATAATGCAGGAACTATGTGAGCAACTCCAGCAAGACAAACTAATGGAATATTTCTCCTGTACACAGGAACATATCTGTCTGCATACTGCACTGAGAAAGATGACACCAAGTGCCGGCCATGCGGGAAGGATGAGTACCAGTCAGAATATAACACCGACTCGGCATGCCATCCACAGAAGTTCTGTGATGAGGGTCAGACATTCCATTCATACATTCTTCATTATTCCAGCCCCATATTGAGGCACATGACTACATCAACTCCAGAATTATTGCTACTCTTCAATTTAATTAGCCCCCGCCCCCACCCCCACATAAATATACATATGACATAAGAATATAAAATTTGCGCCTAGTTTTCAGAAACGTTATGGTTACCTTATGAAGAAGTTGATGGAGTATAAATATGAGGTTACACGTATGTTAGATCCTTTTGCCTCCAAGGGGATGCCAAAGACACTGATTTGACACTGATTTGCTAACAAAGTAAAAGAATAAAAGAAACAAAGAAAAAAAAATGTGACAAATATCATTCAGCACAATCAGAGCGATAATAAAAAAGCACACCATCAGCGTGTTTGGTTATAAAAAATAATAATAAAAAAAGAACTGCATACACTTTGAAAAGCATGGAAATGGATCACTGATGCTTTGGGCTTTTTTTCTCTCCCAGTCCAGTGGCTCCAGCAAGATATTTTAGCCTCAATCCTGGTCACCTCTGCCAGGAGGTTACGACTTGGATACAGATAGTGCTTTCACCAAGACACTGACCTCAGATAATGATAATAATTATAAATCAATACACAAAGCAAAATGTTGCATTGCAATGGCCATTTAAGTTTTTGGGTTTGAAAACCAGAGAACCTGAGAATATGAAGGACTTCAGTTTCAAGATCTCTAGTAAACGCTTTGCCAAATATTAAAAATGGGGTGCTAGTACTTTTGAAACCAGTACCTTATGTTTAAAAAAAAGGATTGTGCTAAAATAAAACATTACAGCTTCCTCTTACATATCAGCTCATTTTTTTTTAGGAAGGGTGCCAATAATTCTGGAGTTGACTTTAGGTTTCCACAGGGAAAAGTAAAATATAGGCACAATTAACTAAGCTCAGTGGAGCTTTCTAACCCTCTCTCCCTCTCCCTCTCCCTCTCTCTCTCTCTCTCTCTCTCCCGCTCTCTCTCTCTCTGCCACAGGGAAAGGATTTTATCGTCCCAGTCCCAGTAGCACCACTGAGCTTGAATCATGTCGGTGTAAAGAGGGCTTCCAGTGCACCACCACCTACTGCGAGTTCTGTGATAAAATCAAACCCTGTCCTCCAGGCCAAGGACTCGCAGGGGGTAAGGCCTTATTAACTACAGCACCTCTCATCCAGATACACATTTCAAATCTTGATATATTGACAAATGAGTACCTTGAACTATTCCACAAACTACTGGTGTTGATTTTGGTTCTTTTTTCGGCACAGAAAGATGGACGTGACTCATAAAGTAAATGACTCATAATTGCAAATTCAGTGAATTGGTGGCCTGCTGTGGTCTGTGGTTTGACACGAGTTCGAAGATTTTACCGTAGCGTACAGAGGCTGATATTTTTGTGGCGCTGATTGTGGTAGCATTCAATATCATTCATTGGGATGATTATATACCTTATTCAAGTATAGAAAATAGGATGACAGGAAAAGAAGGAAAAGAAGTAACATAAACACAGCTGAAAGCCGAAAGTATAAGTTCAGAGAGTGGGTTATTGTGAAGTCTATTAATGAGCATGTAGCTGATGCCAGTACTAGGAATGGTTTAGCCTTTATTAATCATTGTGTCACTCAACTAATAATGATAATAATAAAACCTAGTTCGTAGTAGAATCTGTAAACTGGGATCGAACATGTTGTGTATAATAAATTTTTTATCATTGATAATAAAAATATTAAACATTTTTAACTAGTGTGAAGGTTAAGGAACTTCTATCATTTAATAACAGATTTCAACCAGATTAGAGCATATAGCTAGTAAAACATGCTAAATAAAAAAACACAACATATGCAGTTATTAAGGAAACACTGTTATGGGAAAATAATCCAAAATTGCAAAGTTTCCAATAACATTGCATCCAGAAGAGTTTTATTCCTCTTATACCACAGCAAACTTATTTATTAAGGAACAACACTTCATTACTTTATAATTTATATATTTGTAATTATGTTTAATATTGTTTAACGCCTACACCAGCTGTACACAGTTGCTCTCTGACCAGCCTCTATTTTTTTCTCTCTCAAATCAGAATGTCATTTTACGAGAAACAAAGTCCACATTTTCCCGTGATGGAAAGCGTAAAGTTATAGCTATATCTCTGACAGTGACAAAGTGTTGACACTGGAGACTCCTTCCAAAAATGTGCAATAAACTAAACCGTATTAACGATTACACACCTTTTCAAGTCTGTTTGAATCAACAAGCGCATTCATGTAATCCTTGTAGCCAGACGTACTGTCAGAGCTGCTGTTAAGGACATAAATCAACACATTCTATCCAATCAGAACTGAGAATTCAAAAGAGCTGTGGTATAAATAGTTTAATTAACGAGCTGTATTCTTTGACATAATGTCCCACATGCACCTGACATCAAGACAAATTCCTAGTACTGTAAAGTGACTTTACTGCATCTGGCAATAAACTGATTCTGATTCTGATTCTGATTCAAATGGGCCAAATATTAAGCTTTTAATTGTCTTAACAACAAATCATTGGTCAGAAAATTAACAAGAATGAAACAAACGCACACCATTTGCTCATTTACTTTTGCTACAGTGAATTGTTTGCTATAAACTTGCAACTTGAATAAGTTGAATGACTTGAAAAGCTACAAACAGGGAACTTCACTTATATAGTTTTCTTGTACACAAAGCTAAAATCATGATGGTTAAAATATTTGATGTAAAATTCAAACTAACACAAAATATCTTCTGGGACGTCATTATTGGGGTATCAGACACACCTGATGCAGCCCATCGAGGGTCACAAGGCTTAAACATTTAAAGAAATCAAAGCGAAAAGCTATCCCATGCTAAGCTCCTTTATCTATGTGTTTAACTCTTGCTAATCTCCTGACCATTTATTTTTGCTAAGACCATTAAAAGCGTAATATATTGCCATTTTGGACTTGGCCCAGAAGTGTAAAAGATTAAAGTGTATTTCAGTTGATCACTTAAAATGTAGCTAGAACCTTGAGACTAAGGGTTTCCTTTTCACAAAAGGTTTTAAGAAGACACTTAACTCTCAAAAGAACCCTTGAGGAACCGTTTTCCAGAAAGTGGACCTACTTTTATATAAATGTTAACTCTACTGAAGCACAAGATTTCTCCAGCAGTAGATGTAAATGCGTGTTACTAGTCTGAGGTTATAAACTGGGGTGAACGTGGAGGATCCCAAAGGAGTAGATAGATGGATAGATGGATAGATGGATAGATGGATATGTCTATCTACTGTATCTGGTTTTCCAGTGTCATTGTCTATGTTAAATCCCAGACTCTTTGCCCAGACATTCTTCATTTTTGTAACTACATGCCTTTCCTATTAATATTACTGTAGATATTCATAGTAGTAACTGACTAATGTGCTTCAAGATGAAGAACAGGCTGGGAGTTTATGTGGTTAACCCATAGTGGTGTGTCTTAAAAAGTACATTAACATTTTTGTGTTATGATCTGTTTCTCTACTTTGTTAAGAGCCTGGCAAACAGTCATGCAAGGACTGCGACTACGGATTTTTCTCTGATTCCAACTCAGTAGAAGCGTGCAAGAAATGGACAGAGTGAGTATACGCTCGGAGGCAGTCGAGGCGTTTGAATTAGCCACAGTCAGGAGCTTGTGCTTAGAAATACTGTTTTTCACACACACACACTCACAGGCTCATTTGTGCAGTTGCAGTGCTCATTCTCACGAGTGCTGTTTTTCTGGCGGTGCTCTCAGGTCACAGGCGCTTTAAAAGCCCCCGCAGTCTTACCACACTGCGGTAGTATGACTAATTTCTCCACCACTTCCCTTGGAAAGAGCCTGTTTTCCTTAGTCGGCCATTTTTGTGGTAACCGTTTGTGGAAAGGATTGAGACTGATAAAAACAGAAGTGACAACTTTGCTGAAAAGTCCTGTGTTGATAAGTCTGATTCTTTTTCAGCTGTAAAGCCACTGGCAAGACCGAGGAAAGGCCAGGCAGCTCTGAAGCAGACGTGGTGTGTGGACCACCCTTCGGTACGTGATCTACCATGTTTAGTGAACCAGTACAGAAATGAGTTTACATGGTTTCTTCATGTGTTAAACCATCTTTTCTGCCTTCCTTCTTAAGAGCGTTCGGCGTCATGGGCTGTTGTGGCAATACCCTGTGCCATAATCGTCATATTTGCTGTGATTCTTTCCTGCTACAAGGATAAACTGAACATCCTCTCAGGTACGTCTGGTTGAGAAACGTGTTTATTTTACTTATCTTAGATTTTCCTTTCATGCCGCTGATTGTTTTTTTTTCTCTTTTCACAGTCAATTTGCGAACCTGTGTCCAGAACATTAAACAGAGCAGAATCCAACAAGTAAGCAAAGTGCTATAATCATGAGTCAGCTGTTCTACACTGTCTATCAGTTGATTAATCATTTAGTAGGCAGAAGCTGACAGCTGGTCAGAGTTACCTGGTTGGTTAGTCACACACATATAGCAGGCTAACAGTTCTCCAAAAAACGAGAGTGATAAAATGATAAAATGGAGGAAACTGGCATGAACCCATGATGAACATACACACACAAATTGTGTGTATATATGCAGTTTACCATATATAAAATGCCCAAAACACACTTAATGTGATCACAAGCTACAATATGCCCAAAAGTATGTGGACACCTGACCATCACATCCATGTGTGGTCCTTCCCCAAACTGTTGCCACAATGTTGAAAACACACAATTGTCTGGAATGTCTTTCTACTCTGTATCTTTAAGATTTCCCTTCACTGGAACTAAGGGGCCTAAAGCTTTTTCCAGCTGACCTCACTAATGCTCTTGTGGCTAAATCCCCACAGCCATGCTCCACAATCTAGTAGAAAGCCTTCCCAGAAGAGTGGAGGTTATTATAACAGCAAAGCGTGGACTAAATCTGGAATGGGATGTTCATAAAGCACATATGAGTGTTATGGTTTAGGTTCCCATATACATTTGGCCATATAGTGTACAAAAAAAATACACCAGCAGTGCTCTGTAAGAGAGCTGCTTCTCACCAATGGCACTGCCAAAAAACACTTTTCTAGAAGATAATTTCAATATTTAACAGTTCAACACATGGTATTCTTAGTAATGCTAAAATAGTCTTGCTAAAATAAAATAATCTCAAAACTATTCTTCTGTCCTTCCGCAGGAGACGCTAACACCACCGTACCATAGCAATCGCCCCCTGTATGAGATCACATCTCAGGAAGATGATGGTACTCCAGAATACCTGAGCATGTGCTCCAAAGCCAATTGTGATTCCCCTGGGATAGACAAGGCTCATGGGAACAAGAAGACCACACACTCCTCCAAGCTGGAACGGGACCAGGCCGATGGATCATCAGGCAGCTCCACTGAGGGCTCTGAGGGTCCAGGTTCTCCACTTCCTGGCAGCTCCTGCAGCTGCTTGATCATGAAGGAGCCCATGGAGGTGGGCGAGAACGAGGACTGCAGTGAGCTGGTAGCTACAGGCCTGGCTGGCTGCTGTTCTTGTGCTCAAGGGGACAATATGGTTGCCAAACCAAGAAAGGATGGCGATGTGAGCCTGAAAGAGCCTACTCTGTGTGGGAACTGCTACACTGAGAGCCTTCCGGGATGCCTGCAAGGCTCTCAGGAACTCTATCTGGACTACAGCAGTGCAGCCAGCAAGGAGGTCATGTCAGAGGCCAGGGATTTACACAGTGACACAAGCGCATATGAGAGAAATGAACCGCAATGCTGCAGCATCGAGTCCACTGCCATACTATCATCGCTTAGCACAAGCAACAACCAGGGGCTCTCACTTATCTCCAGCGCAGATAACAACCAGCCCAAGGCTGACGCGGATTTGGAAATCCAGAGCCAGAGCTCCGAGACTGCTCTCACCTGTGGTAAGCCTGTTTGCTGAACCTATTAAAAACAACTACTGAGAGTTTGGAGGTGGTGAAATGGTTCATTTTAATCACCATAGCACAACAGCGGCTCGTGACAATAGATTTTGGTGGGGCAGGTGCCGTTAGTAACAACATGGCCTCAAACAAAATTAAGTAGTGAGGTTATTACACTTATGATATATTACTCTAAAAATTCACTCTCTATTCACTATATCAGTTTGGCAGAAAAATAGTGGACCTGGCAACCCTGTCATTAACTGTCCTGTCCGCTGGTCCGAGTGAGCATGGAGCAGCATAACTCCTGCCCCAATGGGCCTCTATTAGCGCTTGTTGACGCTCCAATTTTTGACCACAAGATGCTTTCCCACGATCGCAAACATCTAGAAGATAAAGATTTGTTGAACAGCTGATATATTGTGGGGGCCCCGTCTACTGCTATGGACAATCCTCGATTGGCAGACATATTTGCCATGTAGCAGGGGTGTTATGAACCCAATGAATAAACATCAGCAATGTTTAGTCCCATCCAAATATAGAGAGGTGTCTCTTAACATCTAGTGTGTTAAATTCCAGGCATTTCAGTTGTTGCAAAAATCCCATTCAAAATTAAAACAAGATGTGGTCTAAAGTTTCATTGAGTCACTCGACTCAGCGGGGCCAGTCATTTTTCTCCAAGATATTTGATCAAGATACACATGGCCTAAAGAAAGGGATTATGAACACCAATTTCCCATAACATTTACTAACTCCATGGCTAAGCTGTTGGACATATTTGATGCATTTAGTGTAAGGTCCTTTGTTTTTTTCTACTCTTAGTGGAAACATTGAAAATAAATAAATAAATAAATAAACTCCCCAACAGTTACTGTAAAGGAATTACTCATTCTTGCTTTTTTTCTTGACAGCTCTCATTAATGCATCTATTGAGAGCGCATTTAGGGATATTTATTAAGAAAACACTACTCCAGTAAATGATTTTCCAGTAAACAGCACTGGTAAAAACAAGCCTAGCCAGAGTGGACAGCGGGGCCCTGGCACATGATAAATCATGGCTTAATGAGTAAAAGATGTGTGAAGAATGATTCACTGCCAGTCTGTCTCTCTGTCGTGTGCCCGGTGGAGTAAAATAATCCACCCTATTTAGGGAACTCGTCAAACATTCTGTCGACATGCTTGGCGGAAGGAAACTATGCTTATTTTTTCAACCGGAAGACCCAGAAATATCTTCTGCTATGTAAGGGCTGAACTAGCAGTAATGGATGCAGATGCAGGCATGTAAAATGTACAGTTAGGCACAAATTACGTTCAGTAGCTTTTTTCCTTCCTTGAACGATAGAATCTGATCTCGCTTGCTGTGGCGTTGGTATAATATGACGTCTGATACTAACGGTGGTGACATACTGGCACAATATGCAAAGCATGTTATTACCTCATACCAACATGTCACTTGTTTAATAAGGATTTGACTCCAGGAAAGGAAATCTATTTTTAACTTGCTGAGCTTCACAGACTATTTATAATCATGTGATTATTATTTGAACATTATTTTCATGTGACGAATGATATTCCTGGCATCAAATCAATGAAAGTTTTTTTTTTTTNACACCCTTATGTGCTTTTTGTATATGCCATTCCAGATTTTTACTCCTTTGCTGTTATGATAACCTTTACATTTCTGGGAAGGCTTTCCACTAGAGTTTAGAGAGTGGCTGCCCATTCAACCCCAAGAGTGTTAGTGAGGTCAGGCATTGATGTTGGTCATGGAGGTCTGGTGCACATTCAGTGTTCCAGTTCATCCCAAAAGTGCTCAGCTGAGTTCACGTCAGGGCTCTGTGCAGGACACTCAAGTTCTTCCACTCCAAACTTGGCAAACCATGTCTATGTGGACAGGAGCATTGTCAAGCTGGAACAGTGAAGTCCCAGTGAAGGGAAATAATAATGCTACAGCAGACAAAGACATTCTAGACAATCGTGTGCTTCCAACTTTGTGGCAATGAATAGGCTATGAAAATGTTCTTTTTTTCCACAGAGAGCTAATCAGAGGAGACAGCATTTTAGTCACTGTTTATATGGAGAACCAAATTGTTCAAGAAACTAAGAACAACACTTAAAGTGAGCTGTACGCATAGCAGATAAGTGCTTGGTCAGCTTATCCATCAAAACGTGGCACATTTTGAATTAAAAATATTAAACACCATTTAAATAAATCCACAAATCAAATTTGTGTATTATAAGTGTGATAAAATACATTATAACCAAGCGCACATTACAATTTCATGACCTCGACTCAATAAATGTCTGTATGCATAGAGTAAATGTCAGTACGTGATATAAAAATAAAATGCTAAATAACAGAATGTGCTGGATCAAGTGCTATTTTATAAG
The DNA here is from genome assembly GCA_037577455.1 of Pangasius macronema. Lineage (NCBI taxonomy): Eukaryota > Metazoa > Chordata > Actinopteri > Siluriformes > Pangasiidae > Pangasius > Pangasius macronema. The sequence goes on along the minus strand of CM074966.1, from coordinate 14,532,757 downwards.
CTGCTGAACAATGATGGTAGAAGCCATATTGGCCATTTGTTGGTTGCATAAGTATTCATCCCCGGTAAATACTTGATACATGACATACTTTTTTATCCCCCTTTTTTATTTATAAATAATTTTGCTAAATATATTGACACCCTCCCCCCCTTCATAATTATTGGTGATTTTGTGTAGGTTGGTGACATAATCCCAATTAAGTCCATTTTACTTTTTTCAAGGTTAATAATATATCAATGTATAAATACTGTATAAAGTATGATGAAATACTACAACATATTAGACAATACAGGGGTTTCATATCCACATAAACAACTAAGTAAAGTGTTTTTAAACCAGAAGAGCAGTGCAGCTAAAATCTGACTTGTGTGTGTTTTTTTGCCAGCTCAGGTGACCGGAAACAACAACACCACGTTCATCTCCACCGGCCAGGTGATGAACTTCACGGGCGATGTTATCATGGTGTACGTCAGCCAGACATCACTGGGTAGCAGCGGAGATGAAGAGCCCTACGCCAGTCCAGTTCAGGAGCAATCGGCTGAATGTGGCATTCAGAACGTGCCCAAATCCTACCATCGCACAGATGGGCATGAGAGACACATACCTGTGCAGGAAATGACAAACCAGCACCCTCAGCGAAACCTCTCTGTCTGACCTGGAGCTTGATTTTCTTGTTTTCTTTCTTCCCTAGCATCCAGAGTGCTGTTTCTTAAAAATGCTGTGCATTTGTTAATATGAAATATGTATATACAGTATATTTTGTGTTGTTTTTGCAATCAGCATCTATATGCTAAAATGCTCAAGATATACAATGGTATGATGATTTGTCTGTTAATTCTGCATTGGCCCAGTCTGTAATTCGCAGAAAAATGTCTATATTGTTAGGCCAAATAAACAGTGGGGATAAATGAGACGAGGAGCCAAACTGCTGAATGACACCTGCCAAACTAAATCATCACAGGTCCAGAGAAAGCAGGACATTCAGCAAGGGGAACAAAAGTGTGCCTGTCCCCTCTGTCCCTTCATTCTGAGCCTTTTTAAAGGCAAGCTCGTGCACAGCATCTCCTTGAGAGATCGCTTCATGGACCAAAATGAACGACTCTGTGAATGTGGAGAACAATGCAGGACAGTTTGCTTTTTGCAGTGTTTCTTAAAATCTATTTTATATTATATACTTTGTGATCAGGGAATTTATGATTTTCAGATATTCAGACTTGTTTATGGTGGCATTTTTCGCCACCAACCTGACCATTCAGTTTCACTGAAATAAAAAGGAGTGTAGCCATGGACATCAGTGTATGTGTGTGTGTGTGTGTGTGTGTGTGTGTGTGTGTGTGTGTGTGTGTACAGTACTGAGCAAAAATTTTAGGCACATGCAAGGAAAAGCTGTAGAGCAAAGATGCCTTCAAAAATAATGAAATTAAATGCTTCTACATTTAAAAAATACTATAAAGAGCAGTAAACAGTAATAAATGAAGCAAAGTCCATATTTGGTGTGACGATGCTTCACAGTGTTACTGAGCATCTTGTAGAACCATCCACAGTTCTTCTGGAGACTTTGACTCTCACACTTGCTTCTTATTTTTGCAGCAAAACCCAGAAGTCATAAAATAAAAAAACTATAACAAAGTTTGTACTAAAAAAAAAATTAGGGTGCCGTAACTTTTGCACAGTACTGTATATATATGGTACTAGAAATAAACATGATTTGTACAAAAACAACAGCAAAGCCTTTTTTCTGTATTAAGATAAACTGTTTACTGTGCAAGCCCTGCTAATTGAATATGAAGTAAAACCTCAAGTTCTTTCCTGAACCAGCACCACGGCTGTAATTACAGCTGTGCGTGGATAGCTGCTGTCATAAGGTCAACATGAAACATTTCACCACATGAAAAGCCTTTGCCCTGATTGCAGAGACACAATCAGCGCACTGTTCCCTCTAGGATCCGAAACAACCCAGAAAAAGTGATGCTTTTTTGTCTGACAAAACAGGAAGTTATGACTGACCAGCATGTGGTCCACATTAGTAGAGATAGCACGCCCAATCATATCTGCAAGATAAAGAAATAGAGACAGCCTGCCATCTAGTGTACTAAACAGTACAGTGGATGAATGACAGCTGTTTAGAACAGGGTATTCAAACTAAGGTCCTTGACTAGTGATCCCCAGGCTCCCCAGCACGCCAGTGGTAGGGTTGTGTATACAAACTGCAGAGTTTACAACATCTGGTTTGAGTCTGGTGACAAAACATGACACGGAAGCCTGCGGTTCTTTGCTTTACCTGGTGAATACCCAGTGCAATGGTCTTGCTTGTTGGTGGGTCCTGGTCCTGGCCTACACACAAAATCCTGCACATTTTAGTGTTTTCCTTGGTCTAACGCACCTGATTCAACTCATCAGTAAAACCCCTCTGTTGAAATGATGAAATGGGTGTGATATAGTATTAAAAAATGGTGGTTCTCCAGGACCAAGGTTGGAACTTGAGCTGTAGAACATTAGCAATGCAGGCAAAATTGTGCTACTGATGCAATGAATGCCAAAACGATCAAACTGCTAGATGTTCCCCATGAAGGATCATTTTCCAAAGGCATGGATAAGTCTGTTCACCCATATATTGCTAATTTATGCTAATTGATTGGCATGAAGGATGAACTCATACATAAACAAAGGTATGGAATACATTCATACCACTTATTTTCAGAAAAAAAGACTACTAAATGGTACCTCTCTTTGTCAATGGGGTATCTTCTCTACCTTTAATACGTCTCTTTGACACTGGATATAGTGTACATTTAAAATGATTTAAGGTACATAATTGGACCATAATTACCTAAAAGTAAATTGTAAAGGTAAACTATATGTACATTTCTAGGTAAAAGGTACATAGTAAAGTTAGAAAAGCTGTACACTTGAGGTTTCCAGCCCAGCAACAGTGAATGGTACTGTTTAGTACCCTTTTTTCTGAGAGTGCTCTTGACTACTATTAAGTAAAATCTGCAGCAAAATTGACCCTTTGTACTGAAAGGTGGTTCAGACAATGCAGTCCACCAATGATGACCTGTACACTGATGGAGCTTCTGATGTCTCAGACCTCACGCAATGGCACCACACATACTACAGAGCTACGGGAATCAAATCAGCTGTGTTATACATAAGCCATAAGGTAGATTCAAAATTTTGCCATTGTATTGTCCTGCATAGATCATGCCTAACATCCTTGACATTCTCAGAAGAAAGTGTTGCACAAGTCAAGCACAGGAAAACTGTGCCTTCCTAAATTTCACAGTTAAAATGGGCTTTGTGTAAAGTGTCCTGGTACCGAGATATCACTGGAAATGCATCTCCTGTGATAATCTCATGTACCTTACAGCAGCAGCTCTGAGCTCTAAAGATCATGTCTGGGGTCACTGCTCATGCTTTTTTCCACATGCTCCCCATGTCCAAACACAGCATATCCAGATCGTGTGTCAGGGAGAAATCCAGATCTGGAAACACGGGTGCTGATGTCGCTTGGGTGGAAACTACCGGATTTTTTACAAGACACTGTGTAAATGTTCTTGTGTTCCAGTTTTGTATACCATTTTACAAAAAGGAGTAAGAAGCTAAGAGCCGTTTTGAGATGCAGTGTATTAGTGGAGCTGAGTGTAGAGATGGGGTGTATTAGAGGAGCTGAGTGTAGAGATGGGGTGTATTAGAGGAGCTGAGTGTAGA
>CM074966.1:14515234-14528987 GCA_037577455.1 Pangasius macronema | reverse complement strand
CTGAGTGTAGAGATGGGGTGTATTAGAGGAGCTGAGTGTAGAGATGGGGTGTATTAGAGGAGCTGAGTGTAGAGATGAGGTGTATTAGAGGAGCTGAGTGTAGAGATGAGGTGTATTAGTGGAGCTGAGTGTAGAGATGGAGTGTATTTTCTTTGTTATAACATTTGTTCGTTTATTTATGAGGATTTTAATAGCAGAAATATAGAATTTACTACCATCAATTGTGTAACAGACAGAAACTTATAGTATTTATGGCATAGAAATGTTATTTTAAGCTAAAAACAGTTCAGTCCATAGAAAGTGAGGGGAAGAAACATAAACAGCAAGAACAACTCCATTCCATGAGGGCTTATGTACAGATTCACTATTGACTAGTTAGCACTTTCAAAAAGGGTGGAGGCTAAGGGAAACACAAAACACACAAACACACATAAATACACTAAACCACAGGTATTCAAAGCAAAGCTAAAAGGAGGCTGTGTTTATTTTCATGACACTGCTAGTGACCTAAACAGTTAAAAAGACCTTTCAGTAATGAAAAATAACAAGAAGACAGAAAGGTTATATGGTAAAACACAACAGAAAACCAACATGCAACCTTGCATAGGTATGAAATTTGGCTATGGATAAAAGTATCAGACAACAGAATAGACGAAAGAACAGAAGAAATGTTTAATAATGGTAGGTAATGGATAGAATTAACAAGTAACAGCAATCACACTGCAGTGATAAAGAATTTCAACTGACCTGGCAATTAATGAATTCATTCATCTTTGGTACCTGTTTTAGGCTGACCTTTAAGTGATCTGGGTCATGGTGGATCCAGTACGCATCCTGGGAATATGGAGAGCAAGGCAGCGATACACCAAGACTTTTTTTAATTTTTATTTTTTATAAAAAGGTGGTAGTCAGGGAGTGTGTGGTCAGTCAGGATGATCATCTCATCCATTCTGATAGTCTGCTGCAGCTCAGTTGTGGCCAAAGTGGAGGCCACGCTGTGCAAGACTGTTGAGGATGTTGTTAAGATTGACTCAGTGGTGGTTGGTTTAAGACTGTATCAGTATTTTTTGTAGGAGTTTTGATTTTATTAGCTGTCATTTGGGAGAACTTTTTAAAATTTAATTTTATTTATTTATTTTAAAATCTTTATGAAACATCTTCAGTTAACAAACAGGCGGCATCATTGTTGAGCACACCAACAAGAAATCCAAGAATTGAAGAAAAAGAAAGAAGGGATAAGAGAAAATTAAGGCATGACCAAGAAGAAGAAAGAATCTAAGATGAAGATAAAACAGAATTGTAAAGAAGTGAAGTCTAAAAGATGTGCCCCAAATCCCCCAGAGATAGGCTCCAGGCTCCCCAAGATCCTGCATAGGATAATTGGTACAGAGAATATGTGTGTGTGTGTGTGTGTGTGTGTGTGTGTGTGTGTGTGTGTGTGTGTGAAAACTACCCTCTGAAGAGTTTTAAGTAGATTCCCTTTTGCTATTTTGTTTGTCCTGGTTAAAATAAAAAGATTCTTTGATTGGATCTGCCATTTTGGCGTCCCCTGTGTTTGATTTTTCACGCCCTTTTCCTGACTCTGCTTTGTAGGTGTGCCTCCTCGTCAATAGCTTATCCACTTAGCGCAGACATCGCTGGTTCGAGCCCTGCTTAGGGATGCGTGCACAATCACACCCAAACCCTTCCTCCCCCAGCGTTGTGCTGATGACTTGGCCATTTATGTAGAATGAGATAACATTTTCTTCCTAAAGTCAACCATCATCTTCTGTGTGTTGGGGTTCAGGTTGTTCTGGCTGCACCAGATTGTCATTCATACCACTTCTGATCAATTAACACCTCATCATTGTTGGAAATGAGGGCAATCATAGTGGTGTCATCTGCAAGTTTAACAGGCTGGACATGTGACCTCCTAGCCTCACATACTGCTTCCTGTCTGAGAGAAATGCATGAGCCCCTGGTCCATCCAGGTGTTGATGGAGTAATGGAGAACCATGTTGATGGGAAGTGCATTAGACCACAATGCCTTTTAACTCTATCTATCTATCTATCTATCTATCTATCTATCTATCTATCACATTAACTCCAATGGCTATCTATCTATCATCTAACAAACTTCAGTTAAGATAATAAAATGACCTTAAGATGGTGGAATAGATTCTCCAGAGGAGGACTATGCAAAGGAAAGTCAATAATTGTGCATTAAAAGCTCCACTGGAGTGCAGTTTGGGGTTTCTGATCTGAACGCATGTGGCAGTGGATTATGTTAAAAATAGTACTGGTACACAGTCTGTGTTTGCTAATGCACATGACTGAATCTTTTAATGGACTAAAACCAAAGTAGGAGAGCAAGTCAAGGTTCTGAAGAATTCATTTGCAAATGGCGACATCAGGTGGTCAATAACTGCAACGAAGACATGTCCAGTCTGACAACAGTACTGTGAATTACTGAATCATGTGATTGTGAAATGTATATTCATAAGTTAATGATGAGGCTACTTCAGTTACAGCTTAATTAGAATTATTTAAAAAAAAAAAAAAAAACAAGGCTGTATTGGTTGTACAGCAATATCAACCAGCACCAAAGCAACATGTAACTCATTCACATACTCATATTTAGATTTTTTCACAAGCGGATGCTAATGGCACACAGCCATTTTAGTCAAAAATGAATAAATATGCCTATGATGTAAAGAATAAAATAAGTAAATGCAACGCTAAATATATAAATGTGTCAATAGCTAAAAAATACTGAATGAATTATTATAAAATATTATTTCATCCTACTAAACTTCACAATACCATTGGGCCTCATGTAACAAGCTGGATATGAACAGAGTCATGTGTAAATTTCTCATTGTGAAAGTTTACACCAAAAATTGGTATTCATGAAAATCCTTGAAATTCAGAAAAGTGTGTGTAAATTTACGGATAAGAAGACTAACTAATGTAGCTAAACCTCAACTGATCGGATTTGAATCTTATAATTTGCTATGAGTTTCTGCATTTTTATATACGGATAATGCTATCAAGTTCAAATCACTTATTTATATACGGGTCGAGGATGTCCCTCGTGTTGTGCCCCGAGTCCCCTGGGAAAGGCTCCAGGCTCCCTGTGACCCTGTGTAGGATAACTGGTACAGAGAATGGATGGATGGATGGAAGGATGGATGGATGGATGGAAGGATGGATGGATGGATGATGTTTATAGTGCGTTTCTTTTTCTTTAGGAACATCATGGTAAGGTAGTTATCTAGCAAAAGACTTAGTTGTAAACCTTCTCAACCTCATGAAAAGTATAGGACTGGACTCCAAAAAAAATAGTAACAATAACGTGTTTAAGCTCTACATGGCTTGTTTAACTGCAGATCCGCGCAGATCCAGTAGATGGCGATGTTCACGTCTAATTCACGATTCGCCCCAAATTCACAACAGAAGAAGAACAAGAAGCGTGTTTTTTTTCCCCCACACTTCCGTGTTTACGTTCGCCCTATAAACGTGGACTCGTGTATAGTAGCGTTTGAAAACATCCGGCGCTGTTGTTGGGGGAAAAAATGGCATCAAACACAGCTCGCAATCATTGCAGCGTTCCGACATGCACAAACAACTCGAGCAGACAGCCGTACCTGAGTTTTCACTCGTTTCCCGCCGACGTGCTTGTGAGGAAGCAATGGATCTGCGCTATTCGCCGGGATGAGGGCGAACATTTTAAGATATTAAGAGGCAGCACGTATGTGTGCAGCCAGCATTTCAGAGAGTCTGACTACTCCAAAACAACAGGTCGTAAGCGCCTGAAACACGGAGCCGTGCCGTCGCGGTTTCAGTGGACGAACCCGGCATCTTTTGCACGGCGAAGGTTTTTTGGTAAACTCCGAAAAGCCAGAAGTTTGCGTGGGATCAACTCGGAAAAGCTGCCAGATCACGCGTACGCAGCGGTTCCTCCTCCAGGTACAGCAGCTCATTAACACTCCATGAGCTGACCGGTTGTGCTGCTAGTTAGTTAATTGTGACAGTTTGTTTGTTGCTAGTTAGTTAATTGCGACAGTTTGTTGCTAGTTAGTTGATTATGACAGTTTGTTTGTTGGTAGTTAGTTAATTGTGACAGTTTGTTTGTTGGTAGTTAGTTAATTGTGACAGTTTGTTGGTAGTTAGTTGATTATGACAGTTTGTTGCTAGTTAGTTAATTGTGACAGTTTGTTTGTTGTTAGTTAGATCATTGTGACATTTTGTTGCTAGTTAGTTTGACAGTTTGTTTGCTGCTAGTTAGTTTGACAGTTTGTTTGTTGCTAGTTAGTTTGACAGTTTGTTGCTAGTTAGTTTGACAGTTTGTTTGTTGCTAGTTGGTTTGACAGTTTGTTTGTTGCTAGTTAGTTAATTGTGAAGTTTGTTACTAGTTAGTTTATTGTGACAGTTTGTTTGTTGCTAGTTAGATCATTGTGACAGTTTGTTTGTTGCTAGTTAGATGCTAGTTAGTTTATTGTGACAGTTTTGTTTCTAGTTAGTTTATTGTGACAGTTTGTTGCTAGCTAGTTTATTGGTGCTGTATTTATTGTATGTTGTTGTAACTAGCTTACTTGAATACGTTCTTAGAAGAACTCGTAGCCTTGCTGTAGCTTTGAGTAATTTGTTGAGGAATGTTTCCTTTCCTTGAGCTATTTCAGACTCATGAATACTGAAAGTCTAATTCGTGATGCTTTCATTTCTTAGTAGTTATGGTTATGATTTATTTGCACTTTTTCCCCCAGAGTCACAGCCCTTTAGACCTTGTTTAATGCAGTCAGAAGAGAGACCATTAAATTTATTCAGAAAACCTCCACACACTCCTCCTCACTCACAGGTAAACGTTTGTAAACGTATGTAACATTCTTTCTTCTGCTTTCATATCATTAATAAATAAAAAATTATCGTTGGCCAATGGCTGTGGTATAAGAGGACTAACTTGATGTGCAGTTAGTGGAAGATGATCAGCTTAGTTAGCTTCTGGATTACACCATACCATTGTTTATTTTCTAACAACAAAATGTACCCAAGTGTTTTATTAATCATTATTTAGTAACTTTTGCACGTTGTTATGTTTTAACGGTCCGTCATTAAAGAGGTGTGAGCAGCATGGGAAAGGTTTGCCAATATGTTATCTGCATGTTACCTTCTCTAGCATAATTGATTGTCTCAAAGTAACTTTACAGTAAAGGAATAAAAAAGTGGTTAAGTGAAATCATACAGTTTTACAGTATCTCACTCTCAAATAGCATCCAACACTTCAGTTTGTCCAGTCTTCTGCATTTTCTTGCTAGAGAATATTCTGTAATGTCTTCCTACAGATATTATAAAGTACTGTTGTTCTTTGGTTATTAGCTTTGGCAGGATGCGCAGACAAATGAAGAGCCATCCAGCTCTGAGAAACATGTCATCCCTGTGGTCCAGCAGAACATAAGAGTCCAGATAAAGCCCCTAAAAGAGAACGATGAAGACTACCTTTGTAAGACAACAGAATGCACTACAGTTATTTTGTGTTTGTCATTGTTACTTGACCATATTTAAATGCAAATGTTCAACCTTCAGGTGGAGACGTATCAAGTTCACTGCGTCACATCATCCCCAGGGACGAACAGAATTCTCGAGGAGAATTTGAGAGGAACGTTGTCAAAGAGGAAGAACCTGAAGAGGAAGACTACCTCTGTAAGACGCCAGAAAGCACTAAGTTTACGTCTGTTTTTGTGTTTTAACCTTGTCTATTTGTATGTGACATGACAATATTTAAATGTAAATGATCAAACTACAGCTGTAGACACATCAAGTTCTGTGGGACATGTGATCCCTGTTGACCAGCAGAACGAAGACTTTGTGAGGATCACTGTAAAAGAGGAAGAACCTGAAGATGAAGACTACCAGTGTAAGACAACAGAATGCACTACCATTATTCTAGTGTTTTATATAGTGCATAAAAGTATTTAAATGTGAATGATCAAACTTCAGGTGGAGCCGTGTTGAACTCCGAGGGAGCTGCCATCCCTGTGGACCAGCAGAACAGAGAACTCGAGAGGAACCCTGTGAAAAACGAAGAACCCGAGGATGACCGCTATCTCTGTAAGGCTCTGTAACACTAGTCTACACAACACAGTCAGCAGTCTTGGTACATAAACCTCACTAGACTTAACGTACTGGACAGTCAGTCCACTCATGATAATAACAATTATTATTATTAATACTACTACTACTAACACCAATAATTATAATAGTAATAATAATTCTAATGCTATTTTGCAAAAGTAGGTGTCCCATATTGTGCATTTTAACAAATGCAGATTAAAAAAAATAGGCTAAATATCTTAAAGTTAATTAAAACAGCCAAATGTTGAAAATGTGTCTACTTTTGAAGCAACCAATTTCCACACAGTAGTTACTATATTTAAGTTCTTACATTTATTTACCATACCGATTGTATTACTTGTAATCCATTTCAGATTGATTGGAGCAAAATGGCTCACCTTTTACCAGTTCACATGATTGCAGGACAGTCTATTTAAGTTGCACTTTTGGACGGTATGTAGCCAATAATCCAAGAACAAGAAAACCAAATTGGACAGAAGAGCAGTGTTTGGAGAATATTTCTTCTTATGTCCTCTGCTATAGAAACTCTTAAGCCTCTTAAAAGTCCTCCGCTCTACTCTTGACAGTTTTTAACAGTTCTTAGGAGCTGTTTTTAGGGCTAAGATGTTTTGTGAATCATTTTCATCTTTACTAAGATTTAGTCCTAAATTTAAGGGGAAATTCTGAGAAAATTCTTAGATTTATGACGTCACTAGGAGCAACTTTTAGGCTTAGGAAGCTTTGTGAATACGTGCCCTGGAGCTTAAGGCTATAAGAGTTACGCCAAAACATAAATCGCTCTGCAGTAACACCCCTTCAGGTCAACTGGCTCATCTTCCTTTCCTTAGTAGTTGGAGGGAGTACTACCTACTGAACGAAAGAAGGTGCATGGATCAGTAATAAATCTCCTTTTTTTGGATTTTAAACAGGGTTGTCACACTCAAGATCACTCAAATTCCATAAAATAGCTACTAAGGAAAAAATCTCGAAGGTGTTTTCAAGATGGCCGAGACTAGGGATGCATCAGTACTGGTACTGGTATGGGGTATCCCTCAGATAGCATGCTCATTTACTCCAACTCATAAAAAAAAAAAAAATTGCGATGTCATATGATACTACTATTGCTTTAAGCCTAGTGTACATTGTTGTGTGAATGAAAAGATGACATGAAATGTCAGCAGTCTGGACAGATGTCATGATTGATGGCAATCAAAGCAAAGCAGACTGCAACCTGTGCTCGGTGGAAATATTAAGAGAATGAACTACAGAATCTTCCTACAATACAAGTAACCTGATATAAAATCTTTAGGCTGTTTAAACAGTATCCTTAACTGAGAGGTTGCGAGGGTGACTGACCTGAGTATGCAGAGCAATATCTGCGAGCATGGTCATTAAAATGACAGCAAGGTGCTGTGATTAGTGCACACATATACAGTAGGTATTCACAAGCATGCAGCAGAGAAACTGTCACATGTCGGAGCGCTTTGGGTGTGCGAGCACTTTTTTGTGTTGCCATAACATCATAAATGTAAAACTCAGCATGAGGAGTTCATTGCTAGCAGCACACAGCGACAGTATATGTGTATAAACATCAGGTGTATGAAAGATTGAATCGATTGTTGGGCCTACAGGTTGTGTAAAAAAGAGTGGATTCCAGTCTGGTTTTAGGAACCAACACAAGGAGATCTGAGAAACTAAGATATCCGGTGGAAGTGTCTGGACAGAAAACTGATATCACTAACGTAGCTCCACAAATACAACAAATAGAAACTAAAATCACTGTAAAAGGATGCACTGCATGAAAAGAAGCATGTTCTGGAAAAAAAAATGTAGAGCTCGTAAACTCCCACTTTAAAAGATTTTTAAAAGATATTCGTATTTAAAAGATTTATGGTGGAATGGACAGAATCAGGTCACATAGAACCAAAGACTTCCAAACCTCACGTCTGAGGACATAGCGGATAGAGCTTTGTGAAATTTCATGGAAATTCCTGGCTGACAAGCTGTTTTTCTTTAATGGCTGTCTTACTGTGGGCACCTTTCTCTTGTTAATGATTTGGTTAATGGCCTGGGATGGTGGTGGAAATTTGCTTTGTTCTCAGGAGCAAAAGGAAGACATAGTAGAACATAGACCTGTTCTAGTTTATTGTTGACTTTGGCAACATTGTTGTATAGGAAATGGGCTAAAATGAAATCCTATTGTGCAAAAGTCGCAAAGCAAATTTAATCTGTGAGTTTGCTAGCTATAGACATGATTCATTTAATTTTAACAGACACAGATCACAGTGTTGGTGAAGCACTTGCATTCCACTGTTGGAAATGTCATTAAGTGGCAGTTAAGCATAACTTTAACATTGCAAGGAAGTCATTTCACTTACATTTTGTTATCCATAATTTAGTTTGGATAGGTTGAAAGAAGAACTATTAGAAGAACTTGCATCTGGAAAGCGATGCAAGCGGGAACATGACGTGATGCAGCTCAGTCGTATTTAATATGCGAAGAGAAGTGTGGATTAGGAGCAGGAATTTGGATATCTGGGTCACTTCTCTATTTATTGTGATTGCTGTAGTACTGTGGAAGAGCAACAGGTGATGGATTGTAGTGTGATTTATGAGGAGTTTAATGAACATTTCTTCTAAATCAGATTGCTCGTGCAGAAGGAATTTGGGTATTTCTGCACCGGCGAATAATGAACAAGGGACAGCAAGTCCGGTCAGGAACTGCGACCTCCTGAAACGGCTGTTCGCTGCTCAGAGTAGTATGTCTCGTCAGCTCGCTGCTCTCTCTTCCCAAGTCACTGAGCAGACTTTGCTCCTCAAGGATGTTTTGGATGAGATGCGACAGCAACGAGACCGAAAAGATCCTACGCGTGCACCAAAGAGGATGAAAAGAGCACGTAGTGTGGCTATTGCTGTAAGTTCTATTTTTAAAAAACTTTTTTATTTTATTTACTTATTTTTTGCTAGTTAACGTTTAAATATTTCTTGTTTTTCACACATGATGTACAGCAAGCCGTGCATCTTAATATCGCATTGGCTGTTTGTGGATGCAAAATCCAACTGAAATACTGAAATTGACCTTTAGGATAGGACTACGAGAATATGATGAATTAATTTGTTTGTTTGTTTGTTTATTTGTTTATTCATTCATATATACATAAATATACATATACATAAAATGAATATAGCAGATCTCCCAGAAGATTGTATGTCTGCTCATGCATGAATCAACAATTATGTTTATGCTGCCATAAAAAACAATTTAAGTTTGTTTAATGCACTTAACCCTTATATAATTTTTTTTTTTTAACAGAAAGCTGCAAGACGCCTGCACAATTCAGAAAAGAATCCCAAAAAATATGATCCACGGACTGGGTAAGACTCTATTTACCTGCAGCAACTTGTAACAATCTGTATTTCATGTCATCTTAACTGTAGAATTTTATAATGTAACATAATGTAATAAAATCCAATATCCAAATCAAACAGAATCGACTCCCCACATAATCAGGCAGTCACAACGCATCTGCTTAAAGAGCTCTCAGTGAGTTTTACAGATGCTGATGCTGAGATTTTAAAAGGTAATATTACTTACAATGGAATTTCTCCACTTCTCATTTCGCTGAACTTTGGAACTTGGAAGCTGACAAAAGTACGGTGTTTGAATATGAATTTCGTATATTTCATATATATCTGAAAAATACAGATTTTGTTGTAAATTAGGCATGAGCTGAAGCATCTCTGGCTAAAGTAGATGCTTTCGAAGTGGTCAAGCAGTAGGTCCCCCCCCCCCTTTCCCCGTTCTACTCCAAGTACCTAGATTTCTACAGAGGTGTTCACCACTTGATGTTTAGTATATGCCCAGGTAGCTAGGCTATGCTAACTTGAGCTTGCTGCTAGTTGTTATCTAGCCAAAATTAGCTGCTTTCTAGAAATTTAGCTATTTAAGTAGAACATAAAAAACTTCAGATGCATTTCCATCATTATGGTTCATATCTATGGTTCATATAACTTTATTCCACGTCTCTTCACTTTACTTCACTTTATGGAAGTGAGCGTAGCAGAAGATGGCCAACTCTGAAAGAACACCACAGGGGAAAAAACAATTTAATGTAATGTCTATATAATTCAGACATACTAAAATTCATATTCATATACTTTTGCCAGCTTCCAAGCCCCATATGTGCATCAAAATGTAAACATTGCTTCAAGTTTGTCATATTTTTGCATTGGTTTATGCACACAGTATTTTTTTTTCTTTTATAACTAAAAATTCACTTTTCTGTTTAGTGTCCTGCAGGACTTGTTATGAAACTGTAAGGAGAAGATATAGCTTGGCTCAGTCACAAATGGCCCAATGGAGATACGCCCTCAAGTTTGCTGCAAACAGGCACAAAAGGAAAAGAGTATGTTAAAGAATTGATTATACCCTTTGTGTAACGTCGTTGTTGTTGTTATTATTATTGAAAAGTATCTTTTTATTGTTATCTTTTGCAGTTACTGGAGGCTAGGTCAGCCGCCATTCAGACCTAAGAGGAAACAGTGCCATGGTGGAGAGCAATGGTGGAGAGCAATGGTGCACAGCAATGGTGCACAGCAATGGTGCACAGCAATGGTGCACAGCATGTCTGATGCTGTTGTTGACGGGAGCCTAGTGTGAATAGGAAGATATCCACTCCTGAGTAGTCCAGTGCTATCAGAGACTGTGCCGCGAGACTGGAGGCTGACTCACACTATGTGGCTACATAACACTGTTGTACAGTAGAAACATAGACTGCTGCAAATATTTTGCTTTTTGTAAATTGTATTAAAAAATGTCTTTATTCTTGGTTTGTACTGTGATTTCTAATCCTAATAAAAGAATAAAACCTTTACTGTTGTTATTATTGCACATATGACCAATCAAATCACTCCTTGGTGAAACAATGAGCATGTGGTTGTATAGCGGTTTGTGCCAGATTAATCCAACGCACATATACTGTCTATCATATACACTGTATGGCCAAAAGTATGTGGACACCTGACCATCACACACTTCCACAAACTTGCCACAAAGTTGAAAGAACACTAGTGTCTAGAATGTCTTTTGTATTCTGTAGCATTGTTGTTTCTTTTTACTTGAACGTGAAGAGGCCAATTCTTGTTCCAGCATGACAAAAAACAGATCCATAAAGACATGGTGTGTCAAGGTTGGTGTAGAAGAACTTGAGTGGCCTGCACAAAGTCCTGAACTCAACCCCACTGAAGACTGTATGATGAACTGGATTGCTGAGTGTGTGCCAGGACTCACTAATGCTCTTATGGCTGAATAAGCACAAAGCTCCACAGTCTGGTGGAAAGCCTTCTAAGAAGAGTGAAGGTTATTCAAAGGGGGACTAAATCTGGAATGGGTTGTTCAACAAGCACATAATTTATGGGCGTGATTAGTTGGGTGTCCACATCCATTTGGCCATATAGTGTATCTTCTGGGACGGCTGCCATATTGGTTGAATAAATAATTAAATGTATTCATGGCATGCTGTCCTAAAGGTCAGTTTCAGTTTTTTTAGTTAGATTTTGCATCCACATACATAGACTGGTGTGGGTCCCAGTATGGCTGTTTTCAGACAGTTACTGGTATGATATGACTTTACTCAGGCCGTGTTACTGGTCCTGATATGGGTATTTTCATACCGTGATGGATGGAAACCTTTTGCTCTTTAGGGCATGCCAGTAATGCACATATTATTCCCGTGGAGCAATTTTCCAAATATTTCTTTCCTTGAGTTTTTGATCAGAAAACCAAATAGTGCCATTTTATGTTTCACTTTCAATACATTTAAAATATGAAATACTATTCTCAGAATGAGATATTCATAAAATGATAATGAATACGAATCTGTTATCATGCAAGTCCTTAGAAAAACAAACGTGGTATGTCTGACGCTGATCAATAAAAGCATTGGAAATGCTCAAAAAGTGACTAATCATAAACGTCTTAAAAGTCTTTAACATTTTGTTTATTTAGCCATCATTTCTTTTCTTTCCTTGCTTTCTTTCCTTCCAGTCTGTGAGCACTGCAGAACGTTCTTCATCAACAAATGTGAGGTTCATGGTCCAGCTCTCTTCATCGCTGATACTCCCGTTCCCATGGGGTGCATTGACCGAGCCAGGCAAACCCTGCCCCTTGGTCTGGAGGTTCAGATGTCTGGTATTCCCAACGCAGGACTGGGAGTGTTTAATAAAGGAGAGCCTGTTCCGGTTGGTGCTCACTTTGGGCCCTATGAGGGAGACCTGGTGGACAGAGAGGAAGCGATAAACAGTGGATACTCTTGGGTGGTGAGTTAGAATTATTATTTTAAGAATCTTTCTTCAAATTAATTGAACATATCGCAGTTATTATAGCATTTGCCACTTTTATCATGGGTGTACCACAAGGCTTCAGAAGTTACTCCAGTTTGCATGTATTGCATCACGTGGCTTCATATTCTTCCAGATGATGGAATCAATTTTGTCTTCGTAAACCTTTAATAAATCCATATTTCCATGGACCATTATACTTTATTCTAAAATATTATTTAATGTAAAGGTGTCCAGGTAAACGTTACTCACTCATGGCTGCAGTCATCCATAATTTGAGTTTGCATTTGTTTTTTGTTTTTTTACAGATCTACAGGAGCACTGGATGTGAGGAATACATAGATGGCAAGAGAGAGTTGTGTTCTAACTGGATGAGGTAAGAGAATGATGGACTTCGACTATGTTATTCTTCATTTTGGGTTAAACCTATGTCTTCCAGTGGGTCTTCCTTTTCTTATTCTGGTTCTCTTGTTCTTTTTTTCCCCCTTTTATCACACTCTCTTTGTTCATCTTTTCATTTCTCAGGTATGTGAATTGTGCTCGTAATGGCGAAAACCACAACCTTGTGGCGTTTCAGTATGGCGGTGGGATTGTGTACCGTTGCTGTCGACCCATCAATCCAGGACAGGAGCTTTTGGTGTGGTATGAAGAGGAGTACGCCAGACGCCTCGGCCTTGTGTTCGACTACTTCTGGAACATAAAGAGCTCTGCAAATGGTTATGTCCGGAAATCTTTTTTATTATTTATTAAACTTTAATTATATCGTTTTTTTTTACATTTACGAATGAAAACTGCCTTCTTTATTGAGAAAACAGGTTTTCAGTGGTGCTCTAATCTGGAGACTGAGGTGCACATTGCCGATTAAAGCAATAAGCCACAAGAGGGTGTGCACTCCAGTAATTTTACCTCTGTTAAGTGTGTGACAAATCCTCTTTATCTGTGATAAAATCACTGTACCACAGCTCGAGTGGCTTAATGCTTTTATAAAATGTCCTAAAATATGCTAAAATCCAGCACTACATAAACAATTTAACTTATTAATAATATTTGCTAAACAATTGTTCTGCCATGCAATGTAGTGTGGTAACAGTAAGGTTTGGTTGCTAAGCAACATAATGGGCAAAGATGGCAAAATCTATTAGTTTAGTATAAATTTATTGCTTTAAAACCATTAATATGCAATTCAGTTATTGTGACGTGGTCACAGGTGTGCGTACATATTGAGAATTTTACAATGATATTGAATTCATGTGTGTGAATGAAAGGGAGGGAAGTGGAACAGTAAGGTTACAGGGTGAAGAGGTGAAGAAGGTACAGGAGTTTA
>CM074966.1:14491672-14515134 GCA_037577455.1 Pangasius macronema | reverse complement strand
AGTGGGTGCAAGTGTTGAGGATGCAGAAGATAGGTGGAGAGTGATGATTCGCTGTAGAGACCCCTGAAGGGAAAAGCCGAAAGAAGAAGAAGAAGAAGAAATGTTTCGATGTATTGATTATTCCAGTTTTATAGAATAATTGTTGCTTCACAAGGAGCCCAATTGAGCTACCAAAACCTATTTCATACACACTTTAACAATCTACTACTTTTTGTTTTTATATATGTAATTATAGTCTTATCTCAGCCTCTTTTCCTAGAATATTATAGAATAATGAAAAGAATATTCAGCATAATGGAATAATAGAATATTGTTCTGTATATCTGTGTCATTTTACGTTTAGTTTCTAATGCTTTATTTCACTCTCTGTTCCAGAAAAGCGCAATTCCCTTTTGCAAGTCTTCTCCTGCTCCTGGTGTCCACTTGTATATACATCTGAAACTGACCTCGATGAACACATCAAGAGATGCCACTGTGAGGAGCTCAAGACGCTGCAGAAAACAGCCGAGACAACAAGCTCTACTAGTCAGCAAACATCTTCTGATCCTCTGTGCATTAATACCTCTGGCACCCAAATACAGAAAAAAGTCTTCCAGTGCTCACATTGTGAAAAGAGCTTTTCTCACCTGAGTAATTTCCAAATACACACACGTGTTCACACCGGGGAGAAGCCGTATCAGTGTTCGGAGTGCGGGAAAAGTTTTGCACAACAGAATAATCTTCAGTCACATCGACGCATTCACACTGGCGAGAAGCCGTATCAGTGTTCGCAGTGCGGGAAGAGTTTTAATCGAGAGGATAACCTGCGAATTCACCGGCGCGTCCACACAGGAGAGAAACCGTATCGCTGTGGAGTGTGTACGAAGAGTTTTGCTCACCGGAGCGCTCTTCAGATACACCACCGCGTCCACACAGGAGAGAAACCGTATCAGTGTTCACAGTGCGCAAAGAGTTTTTCTCAGCTGACTCATCTCCAACAGCACAAGCTCACACACAACCGGGAAAAGCCGTACCAGTGTTTAAGCTGTAGGAAGTGTTTTACTCAGCAATGCTATCTCCAGTCACACCAGCGCATTCACACGGGAGAGAAGCCGTATTGCTGTACGCAGTGCGGGAAGAGTTTTACTCACCAGAGCACCCTGCGGCGACACGGCCGCGTTCACACGGGAGAGAAGCCGTATCACTGCTCGCACTGCGAAAAGCGGTTTTCTCACAAGAGCACTTTCCAAATACACCAGCGTACTCATACAGGAGAGAAGCCGTGTGAGTGTTCGGAGTGCGGGAAGCGTTTTACGCACCAACAAGCCCTGGTACTACACCAGCGCACGCACACGGGAGAGAAGCCGTATCACTGCTCGCGGTGTGAGAAGAGTTTTCGTAACCAGAGTCATCTCCAACGACACCAGCGCACTCACACAGGAGAAAAGCCATAGTAATGCTCACGGTGTGGGCGGAGTTTGTTATGCAAGTACATTTAAAACACACAAGTGCGCTGGAATTATGATGTCAGCTCTTCCATAGTGAATTACGCTTTATACGTTGACCTCTTCTTGTAGGCAAAACTACGGAAGCCCTAAGAGACCATGCATTTTTTTTTCCCCATGCGACTTTGTTCTCTCGTGATCTCGTTATAACAAAAAGCTGTTTTCTTATGACAGTTTTATCACAAACTAGTCTCGCGCCTTGTGAATATGACTGGTGTTGAATGCACGTTGCCATCTTCGCTATTGCCATCATAAATGTAATGATTTCCCGCTGTAGAGATGTAGTAATTCAATTGACATGGAGGTGCAGCAGGTAGCATCGCCACCTCTCGGCTCCAGGGTTCCCGGTTTGATCCTGAGCTCAGGTTAGTGTGTGTGAGGAGTTTCTGTGTTCTTCTCATGTCTGTGTGGGTTTCTTTACTTGTTCTCCAGTCACTTCTCATCTCCCAGAAACATGCCAGTAGATGGATTGGTGCAAGTGACCCCATGTTTGTCTTGAACCCTTTCATGCAGAAAGTATTTAAAACATATCCAGATTATCTTAATTACTTAAAATTGGATATCATATAAAATTTGACCTTTTCTTCATATCACTTGCGTTAAAAAGTAAACTCCCAAAACCCTGATAAGTCAGGGTTGCCAGGTCTTAGCAAAATGTCCAGCCAATCACGTCTATTATAGTCCAGCCCATTATGGTCAGGCATTACAACAGGGAGACAAATTATTATTATTTTTTGGAAACACGTTCACTGTGGTGTGCGCGGGTTTTTGATTTCCACAACCTGCCCTTTTGTCATCACCTGCCATGGACATTATCCACTTCATATTTAAGAGCGCGATACGTGAGGGACTACATAAGGGTGCGTTAACACGTAATTCAAAGGGAAATGCTGCTGCGTTTTGTGTCACAACTTCCAAAGGTGAAAACAGTACGTTTTCAGAAGAGCTTTTTTTTTTCTGTGTGTGCTACAGCCAAGTCACACAAACAGCTCCAGTTTTCTTGAATTTCTCCCTCCAAAGCCAAAGTGAAAGCAATCAACCTTCCTGTCACCTCCTAATCTTTATTTAATCTTTATTACCAATAATAATGATTCTACATAGCAAGCTGAAACACCCCAGTCTAGCCCTAACTTGTTTTTTGAACTGTACTGCTGTTGGGCTTTGGAAGAAAAGAGGCAGAGGAAAATAAAATTGGATGTCAACAGAAATGCTGCCTTGCATGAGTCATATTTTGAGTACTTAGTCAGTTCTTGTTTTGTAGAGACCTGAACGAATTCATCGGAACACACACGGATATAGCAGAAATGCTTGTGCTAAAAATACTGAAGATATGAGAACACAAGATGGAGTAGTTTGTCAGCTAACACAGTTTAACACGATGCATCGTCATTTTGTGAGTGGAACATAATCAAACCTCCAGCACTGAATAGTGAAGAATGTTTATTATTATTATTATATACTACTCACATTTAACACTTTCTAAGAGCAAAGGCATCACTGTGAGATGTGCAAATTTGATCAGAGGTTGTGAAGTAACAATGCTATAACCAAAAAACAACTCATAATGTACTGTATATGTGCGCGACTAGGAGTCTGAAATGTTTCGTTTCCACCACTCACGCCTTTGGTTTTTTTAAAAAAAAAAATTATAAAAGCTAAGCATCTCAGGTTGAGTCGGCAGATTTCAGTGCACCTCTACGCTTGTGTCATGGGAAATAAAGAGCACTAGCTTACTGTTCTAGCTTAATCATTCCAGTGTACATGGGAAAAAAAAAACATTGTAGATATATTTCAAAATCCATGAATGCTTTACAGTTATAAATTTAATTATAAAGCTCAGAATTTATGTAGTATATTTCCTGAACCCTGAAATTAAGTTCTGGATATCGCAACTGTTCATGCTTCTTCCCATTCATTTAAATAAAAAATAAAAAAAATACTACACCTGTAAACATGCAATGGAAAAAAGCACACTTAAGGCCTTCTCCTTGTTTTTGCGAACTGGTCATAAAACTGGTAGAATGCAATTTGTTCATTAAATACGAGTTCATGTCTAGTGCATTCGTGTGTTGTGTACTTTTCTGCCTCCCACTCGTCTCTGATGAAACCACAGTTTGGAGTGAAGTAAATTCTGATTGGTCTCCAGAAACATCTCCTCTTCTGAGTCACTGGAGCCAGAACACCACTGTGATAAATAGCAGCATTTGTGGAACACTCTGTAAATATGTACAGCCTGAAAAACAGTGGATGTTTTGAATAATTCAAAATCATTTCAACATGATATCCATGTAAGTAAGCAAGGGAAAAAAAAGATAAGTGTGTCATTGATTTTGTGGCATATTACAGAAATGAACCTACCATTTCCTCTAGGGTTGTTGGGTTTGGAATCTGTATTGGGATGGGAAAAAAATGTAATTAAAGTATAGCCTCGTTATTCTAAATGGAAAGGAGCTTGTCTGTGCTTTTAGAATAGCACTCCTTCTTCTAAAAAAGCTATTTTTTTCCTGTTGGCATAAATACAGTTTGAGCATAATTACTATAGGATAAGCATTTAATGTAATGGTACAGGTCCTGATTTGTTTATTTAGCTACGTATTAGGGGTGTAATGCAATGCCAATATCTGTATCCGGATTTAAACTTGAAGTTTACGTGGCCTTTATGAACCCTTGATAGAAATGCCAACAAGATCAGAATGGTGTGCTCAAGCAGTTCTTATTTTAGTTTGTACCTGATTGGTTGGGTCTGGTTCTGTTGGTTCTGTTTCCGTGTCTAGTAGCCTAATTTATACCACCATGACCCTGACTAGGCGGTTACTAAACAACCGCATGAAAGGAAAAACATCTCATTTGCGTGGGATTAAAGTCCCAGTGGACAGCTCTACTCTCAACCAGATGCCTAAGTGAACGTGGCAAGCTTTCTTAGCTCAGCTGTTTAGAGCGTATGAACTGTGCATTCAAATTAAGGTTATCAGTGTATTTGGTTTACATCCCTACTATGCATTTTTATTTTCCGGATTTTCCAGATTTTTATTTTCGTTTATCCTGGTCAGGTTTGCGGTGGATCCGGAAGTTATCCCAGGAACACTGGTCTTGAGTTGGGAATTACACCCTGGATGGGATGCCAGTCCATCTTAAGGCTTTATTAAATGTAAATTGGCTAATTGAAAAAAGTCTAATCGTTGGCTTACTTCTAGAAATCTTGAGTCAATTTAGAGATAACATTAGCCAGCTTAAAACCTTTTGTTTTATTAAACAGATTTTTTTAAATACAGTATTATATATTAAAATTTCTCGTTAAGACAAAAATAATCATCATAGTGAAACATCTACTCTACACTCTATTGATTTCTCTTGGGTCTAACATTACAAATCTTGAAAGCCTTAATCTTGCCAATAATACCAGTACCTCAGAAGATTTCCCAGAACAGGCCTACGTTTAATAACACGTCCAATACTTTTGTAAATCTAACCGTCACTGGTGATGGTGAAGGTTGTCTCCATGCCGGCATGGATGTGGTCTGTCACGTGGCAGTGAAGGAGCCACGTTCCAGGAGTTCCAGCTACCAGTTCCACAGTCTTAAATGTTCCAGGGAACAAGTCATACACGTCAGCTCTGTGGGGGTAATCCGTCTGAGAGAGGAGAGAAGAGATAAATTACAGAGTTGACACTGTAAAAAGTTGTGTAGTGTACATAAAACATCGATATAATTACATAAATGTGTACCTTGTATATGAAGCTCTGAGCGTGAAAGTGCACTGTGTGCATATCCATCTCGTTTCCCAGCCCCATTAAATACCACTCAGTCCGATCTCCTCGCCGCATCGTCAGTCCATGCAGGTTGGCATACAGCTTTCCATTAATACCTGATCAGCACATGGAGAAAAGGATATCACCACAACTAATTTCAATTCGATTCGTGTAGCGCTTTTACAATATACGTTGTCACTAAGAAGCTTTAGTGAATTCCGAATGTAGATCCCTAACGAGCAAACCAGAGGTGACAGCAGCAAGGAAAAAACTTCCTGAAGATTTGTGAATAGGGTTTATAACGTCAGTTGAATGCACAGACAAAAGTGACTAACCGTGCATCATGTTACTCTCCATAAATCCCTCATCGTCTTTGTCAAAAGTGTCTGATTTCTTGCCCAGGTATGTTTGTATATTGTCCTCCAGATACCAGGATTCATTCTCATCGAACACCATGAAGAGCAGAGCGAATTCTTTATCCACATCTCTTCGTTTTCGGTTTGCTTTGTCTAGAGTCCCTTTACGACACACTATCAACGGTCCAACCAGGCCACTCGCCAAGTCCTGTCCCAGTTCACCAGACACAACAAAAATCACACAAACAGCAACATGCATTATTTTCCCTTTAATGGAAAGAACACACACATTTAAAACATGCAATGTGTCAACAAGCTAGCACTCTCCAGACACAGTGTTAATAACACTATAGCAAATAAAGATACAGTGTTAATTAAGGTTGTGTCGTACCTTGACGAAGTCAGCTGATGAGTAATAGGCAAAGGTTATGCAGTTGGGCTCACTGCGTCCAGGACCTGAACGGATAGTCCAGTTATACCTCATAACGTTATCTATAACACACACACACACACACACACACTGTTATTTAGCATGTAAAGTACATTGCATAATAAACCTCACCATAATAAACCGTTAGTCAGTGTGTGCACAGTGTATCAGAGAATATCATTCGTCTTCAGGGGTACCTGGAGAAACCGGTGCGAGGTTTTTCTCATTGGTCTTTACACCATGAGCATGAACTGAATATGGCTTTGATGCCTTGTTCTTAAACACAACCTGGACCCTCTCACCAACCTCCGCCCTGAGAATGGGACCTGCAAAAGAAAAAAAAAAAACACTCTCAGAAATAAAAGTACCAAACTTTGCTTGTACTTTGTTGCTGAGGTCATGCCATCAAGGCTACATCTTTATACCTGGGACGGTGCATGTGGTGTACCTTCTAATTAGCTTTTAGGGTAAAGCTTTGTAAGGAGATCCTTAAGGTTCACTTATGTACCTTTAATTATTTCTAAAGTAGGGAACCTGGAGAACTATTGGTTAGGCCTTGGTGCTCTCACTGCCATAGCGTGGGTTCGATTCCCTGCCAATGAAACGACCCCAGCCACTGGGGTTGCACAAGACAGTGCACTTCCAGCGCCAGGTCCAAGCCCAGGTAAAATTCAGCCAAAAGAACAACAACAACAATTATTTCTAAAGGAGAAGACATACCCTTGACCCTAGCAACAAGGAAACATACAGTTAGTGTGGCTGACATGGTCTTGTACTAACAAGTCCAGAAATTGAAAGCAAATTTTAATTAATACTAATTTCAAGCTTTACATTTTATTATTCTATTGACAGAATTTTGCTTCTTTCTAGAAATAAATGATTGAAATGGCCAATATT
The DNA here is from genome assembly GCA_037577455.1 of Pangasius macronema. NCBI lineage: Eukaryota > Metazoa > Chordata > Actinopteri > Siluriformes > Pangasiidae > Pangasius > Pangasius macronema. The sequence goes on along the minus strand of CM074966.1, from coordinate 14,508,219 downwards.
ATCTGCCAGTAGCAACTATTGCTTTCATGCTTGAAATGAGCAAAAAATGCCTCAAAATAGACATAAAAATCTTGGTTTATTGCAATAATAAAAAATACTAGATATATTTGACTAAGGTATTTCCACTTCTTAAAATGTCATATTTTGCAGTGAGTAAGTTCAAAATCTAATGAGTCCATGTGCTGGTTACAATAATAATTGCAAATACGTCCTACAAACCTTCAGCTGCTAGGGGTGGACGCAGAAAAAACGAGTGTCTCCAAAATTACGACAAGGTAATGTTATAATTTCAACATATACCATAAAAAGTATTCACGACACAAAGTAAAGACTGCAGCCATGATGACACTTCTAAGGTCACAGGTTAAAAGTGTGTATTGTACCCAGAATGCCTAGATGCTCTTCATCAGGACCTCTGGACTTCCTGTGTGTAAAGGTGTCATCTGTGTACTGGCGGTACACCACCTTTTTGTATTCGGGGCCAATGCGGTTCTCAGATTTATCGAGAAAGACGTTCCCAGGGCTGAGAGGGAGAAAGAAAAACAGAAATATCAAATAAACACTTTGTGTACCGACGTGTGTGTATTGAGCTCTGAAGGTGCTATCAATGACTAACACTGACCTGTCATGTAGAGTAGTGTGGTGTTTCTCCAACTCCCATGTCCGGTTTGGGGCGTAGTTCCACACCTCCTCTTCAGCAGCCAAGTAGAAATACACATCAGGCTCAAACGTTGTAACCTCTGAGCCAGAGATCTGGCTCGGTGTGCAGGGTTTGACTGTGTACAGCTGGCGCATGCCACCACGGTAGTGATCAGTTGTACGACAGCTCAGGCCAAAAACACCTACAGTCAAACAGCAAAGTCACAAAATGTCAGCAGATTAGAATAAATCGATGAAGATTTGGAAAGAAAAGCATATATACGTAATATCGACATGATCCTTTTTTAAAGCCTGATTTACTCAGCAGCCCTTTAAGATTATTACTTGTCACACTGTGAGCTGATTCCAATAAAATCTTGCCATAATTGCATGACGTGTTGCATGACTAAACCGCCAAAAATTCTGCTTTTATAGAGGTAGTCACACTTCTTCATGATTATCTAATCGTGTGCATTTCATCACTCTCAATGGATGTGGAAGTAGGAAGGGTGTACTTATTTGTCCCCTGCCTGGTTTCTGAATGTTGGTTTACTTTTGGGGAAAAAATGGCTACATATTTTTGTTTTTTTGTTGTAACCTGACCTTATTTTTTGGTTCACAGAAGTTACTAAGAACCGCACGATTGTTATTTAGGCGCTGATAAGAACTGAAGAAGGGTGTACTTTCTTTTTCCCCTGACTGTACCTCAGGTTTAAATCTGAATACAGATACAGATACGGATATTTGGAGCACTATACTGATACACATACAGACAATGGCATTGCATTATGTAAATGTAAACATACTTCTATTCCCTTTTATTTAATTTGAACTACTTTTATTATTAAAAGTATTATTAAGAGTTTGTCATATCACAGTATTTCATTATTTTCATTTAATCTTCTAGATATTTTGGGGCTGTTTTTTTTTTTTTTAATATAAGACTAGATTACCGTTATTGTCTGGCGTCATGGAGACAGTGACACTGGTGTGAGGAAATAGGCTAAGTGTGTCATGGGTAGTGCCGTCCCGCTGAAACGTGTTTCCCTGGAAATAAACACCGTGGAGATCCACCTCTGTGCCCAAGCCCAGCATGTGCCAAACAACATGGTCCCCCTCACACAAATCAAGGCCAGGAAGGTTCCCATACATGAAACCATTTACACCTGAGAGGGAACACACACACACACACACACACACACGTGGGAATGGCTTGAACAGAGTAAAGGTAGCTGTGCATTATTATTATTATTTCACATTTGGTACACACACACAGTGTAAGTGCTTACCGTGCATTTTGTTGCTCTCCTGAAATATGGGGTTTTCTGGGTCTGACTCATCACTACCAAACTCATCAGTGTTCTTCTGCAGATACCAGCTTTCATTCTCATCGATCACAGTGAAGAGTAGGAAAAACTCTTTCTGCACCTCCGACCCTATATGCTACACAACAAACACACACACACACACACACACACACACACACAAACATGTGGGTTCATGTTAATGAAAGAACATCACCACCACTGAGGCTTTATTCAGTTACAGAGTGAATTAAGTTCATTTGTGGACATTTCCAGCTTAATATCATTGCCTGACCAAGAACCGGAGCCAACTGCTTTCCAACCCCCTTATTTTCTCCCCAATTAGGTCACCTGCTAATTCCCACCCCCCAGCCAACCAATCACAGAGGGTGAAGACTAGCACATGCTTTCTCTGACACACGTGAAGCAAGCCAAACACATTTGATCAAACTGCTGCTCAAGCTGCATCACAGGGCAGTGTAAAACATTCAGAGAGAATTGCTAACTGCCCTCTTCCACATCCATGAGCTCACAGAACCTGTGACTGGATTGTGATACAGTGTTGCTGTATCTCATCGCTCCTACACAAAGAGCACAGCCAATTGTTCCTCTCTAACCTCCCAGCCTTGGTATCGCTGCGATTTGAACTTGCGATGTTCAGAAGACTAGATTTTCTGCTTTTCTCTTGTGCTGCTCCTCTGCTCAATTATTTGCACATTAACACCCTCTGACTATGTTAAGAGCACCATTTTAATTTCGCACTCTCCTCAGGATTTTTTTCCAGGAGTTTTTACTGGCCAGTCTTGAAGATTTGCTAGCAATGGGTCTTTCCGTAAAGCTGCTTTGATTTTAAACAATGCTGCAGTAATACAGCAAATTAATTGATGACTGGTATGTGTGTGGGAGAGTACCTGCCGACCACTCTCATCCAGAACTCCTTTCTTGCACACCTGTAACGGTCCCACTAACCCAGAGTTGGTGTCATGGGCAGGATTTGTAGCTGAGTAATATAAGTATGACAAACAGGGTGGGTCACTGGGCGAAGGGCCTTCCATCACCCGCCATCGATATGTAAACGTCTGACCTGGTGCCACACTGGCCCCTGCTTTCTGAGAACCTGAGGAGGTCAAAGGAAGAGTAAAATGTCTTCACTTGACTTGAGAGGTCTGTATGATGATACATACATTTATTAGAAAGTTTACAATGTAGATTTTATTTGGAAAACCAAACGTTGTGCATATCTTACCATCTTGATACATGGCCCCTTCGTAAATTTTATCATAAGACAGACCATGAGGTTGCATGCTGTAGTGTTTTGTTGCCATATTCCGAAAGGTTACCACAATGACATCTCCAGGTTCTCCTCTGATGACTGGGCCTATGGATGACAGGAAGGATGCAGTGACCCCCTGATACAAAAACATGACTTTTAAAAATTATTATTATTTTTTAAATAACTTACTGTTGGCACATTCTTCAGCCACATTGGAGGACATTGGAGATAATTATAAATATGTATTTTCTGTGCAAGGACCTCTTTTTTTTTTTTTTTTTACATTATTTCCTTTCTCACAGGTTTTAGTCATTACAAATACCCACCCACTAGCAAGTTCTCCTTTATTTCAGTGCAACTGCTGACAAAGGCTAACGCATACTTAACCAAGATATGCATTTTTACAAAACATGGCAGCTAAACATGCTTGGAGGAGAGTGCTACCTGCCCTCTTTTGTACACTGACAGAAGGCCACAATTCACTAGTATGCCTATTATCAAAGACATTGATTTAGTTAGAAATGCAATTTGTAGGTGTATATAATTACTGACTGTAGCCTGGAACATCTACTAAGCAGATATTATTAGGGTAGTGGATCATTCTCAACATAGCAGTGACATTGATCTTTCTCAGAACAGCAGTACACGGTAGTGTGTGTGGTTTTGTAGGAGTGGATCAGGCACGGCATCGTCAATGTCACTGCTGGCTTTAGAAACACTTGACCAACGAAAAATCTCCAGCGCTATGGTCAGAAATGGAAACTAATGTAGGCTAGAGATGATTAATACACACTCACACACATACTGTGCATGGAAAATATACCCACATATACCTACAAGGTTTGAAGTGCTGCAGCTAATGCATTTATATCACAATCTGCATAGTAGCAGATGGCCTACAATCAGTCACTGCATACACACATATCTACAAAATAATGTTTCAATTTACCCAGAAAGCCAAGATGGTGTTCTGAGCCATGTTGCTCAAGCTTGGTGGTAAACGTGTCATCGTGGTATGCAACGTATCTGACTTTCCAGTACGTCCCTCCCAGCCTGCCCTCCTCTTTACTGAAGAATTCTGCAGCATCACTGCAGAGAGGGAAGCATTAACCATACATACAGACATGTCTAAAAATGCATCGTGACCTCATTTCCTAATGACTGTGTGATTGTGTATGCACATACAGAATAGAGCCAGTTAGCTGCGTGATCATAGAATAACTGCGTGTGAATATAGTCACCTTCCTTTCTTATCTAGAGGTTCATCTGTGAATTTATTAATCCCCGATGGGGCGTAATTCCAAGTCCCCTCCTCAGCAGCGATGTAGAAATGTCTCTCATGGCCAGGAGGCACTTTGGGTGCAGCATCATCCTTCTCACACAAAGAAACGTGATAGAAGCCCTGCATACCTGCTACTCATCAGTAGCGATGGACAGAAACAAGTAGAAAATGGTGTAAGGCAGTGTTCTGATGTACATAGTAGTTTAAAATACATAATCCACTTAAACATACATGCACACATATGCCTAAAGGCAGATAAGCAGGTGCAGTCTTGATTTCCATTGCTGTAACGCTCCACTGGGTTTGCACTTTTTTCTTCTGAATACCACACATGGTAAACAGACAGCAGAATAGACTGAACGCTTTGGTTTAAACCAAAAAAAAAATCCCCACTAATATAAGGATATGACTCAATATGAATACATTATAAGGATTGAATAAACAATGTGTTCTAAACAGATTCAAATGCATTTTTTTTTGGAAAGCTTGCAAGGTTCAAAGTTTGATTCTAGAGGTGTGCATCAAGACTGGGATCCCAAGCAACACAAAAAATGTGAACAGGAGGCTTCGACTTCAATACAAGTGTGATCGAATATTGAGATATGAAGCTTTCAGGACAAACAAAGAACATGTAGCTCGGTGCATTTATAGTGTTTGGAGTTAGTGAATGCCAAATGCGCTTCAGGTTTAGATCTGAATACAGATACATATATTTGGAGCATTAAAAAGATGCTGATACACATAGTGGCACTAAATGTACCGCTCTGTATTTTTGTGTAATTTGTACTTTGGCTGGACAATGTGTGCTTAATCTATTTACTTTTAGTTTCTCCTCAAAAGGCATTTTGGCAAGAAAACAAACCAAACACAAAAAAACAATATGTTACAAGTTAACCCAAAAATAATCCCCTGTAAAACTTTGTATTGGTATCTTTTTATCTGCCGAGGTGGTTTTTAGCCCTGCTGTCAAATTCAATTTGTTAAAAGCACTTGAATATATGTTCAGAGCAAAAAAGGAACAACGAATACCTTGCATATGGTCATTAACTTGGCAACTTAACATCCACTTTCCTGTTGTCATGGGAACCATTTTTGCGGTGACAAATGTGGCAGGAAATAAGCTCAGCACATCTGTACGGTGATCACGGTCAAGCAGTGTATGGCCATGGAAGTAGGCAGAATGAATATCTACTTCATTTCCAATTCCAAATAGATGCCAAGACACAGTGTTCCCGATACACATGTTTAATGGTGGCAGGTTACCATAAACGTAACCATTGATCGCTGGAGAAAGAGAGGAAAACATTCAGAGAAATGAAACCCAAAACCACGCGTAACACAGTGAATTTTCTGTTCTTTGTTATGTGCAGAACTAAAAGATGTTTCCGTACTGAAACTTGAAGTATTGAGTCACTGACTTCACCCTTGAATTTCCATCTTTTTACATAAAAACTGCCTTTGTATCACAGAAATACATTTCAAATTTTTAACAGAAATGAGTCTTGGATATACTTATTTAGCCCTTAGATTAGATAAACTAAGAAAACACTAATGCTGCTTACAAACTGCTTACAATGCATGAAGTTGGACTCATGAAATTCTTCATTTTCTTTAAGATGAGTAAGATCAGCAGCTGATATATCACGGCTGATATTTTTCATGTTGTCATCAAGATACCAGCTCAAATTCTCATCTACCACACTGAACATCAGGAAGAACTCATGATCCACATCAGAACGTCGAATTCCAGAGTTGTCTAAGACTCCTGAGAGCAGAGGGATACAAATAACACGTTAAACCATGTATGTTTGTGTGGGTAAAAATCCTTTTGGGTAAGTGGGTTCCTAAAGTTACCCTTATTACAGGTGAGCAGAACCCCGATAAGTCCTGCTGCAATGTCTCTAGGCGCATCTACATGGGAGTGGTAGATCCAGGTGAGGCACTTGGCGTCAGATTCGGTAGGGGCAAACTCTTTCGTCACCTTCCAAGTGTACGTGTAGTTTTCACCAGGAGCAACAGCATCATCTTTCTTATACCGACCAGATGTACCATCCGGATATAGTGCACCTGGTAAATAGCACACATTGTGGTCAACCAACACAGACACTTCCTGAAATCTAGAGAACTCTGGAGTAAGCTCATGTAACATTTTTTCACCAAGACTTTTCATGTGTAAGTATCTCTGCATAAAAGTTACATTGTGAAGGATCATTAGCTAACTAACCAGCTAGTATTATGAAATAGTAACAAAACTCAGGAACCCAGAGTTCATGATGTCATATAAACATGGCTGCTCACAGCCTCAACAAAAAAACAAAGTATTCCTTCTTTACTTTTAAATGGGTTATACTGTATATAGATCAGTCAACCTACTGACATATTGGCTTGTTAAATCTATAACACTGATTACACAGTTTGCTGTTTTGAGGAGGTAAATAGATCACTCGCATCGCTACCATTAGCTGGCTGGATTGTTGCTAGCAAAAGACAAAGAGATGTTTTTCCTCACTTTGTAGCTTGAATCAAAAATGCCACCTTCCCACTTCCAAGTCCAACACAGAATTAGCTAGCCAATTTTCTGTGCTAAAATTGCATACCTAATTTAGCTTGCTAGATATGCTATGTTTCACTACATATACAGTACTATGTAGAAGTCTTAGGCACATGTAAAGAAATGCTGTCGAGCAAAGATGCCTTCAAAAATAATGAACTATGACGATCCTTCGCTTTAAAAAAATTAGCAGTCTCAGGTACAATGTGTGCAGTTTTATAAGGACCTGAGCTGTAAGTGTTACTGAGCACCCTGCAGAAGCAGCCGCAGTTCCTCTGGAGACTTTTCCTGTCACACTTGCTTCTTATTTTTGCAGCAAAACCCAGCAGCCTTCATTCTGTATTTTTAGTCTGAAAAGTGTCTCTTATGTAATCTGCTGCTTTCTTTACTGACATACAAACAGTGTTCTGTAACATTTAATTTTGTGCTGGAAAACTAATGTTTGGAAATCTAAAAGGTTTTTGTACTGAATCAATAACGTAGAAATCATAAAATAAAAATCTATAACAAAGTTTGTACTAAAAAAATAGGGCGCCTAAGACTTTTGCACAGTACTGTATACACACACACACACACACACACACACACACACACACACACATATATATACAGTACATATATATAATCCTTATATACAAATTGTAAATTAAACAACTGTTAAAAATCAGGGTTTTTTTTTTTTTCCTCACAGGAAACCAATAACCGTTAGAGGAACCGAAATGAATTCTAAGGAGGAACTCTAAAAACTGCTCTAAGGAAAACCCCTTGAAAAACGAATTAGACAAAGGAACCACATCAAGTCTATTTCATCATTTCATAAAACATTACACTTTGAAGGCACAGTGACCTGGTTTAGAAGAGCAGGATTCTACATAACACAATATTTACTGTTCTGAGTGGTACCATTGGAGTAGACCCATTAGAGTAGGACATCCAGAGACATACCTAATTACAAAACCCTAGATAGATAGATAGATAGATAGATAGATAGATAGATAGATAGATAGATAGGCAGGACCTACGATACACTGACAATGCAGCTCAAAGAGCTTTACAATGTGAAGTAAACAAGAGAGAAATGAAGAAACAAAGGGCAAACAAAAAGTAAGATAATATTAGTGGCATATAATATTAGTGCAGTAAATAATGGTGAGAAAAAGGTGAAAACAACATAAGTTATAAAATAAATCATGATACATAATACAATCATTAAATTATATTAGAATATAAGGAATTCTAAAGGCTGTCATTGGAGTATATACTATAGTAAAATAAACTCTGTAGATATTACTGTTATAATTACTCATGTTAAGCCTATGAGCTTGATTATGATCAAAATACTGTAGTTTTGGCTTTCTAAAGATCAACAACAATTTGCTATGAATTAATATTTCCTATTAAGGAAGCTGTCAGAAAACCATTACCATAACTTTCGAACTTTTATTGCAGGCTGGCTTGTACAAGTTCTTCTGATATTAATAGCACGAGTAAAAAAAAACTTACAGCAGGGATCTCCTGAAAAAAATACGCTTGCATTAATCCAATAGTAAATGAAAGCTAAGTTCCAGTGCTGTAGTGTAGGTTCCTCACAGATGCAGTGTCTAAAGTCCTGGAAAGCAAAGCCATGGTCCTGAGTCTTGGACGCACTTGTGGAGAGTCTTTCATGTGAGATGTATTAATGGCATGCGATTTGGCTAGAGAACGTCCTATTTCAGCTGGCTAAAGTAAGAATTGATCTTAACCTCATTTTCATCAAGATGCCCTCTACCTTCTCCACTGTATGATCCCTCTGCCCATGCAGTAAACTAGGTAGGAGACCCATAACCTGGCATCTTGGACCTGAGAAATAAGATCTGCATGTTGTGGCAAAAGAACTGTCGTTTTTGCGCTCTTAATGCTTTGTACCCAGTCCAAGATGCATACTTCTGTAGTCCTGACATGCCTTGAGGTCTTCTCAGTATGTTTGTCATGCTCCATTTCTGCTGCCTGATTGGGCTGACTGTCAGAAAACAGGACTGGGGTAACTGGGGTTGCGTTTCTGTTTGGTATTCCTTCAAAACACGTTTCCTGGCCTAACTGCAGTTTCCCTGTAAACTCAATTATCCTGCTTTTGAAATCTTATTCCCATTTAACTGAACTTTAGCACCACTGCCAACAAGATTGCCTGCTTGTAGCAGTCAAGGTGAGATGTTGAGATAAGAGCTGACCAGGTACGTCAATGCCAGTAAATTCTGTTATTTTCCTCAGTGTTTCACAAGTGTACATCTGAACAGTGAGCAAACATACAGTATAATGAAGGAAGACAACTACAGATGGGAGACAAAGTAAAAGAGAAACTAAGATAACGTAATTATTATGGCTTTTGGTTGCCAGAACAACTTGTGTGTTCCTTGGCATAGATTCTACAAATCTTTGGAACTGTACTGGGGGAATTCTTCCACAAGGTATTCGCTCACTTCGTGTTTTGATGATGGCGGTGGAGAGAGCTTTCTAACACGTTGCTCCAAAATCTGCCATCGGTATTCAGCTGGGTTGAGGTCTAATGAATATGAAGGCCAATAGCAAATGATTTACATCACTTTTATCCTGATCAAACCATTCAGTGAACCCCGTTAATGGAGGCGGGGTCATCCTGGAAGTGACCACTGCCATGGACAGAAATGTTTCAACACAGGATAAAGGTGAGAAATCAGAAGACCTTTGCACTGATTCGCAGTGATATATTATTCTACTGGGACAAGTGGACCCAGATGCCAGACCCACACACCATACCACAGCTGCCTTTTTTCCCCCTTTAACTTGCCATCCATCCATTTTTGCACAACATACAAACTCAGCAGCAAATGAACAGTCCTAAAGCTTAAACAGTAATCATTAAGGAGAAGTTCAGTGGATTTACCTGTCTCTCATTGACTTTACTAAACGGACTGTTGTGGCAACAAAGATCATTGGGCAAGGTGACATTATCATCATATCATTTTCCCCTGAGAAATTACAGATTGCACCAATTATTACACTATTGTAGTGTAACTTTATACATTATACCTCACATAGTCAGTATATTTTATAAATACTTTATCTAGAAAGTAGCAACCAGTGTTTTCCATATAAAGACACATTGTTCCTGTAAAGACACACTGTTCTGGTGAAGCATTTATCTGTCTTTTTCACGGACCTTCCTCTCCCAAAGAAAAGCGTATACTATGCTTTGAAAGAAAATGCTTTATACTATTTACTATATATTATAGTATGTATTATGATATGGTAATATTATATACTATTTCATACTATACTATGAAAACCACTGGGATTTCTCCTGAATCTCCTGATGGTCAAATAGGGCTTGTCGATTAATACCAAGAAATGCTTGTACTCATACTGAGTCTCAGTAAATTTTCCATCCATATAATAATATAATCAAATCATCATGACCTCTCAATTAACAAGAAAAATCAATAGAAGAAGTGGGAGGCAAAAAGAACTTTGCAATTAACCTCGAAAGAGGAAGCGAAATCAATACAAAAAGAAGAACTTGTATTTCTGATGAATCTTTGTGTGTGTTGACTCATTCTGACTCCCAATTTTTCTCTTCTTCCTTATGCTCAGCTTCTCTTATCTTGGTCACACCGGTAACCTACAGCGAAGTTCAGTGCAGTTTTACTACGCTTTTCACGTGCTGTGGAGCGACTGAAGGATTGCAGCTGGTGGGTGCATGAGTAGGAAAAAGCAGACGTGTACTCAACCACACTCAACTGAGCTGATAAGTGACAATGTCAACCTAATGACCCGGGAACGTAACACTGCAGTGTAAGCAGGCTGAGGTGATCTGTGTACACAGTTCATTATATACTTTGTCAATACATACTCATTATATACTTTGTCGACTGCATGCAATGGTCTGCAGCTCAGATTCAAAATAAACCATTCGCTATGGAGTATAACACCAGATCACACGCATATTGCTGAAATATATCTGCAATCCCTTGCTAATGTTTGCTAAAATGTACTAATTTTTAACGACAGTGGTACTTTGTGAGAAACATGATTTGTTTTCCCAGCTTTGGTGGATTAATGTTCTTCAAAATTTTCTCCTAAAGCACAGGACATGGCTTGATCATGGCTTGATATTCCCCAAAAACAAAATCTCAAAATTCATACATGTGTATATGTGTACGCATACGATTTCACGTCATAATTTATGTCAATTCCACAGCTCCCACACGTGAGGAGACATCGTAGATGACAAAGCACAGATCCCTGCTAAAAAGCATCAAGAGAGACCAGTCGTACCTTCAGAATCCTTCTCGTAGAAGACTCCATGAGGATGGATTGAATACGGTCGAGATGCAAAGTTCTTCATGTGTACCACGATGTCATCGCCCACTTCTGCACGGATCACGGGTCCAAGGAAACCCAGCCAGTCTGGCTTAAGGACCTCGGTAGAGAAAGTCTCGTCTGTGTACTGCTTATACACGGCTTTTTTGTACACGCTACCAATCCGTAATGGACCACTTTCCAGAAATATAGAGGCATGCCTTCAGAGGTGAGAAACATAACAAAAAAGGAGAAAAAGTAATAACTACTTTGGCAAATGTGTTTGGCAAATGTGTTGGCCATCACTAACCTGGGAGTTTTATTTCATTGCAGATGAAAATGTCTCTTAATGGCAAGTCAGTGTCCCTTTTGCATTTCTTAGCTTGATCACAGTCGTGGTTATAAAATGGTTATTGCACATAATGCTGCTTGCATACTAGGTGTTTTTTTTTTTTTTTTTTTTTTTGCAGAGATACACTTTTTTGTTGACATGAAGGAAGAAAAATTTCATTCTTACCAGTCCTAGTTATCATCGGCTAAGGAACTAGCCAAAGCGGTCCATAAGTTATAAATTAAATCGAGAGTGTGTGACATCAGATTATGTAAATTTCATATAATTGGCTGATTCATCATGTCTATGGTATAATAAAATGGCCAGTTTTATGTATAGTCCATAAAACTGAAATATATCATAAACTATTCTATGCACATAACACAAAAATGCAGTGGTTGTATTTAAGGATTTACAGTAATTAGAAGCCAAAGTCTACAAATCCATCAATCAATTTACATAAAATCCATTTTAATAAGTACTTTAATAAGTAGTAAAATAAATAGGAGTGTATTAGATTTTTGACATAATATAGAAATAGTGATTTTACTGCAGGATTTTAAAGCAACTGACTAAAATAATCACGTTGGGAAATCAAATTAAACCAAATGCCACATGCTGGTATCTAAAGATGCCTGACGCTGGTAAATTTAAAAAGAGAAAAACACAGTAGTGCACAAAACCGTTAGAAATCATCGCACAATGCTGGAGGCTTAGCAACAGCAAAATGGCAAGAATAAGTGGCATTGCAGCAAATATTTTAAAGGAATGATCAGTCAGAATGATGAGGTTGCTCAATGAAAAAGAATCAGGTGAAAATTTAAAGCACTCAGCAAAGTTTTTCCTGTGTAGCATAAACCAGAAACTGTACGGACAAAGTGGTAAGGGAGAGGTTAACTGTGAAAAAAGGGCAGGAATGGATTAAAAAAGGTTTTGGCTTCTCAGGGTTTTGGCATCCCTGCGTGTTTTTACAGTTAATCATATCCCTTACCACCGTCAGCTGAAAGTGAGCTCTAGATCTTGGGATAAGGCCAAGTGCCTGTTAATATGAGATAAACTCAGCGAACATGACACCACACTGATAGCACTTGAGTGTTTTACAAATGTATCACGATACACGACAGTGCTCACAAAGCCCTGCTCTATTCTCATGCAAAGCCATTTTCTTTTTCTCCTCACAATCTCACTTTTTCAAAAGATCACAGCAGAACCTGATGCTGTTTCAGATGTAAATGACCCCTCAAGGTGCTCAATAAAAGCTACAGTCAGGGTCCTGGCCATGGAAAGTGTTGCCTAATCAACCAGTCTACAGCCACACACACAAAGCTTAAAGGTGACATGGGGTTAAGGATTATTTATAACAATGCCACACAGCTCTGGAATGAAGGAAAAGCCACTTATTGTATTCAAATCCATTTAATCCAAATCTATTTTGTATTCATAAATCTGTGGTCCATTGTATAGACATCCATGTTTTGAATTTCTCCTGTTGTGTCAAACGTCTAGTCCCAGTCAGAATTACAGACCACAAGATGCCTCAGGGGTGGTCTTAAGAATGATAGGAAAAGCTAAGCAGCTCTGTGGGCGGGGCTATCTTTCAGGCATGAAGTAAGGAATCAATCACAAAAAGCTGCTCTGTTATGAAAAATAATCCATTACAGGGCGATGGATTATTTTCTTATAACCACATATACTGAAGTCTTTTGTTCCGCTTACTCCACAGGAATTTGACAAAAGTGACAATTTTAAATGTATTAATGGATGACACTGCTGTCATGCTTTTTAACCGTTTATAGTTACATTTAATGTTGTAGAAGTTCCTGTTTTCACTTATGTTATGACAGCCATAAACAGTCGCTCCATAACCAGCTCCATAATCCATAACCAGCCCCTGTTTTTCTCTCTCTTGAAGTTAACAAGAACCAGAAATCGAAATGCAAAGTCCTCCGTCCTGAAGACTTTCCCACGGAGGAAAACTAACTGACTGTTACAAAGCGCTGACACCGAAGACTCCTTCCATAAATGTTAAATAAATATCTTTGTACAGGAAACATCACTGTTATATGTTTTCTTTGTTCAATAACAACTCATTTTTTTAAAAGGTTAGTGTTAGTTTTAGGTTATGTTTAGCGTTCAGCATACAAGTCTCTGTGAATCAACTGTTACTATAGTAACGATAACGCGCCATAAGAAAGTATTACAGTCCGAATCCCTGTTTCCAAGGTATTGTTGAAATGAAATTCAAAATCTTACAGATTTCAAAACACTTAAATGTTACTAATTGTACCTTTAATGTCATGTTTTCAGCCAACACCAAGTCCAATGCTTAAACACACACATATTTTAAGCTGGGCTTCATTGCGTACAACGTTGGATACACGCTAACATTTGATAAGAATCTAAAATGTAAGGCAAATTCAGCAGCCCCAAACCAAAAACAGGAAGTCATACCCATAACTCTCTCATGGTTACAAGGCAGCGGATGTCTCTGGAAAAACAAGAACGTATCTGATATTACCAATGAGAGCCAACGTTATATCTGAGCGGACAAGCTGTTCAGAGATACCGCCTGTTCACCATGACACTTCTTCTTCTTAGAGCTTCTGCACGTTTGGCTCATGTTCTGTTGCTGTGGATCGTGCCACATGGGTACAATAAAGATTACACTTCCCAAAAACAGTTCACCGTTTCATAAGAGGATAATCTCATGGCCATACTGCAGATTTGTACCTAAACCCAAACCTCTCCTGTAAACACAAATCCACAGCGTACTGATTTATAATTCCGTTATCCGTTTTCACCCAGAAGAGGGTGGATTCTATGTCAGGAAATATTCTTCTTGTAAATGTCATCTCATTACAGGACTAGATATAACTAATGTTTGGATTTCTGTGTGTGTGGTTTAAAGGTGCTGTGCCAACAGATTTGAACTGAAGATAAACAGATTTGAGATGGTTAATGATATGCAAGCGCATGCATGTAGGAGAACATTTACACTCATCACACTCAGAGATGAATTTGTTGTTTTTGTATGTTTTTACTGTTTTGGTTGCTTCTGATAATAAAGAAGCATGTATGAAATCAACACTATAAATAGCCTGCACATTATGCAGCTGTCTTGTTTACACCATACAACAGGCAACATGTACAATATGAACCAATCGGGGGGGATGTCTATTGACATGTTAATCCTATTCTCTTGAACTTACTCGTCGTCTTTGATCTGCAGGCCATTGATTAGATTCCGTCCACTTGGTGCGTAATTCCAGTCCACCTCACGAATCCCGATGTAATATATCCTGGGAAGACATTTGCACAAATCGAGCATGGTCAGGAATGACAGACACAAAGTCCAAAAGCTTGCATTCATTGTAGGAAGAGTCGTAGATGAGCTGCGTGTAGAGACGCGGATGAAAGCAGTACAAACACGCAGCGGTTCCGCCCGGAGTTTTGCCTGTGTGTGTGTGTGTGTGTGTGTGTGTGTGTGTGTGCGTGTGTGTGTGTGTCTGTGTTGGACGGAAAGTAAGACGACCCCAGCTCCTGGACTCGGCACTCAGCGCTCAGCTGGCGTCACAACACGAAACCGAAAGTAGCACGCGCGCACCACTGTGAGCGCTTCTTATTGGGAAGGAATGAACCAACTGCTTGCGCGCGCGGGGACGCTCGGTAGTTTCCGTGCATCTGATACAGTAACGTCTTACGAGAGCCTTCCTGTTTACTATCTCCCTGTCACCTATAATAATGATGGGCAGGACATGTGGACTGTGAACTATATAACCTTACATGCTTTTGCACGTGCATAACAGCAAGTACTACTACTACTACTACATCATCATCATCATTATTATTATTTTGATAATAATAACAACAAATTGTATTGACCAGGTAAAATGTGCCATACAAGCAGTCTGACTTCCCATAGATTAAATTATAACAAAGCAGTCAGTTAGACAGGTTGTTCCTGGGACGTTGGGCTCCTGATCGGAAGGTCATGAGTTCGATCCCCAGTGCCACCATGCTGCCACTGCTGGGCCCTTGAGTAAGGCCCTTAACCCTCAACTGCTCAGTTGTATAAATAAGATAAAAATGTAAGTTGCTCTGGATAAGGGCGTCTGCCAAATGCCGTAAATGTACTAAATGTTCTTCTTTGACCTCCTGTTAGGGGTCGCAACAGGGGATCTTTGGTCTGCATATTTGATTTGGCACATTTTTTTTTTAAATGTCGGATCCCTTCCTGATGCAATCCTCCCCAAGTTTATCCGGGCTTGGGACCGGCACTGGGAATGCACTGTCATGTGCAACCCCACTGGCTGGGGTCGGTTCCCTGGCCGTGAATCGAATCCAGGCCACTAGTCCTCCAAGGAACCCTAGTCAATTAGACAAGTACAGAAAAAAGTGATGATATAAAATAAAATGAAAATAAAGTATAATCTAAGATATGAGTGTCTAGGTACTCTATATTCCTAAAGGTTTGTGGACACCTGACCATCAGACTTGTGCTTTTTGAACATCTCATTCCAGACTTAGTTTGGCATAGTTCCACTCTTCTCTTGTGGCTGAAAGAGCAAATCTCCACAGCTATGCTCCAAAATCTAGCTTAAAAAATTAGGAGGTTATTATAACAGCAAAAGGGGAACTAACTCTGAAATGGTGTGTTCAACAAACCTTTGACCATATAGTATACCTTTCCATAGAGTTTTAATATAGTAACTGAATTATTCACTGTAGCTACTGAAACATATGCTTCAAGCTGAATACAAGTGACAAATCAAGACTGTTGAACCTTGAACCCAAGTGACTAAAAAGTAATTAATCTTAACGATCCTTAAAATGCAGTGAAACAGCACTAGTAG
>CM074966.1:14471017-14482997 GCA_037577455.1 Pangasius macronema | reverse complement strand
CAAAATATCAACTGTCACACCAAATATCAACTTTGTTTCATTTATTACTATTTACTGTTCTTTATAGTATTTTTTTTTAATGTAGAAACATTTAATTTCATTATTTTTGAAGGCATCATTGCTCTACAGCATTTCTTTGCACAGTACTGTGTATATATATTTATATATAGCTTCACTGGTTACTTTAAAAGGACAAAGTAACTGAAACTCCGCTTGATTTTGAAAACATTTTAATGAACATGTAACCGATAGATTTTATTCATCCTCTGTTGAATGTAGTATGTCGTAATGGTCAATTAGTAATGAAACGACACAACGACTTTTGTACCTTATCTGGAACCACTGAAAGTAGGAAAATGAGGATAGGTTGGAGGTTTTGCATAAATATTTGTGTGAAACTAAAGAAACAGGAAACAAATCTCCTAGTTGCCATACTGTAAGGAGCCTTTTAAAGGACAATAAGGCAAAATAAAACCTGAACAAAATGAACGATTTGTCTCCACATTTCAGGTATGTCTCAGTATTCGACTCAAACACTTTATTTCTTTAATCAGTTAAGGGGAAATGATGATATAGCTTGGCAATGGGTGTAATTGATTGTTTATTAATCTAAAGAAAACCCTATAGTCACAGTTTCTATAGTTCACATCACTTCACCATTCAAATGACTCTGAGAACCACATTGGTACTGCTGAGATATAGTACCCACAGTTCCACTGGTTTTTTTTTGTTTTACAGTAATACAGTGATGGAGAAGAGTCTGTTCATACTTCTGTTTTACGCAGGTGAGAGAGATAAGTGTGTGTGTGTGTGTGTGTGTGTGTGTGAAACAACAGCATAGAATAGAAATGATACATGTAAAGATATGCATACTCTGAGAGGTTTTGAGAGTGCTGTACTGACTGTATATTTGCTATTGTCATATAACCAACGAAATGTTATGCAGCAGTTGATAAACACTGACTGTGCTGTGAATGTGACATAACGGACTGCAGGTTAAAAGGAAAATGAGGATTTATTGATGAGAGCAATGGTACAAAAACTATAGGCAAAAATGGAATCAGCAACAATGTCAGATGCATAAACCCAAAAGAGCAAAATGTCAAAGCCTATAAGGGATTTTAGCTCTGAGAGCGTGGGCGTGGATTACAGGAGGGGGAATTCCCCGAGAACTGAAAATTAAAAGAAGTAAATAGAAAAAAAAAACCCCTTGAAACAGAAAAAGTATGAAACCTGAAGAGGTACCAGACTTGGGCAATAATGCATACTGGGAATCTGAATTTACAATAAATAGTCATACAGTGAAAATCTATGAAATGCAGTGTGTCCCATAAGTCCAGCATCATGGAAGAAAACTAAAAAAGGCAAAACAAAAGCTTTTATGTAAATGTATTTAACTTGCTTAACTGAACTGAAAGTGCACAGGGCCGTATTGTTTTCCTAAAGATTATTATCATCATTATTATTTTTATTATTACACCCACCGAGTGGCAATGGTACCGTGGTGCTTGGGCCCGTCATCGCTGCTTGCAGCTATATTTATTATTTTTTAGGGCCCAAGCACTAAAAAGCATCTATCTATCTATCTATCTATCTATCTATCTATCTATCTATCTATCTATCTATCTATCTATCTATCTATCTAACTTTCTAGGTTTTGGGGGCTTTTGGGGCTCAAAAACTCATAAAATTTGGCTGAGCCCATGCATGTGGCTCACTATTCTGAGCCACCATCTGGCAGCAGGAAGTGTGTCACTTAAAACAGGCTTTTAAATAGTCTTCTTATATTTACCCAAATTGCTCCAGACGTGATCAGAGTAATGCCGAGACAGGGTTGATGTAAAATTGCTGAAGGACTCTTGATATTTTACATAGTGTTGCCTTGGTAATGCATCAAACTTTAATACTCATATCCTTGTATATTTGGGTGTTTTGAGGCTCTTAGCATGCTTAAAATTTCATGAAAGTTGGCACACGCCTCAGAGTTGTCAGTGGTGTAGGCAGAAGCTAAGACATGGGCGTGGAGAGGGGGGCTCTGTAGCGCCCCCTTTCGACGAATAAAAATTAGTCTGTAATAAAAAACAAATCGAGTGCAATAAAAAGTAATTAAGATAATATTTATCAATAGATTGTGAGGTGGTAAATAAGCCAAAATAATGATATATTAAATTAAACTAGGAGAATAGTTTGTTGAAATGGTTAGGATTTATAGCTAGCGTTGCTATATGGTGTTCCAATTTGAAAAATATGTGTGACAATATGTGTCTCTCCTTCTTTGAGCGCCTCCTGTTCTGAGGCACTTCACAGTTTGATCAATATATTAATGTGAGTGGTGGTTTAAAATAATGATGTAATAGTTGTTAACTTGTATTACACAAAGCATTTAATATTTCAAATCGAATATTAGGAGATGCCTTAAATAGGTATATACTTTAGTTGCACAGTTGAGACATTTAAGTGTTTCCTATATAGAAAATAATAAATATTTAAGCATATTTGCATAAATCAAAATAGGAAATAATAAAAGGTTACAATATGGAGGTCAATTAAGGAATGTAAGACTGTAAAACTGCATCAAAATTTTATCCACAGGAGTTGTCCCACAAATCCTGTCTCTCTCTCGTAAGTACTATCTGATCCAGCAGGGGCAAACATGGAATGATGCACAGGCTTATTGCCGAGCCATGTACAGTGACCTGGCTACAGTCGAAGGTGACGCTGACATGGAAAAACTGCAAAATGTAGCACAGAGAAATAATTTCAGTAGCTCTGCTTGGATTGGCCTTTATAATGACATCAACAGCTGGCGCTGGTCCCTTGGAAACCAACCACTAGGAACTATGACAAAGTGGAATTCAATAGAACCCAACAATGCGGGTGGACATCAGGAATGTGGTGCAATAAGTCCGTGGGGCTGGTTGGATAGAATGTGTGCAGAAGCCAATACCTTTATATGCTTTGATGGTGGGTAACATTTTGTTCACAGTGCCATTTTATTTGCTAACACAAACCGGATGAATATTACTGGGCATATTGTGTACAATGTTCTTGCTCAATGGTCACTTTTTCTCCTCCTGTGACCTGCTTACCTTTCTCTTCCAAAATACAATGAATTCAAATGAATTTTTCTTTTATCACAGACAGAAAGAATGGTAATGACAGGTACATTCACATTTCTAATCCGATGACGTGGCAAAATGCTCAGCGCTACTGCAGAGAGAAACACACAGACCTGGCCAGCTCAAGAGACGAAACTGAAAACTCAGTTATAAAGGGAATGACCACTGCGGCAACCTGGTTTGGCCTCTTCAGGGACTCCTGGAAGTGGTCAGACAAGACGACCTTGTCCACCATTACGTGGATGCCTGGAAAACCTGATAATTACCTGAAGAATGAAAACTGTGCTTACTTGAATAATAGTCAAGCTATTGACGCTCTTTGCTCAGACATAAAGCCTTTCTTCTGTTATGCAAGTGAGTTTCTGAGTTAAAGTTGTATTCAAAGTAGATTTAAGTTTAAAGAATGCACATTTAGTTTGGTATGTGTGTGCCTGTATATGCTTATGATTTATTATTATTTCTTTTAGTAATCAGGAAAATACAATTCATAAGACTGAAGGTCCTGTCTGATCAGTATGCAAACAATTCTGCGGTAAAGAAAGCTATCTTGGAGAAGGTGGGTCATATCTTCTTTAATATATAATAATGTATGATGTACAGTACCATCTTCATTAACGCCATCGTAATGTGAGTCTTCGTTAAGTTAAGGTGACGAATTAAAGGAAAGATCTGTGGCGGTCTTATGCTTGGTGGGGAAATTTGCTAACATACTTTTAGTCAACTTGTCCAATTGTTGCCAAGGATCTCTGCACAAAGGTATGACTGATCACCTTTGTGTGAAACATTTGATGAAACCTACGATGAAATATTTGTATCCTGTTGGAAGTGGTCTCCGGAAAGACAATTCCCCCATCCACATGGCATTAGGGGTCACTGAATGGTTTAATTAATATGAAAATTACGTGAATCATATGGTATGGCCTTTAAGTCATCAGTGAAAACCTATGGAAGCTTTTATACTGACATGTAAGCAGTCTCCACCACCATAACAGAAACATCACGAGAAGAAATATCTTGTAGAAGAATGGTGTTCTACCACACCAGAAGAGTTTCAGAGACTTATAGAATATATGCCAAGGCACGTTCAAGCTGTTCTGGTGGCTTGTGGTGGTAATTAGGACTTTCTCTCAGTTTTTCCTTTAATTTGTCCCCCGTCTGTAGGCTGTAATTATACATGTATTGTAAATATACTTTTCCTGCTGTATTGAGATTCTATGTTATTTTATAAGTCTGAATGAAGATTATTATTACTATTTTGTTTGTTAGATCAAGCAGAAAATGAAGGATCATGGGATAGAAGGGAATGCCATGGTGAAATGGAGAGAGCATCCAGGTGGAGTGGTGTTTTACACAGAGAAAGGAGATAATCTCTGAGTCTTCAACCATGTCTCTTTTAGCGCTTTTTGTACAGAGATGTAGAGATGTACTGCACTATTAAAGAGAATTTTAACAAAGCATTAAATCAGCCAGCTACCACATGCTTGTGTCCACCGTTAGCCACTTGCTTCAGACATGAGGTGGGCACGGACGAGCCATAGTCTGATCCTTCTGTGTTTTTTTGCAGATTTGCTGTGAGATGTGTTCAGTTTTGTTGTAGGTCAAATTCTTGTGTTATTTTGTGGTCTTTTTTTCGGATGTGATCTGATCGGAGAGGCATAGCAGTGGTGATCTGGCTACAACTTCTTCTAACTGAAATTCTGTGACATCGTTATAACATGACATGACTTTAACATAGTACCTATAGTGCAAAGAAGGGAGAAGAAACAGCAGCATACTTTAAAGCTTAAGTGGACCAGTGAGGTTCTGCTTATGTAGGATATGCTTACAGATCACAGGTACAGAAGCTGAATAATTAAAATATTACATTGCGTTGTGCAAGATTAGTTATCAAACCTTCAGTAATCTTCAGTGCTATTAATGGTGAATTATTATTTATTATAGCCTACAGGCTATAGCCACTTTTTAAATAAATGAATTATTAACAGAACAATTCTGGTCTGTTTTATAAACCTGTCTGAATTCACACTGAGGCCAAACTTTTTTTTTTTTGACTTCAGCTGAGCTCAATGTGACTGCTCTAAGTTAGGAAGTTTTATACACACACACACACACACACACACACACACACACACACACACACACACACACATATATATATGTATATATATATATATATTTTCTGTTACAGACTGTTTCTGCATCTCAGTATAGAGTTGGGGCTGAACTTTGTTTATCATTTGTGAAAGGAAGAGCTTTATGCTCTGAACAGGTCCTTTTGATGGTCATTCATCTTTGTTTTCCCTCCCTACATGTGTTATCAACAGCTGCAGGAAAAGGATATGTCACAAGGAATGGCAAACACTGTCCAAACAATTGGTTTTAACAAGCTGGAGGGTGTGGTTGGCAGAAAAACAAACGCTTTGATTTCTCCAATTTTTTACTTTCATTTTACATTTACGCCATTTGGCAGACGCCCTTATCCAGAGCGACTAACATTTCTTATCTTATTTATACAACTGAGCACTTGAGGGTTAAGGGCCTCGCTCAAGGGCCCAGCAGAGGCAGCTTGGCGGAGCTGGGGATCGAACTCACGACCTTCCGATCAGTAGCCCAACGTCCTGAGCTCCACTGAGCTACCACTGCCCGTTCAATCATTTATAGCATTGTGAAACATGGCCTTCTGTTGTAAAAAGAAAATGGATAAAGTTGAATCCGACCTTGTTATTGTCAACACTGGGTTAGAAAGTTAACATATATTAATACACCAGTAACCAAATTTCAGTACATAAATTAAGGTAATCAAATACACTATAAACTATCAATAATGGAAAACACACTAACGTATACACACAGTTATTACTTCATGCCAGTTATAACCACTAGGTGGCATTCAATTACAAGGAATCAATTAATCTTTTTACACACAAACAAATGTGTGTAAAAAACAAAACAAAACATACTGATGTAAAAGGAAGAATGGCAATATACATAACAAATGGTATTATGATATTCTTGCTAATTATTGCAGAGATATTAAATATTAACTCAGTATTAAACTTCAAACAGGTAGGACAGTACAATAACTTAGATGAACATAAATAAAGTACACAATAAAGTACTTACATATTTTCTCACATAGACACATAAACAAAGTTTTCTTCGAAACAGTATAAACAAGATGCATTGCCTGTGAAGATGCAGCAAGCACTCTCTCATGCTCATTGCTCTGATTTTATCAATAAATGGCAATACCACCCACTAGGAGGCACTAGGGCCTAATGGTCTGAGAGACGGACTTGTAACCCGGAGGTGAACCTGAAGGTCGTGGGTTCGAGTCTCAGGTCCGGCAGGGATTGTAGGTGGGGGGAGTGAATTCTCAGCGCCCTCTGCCACCCTCAATACCACAACTGAGGTGAGACCCTTGAGCAAGGCACCGATCCCCCAACTGCTCCCCGGGCGCCNGCACTTGGATGGGTTAAATGCAGAGCACAAATTCCGAGTATGGGTCACCACACTTGGCCACAAAGTCACTTCACTAGGAGATGGAAAAAAGGAAGGAACGAAAAGGAAGAGAGAAAAAGAAAAGCAGAAAAAAAGACAAGAAATGTTAAAGAATATAGAAAAACTAAGCTAAGTCATAAACTCCTCAGATTGAACTAAAGCAAACAGAATGTAGGTCTTTGGAATATTTAAATCTCACATGTTAACAAGATTAAGATATCAGTATAATCAGAAATGAATCCATCCTGCTGTCCTTCATTTTGGCTTGGAGAAGAAGCAGTTTTATGACAAACATTCCTGACTTCTTGTGTAGACATCCTCACTATACATTTGTAAAAATAGTTTTAACAAACCCGCTGGCATTGTCATAATAATTGCAATTATATTTAATAATATTCATGGTTGGTTTCCTATTTATCATGCAATGCACTTTCAGTTCTGGCTTGTCTGCTGAGTTTTCCATAACACATTCATCAGAATCACAGCCAGCTTCATCCGCACACATGCTGAGACATGGCAGAATGAATGAAAGGCTGACAGAAATGATTTTATTAAAAAAAAAAAAAAAAAAAAAAAGACAGGAGAAATGTTCCTAAAATGAACAAGATAACATAATGATAATATTATCTTTAATAATTTATAAAATAAATTAATAATTTATTTTAATGTACAATAACACGTTCACACTTTATGTAGCTCAAAGAATAACTGCCGTTAATTAAAAAAAAAAACAAAAAAACAAAAACCTTTAAAGCAAACTTAATGCTCTTGTAACAGACATTGTAACAGCTCGAGGAGGCTCGGTAAGGTGTATAAAAAAAACACAACAATATCCAATACATCAAAAGAAGCAGAAAGATCAAAAATAGTCCACAGAATATATCTGCTCCGAACTTGAACTAAATAAAGGTGGTGGCAAGACTTCGCAGCATGTGCATGATTGCATGCGCTTCATACAGTCTGTGAACAGGAAGTGATGAGGTAATGGTGGAAGTATCTTCGTATTCAATGCACAGAGGTGTAATGTCGCTGGCAGAGGTGACAGTGCTCTTCTTCCGCTTCATTCTGTTCTTATGCGTTTAACATTCTATAAGACATGCTATAGACGTATTGGTAAATTCATTCAGTTCCAAAGCCAAACCAAGTTTAAAAGAAATGCACTTCGACATGCCTCAAACTGCTCCGAAGTCCCAGTGGTCTGTAAAGAGCGTGCAGGAGTTTATTTAAATGCCAGTAAAGCAGTCAAGCTAAAGGGCAAGTGAGGGCATTTCTATATATACAGCATGTAATTTGGCCTGACTGGCAGATTTGTACGTGATCTAAGTGTTGAGCTCCTATAAATGCACTTCCATCATTTTCAGAAATGACAATTTACATGAAGTATTGACATTCTTTGACGGTAGCTATTTTAAAGATATTAGATAACGCAAGAAAGATCGTTTAGAGAGTGAGTGTGTGTGGATGTACTCTGCTCTCCACACACAATTGTCAATATGTTTATGAAAATGATAAATTAAATTCAACACATTACACATTAAAGCTAGACAATGGAGCGTTTTCTATTTGTGGGTAATTTTTTATTTTTTAATTTTTAATTTTGGGGGCAGTCGTGGCCTAATGGTCTGAGAGTCGGACTTGTAACCCGAAGGTGAACCTGAAGGTGGTGGGTTCGNGCACCGATCCCCCAACTGCTCCCCGGGCGCCGCAGCTAAAATGGCTGCCCACTGCTCTGGGTGTGTGTTCATGGGTGAGTGCGTGTTCACTACTGTGTGTGTGCACTTGGATGGGTTAAATGCAGAGCACAAATTCCTAGTATGGGTCACCACAAGTCACTTCACTCACTTTTACAAGCTAATTTCGATATAAGTTCAAACGTATCACCTATATTATTAAGGACTCTTGTACACAAGGAGGTATTTTCTTGTAAAACTCTTTTGCCAAATCTTGACTTTTGTGGCTCAGGGGATCATTAATCCTCAGAAAGAAAGCTCTCTCTCTTTATTTGCCAATTATTTGGCAATTATGGTCATTATTTAAATTATATTGATTCTAGCGCCACTGCCACAAATGGAACATAATTGTTTTAGTCCAATGGGCTGACCATTATGAAGTTAAAATGCCTTTTGAATAGAGCCAACAGGATCCAAGTTGCCATGCAACACTTAGAAGAAGAGATTTTCTCTGTTATTAATTCTCGATTTCTCCAGTAAGTCTCAACTGATATAACCTCATTTCTTATTGTGCTGCTTGGGGTTTCTGAAAGCTGTGAGGTTTTTCCTGCTAGCACTTTATGGATCTGACAAAGCATTTAATTTACTCTTAGGANGCAGAAGTTAAAAACGCATCCCTGCACATACCAGGGTTTATCAGATTCAGTCTGTCCCCCAGCCTCCACTCAAGGACACAAACAGGCTGTGAAAGCTGGATGCGGTTTCTACAGCTTCCTTCCAGGCATTGCACAAATTGGCACAAGCCAACTGTAATGAAAAATATGCCAAGTTTAGGGTTAGGGTTAAGGTTAGTGGTTATACTTCATTCCTGAATAATGCAATTGAATCCTTCCTGCTGGTTAGAAACGTTATGAAATGTGCATGAGGTTGGCATTACTATGTTCCAACATGTAAGCTTAGATTGAAGAAAGTCCTGGAGAGTCTTGTGAACCAGAATGTATTATTGATGTTGACATGGTGGACCTGAGACGTGAGGTGCCTATCTCCTCCATCTCCTGCACGGTCTGACAGCTGCGCTTTACATCTCACATTGCTGAATATTAATGAAATTCGATCTGACTCCTTAATGCAGGAAATATCTTATCCGGACGTACAGTAGAGATGTCTTTTATTGCCTTTTATTTTAATCATGACATTTAGCTTGCAGGATTTAAAAAAATGGTACAATAGTTTGGACTTTTGTCACAACAGCCTTGGACAATATCCCTCCTCATCAGCAAAGGTCACTATCTCCCCTTATCTCTTGTTCCCCTCCTGTTCCCTTTTCAGTAGCACTTACACTATCTCTAAGGGCACTATTGCCGCAAGGGCTCTCTGTCCACTCTCTGTGCAATTTATTGGTCATGTTTATTACACACTACTTATACTACTACATCTAATTTACTGTAATGTTTTTAATGCTACTTTGTCCTGCTGCTTCATCTGCTTATTATACTCTTCTGCATCTTTACACTACACATTGCACACAGCTACTATTTATTTCACTACCTTTTGCACTCTTTTCACATACTGTGACTGCAGAAATAACAGTTATCACCTGCACTTATTAGGCATACATACCAGCTTGTATTTGTACATAATCCCCCCCTCTTTCTTCTCCTCCTTCCCCTTCATCTTCTTATGTTCCCTACAAGCATTTCAGTGGACAACCGTCCCTGTCATTTTGTGCAAATGGCAAACCACTTCGAACTTTGAAGAACCAGTTCCCAATATTTTCGTGTGGACAATTGTGACAGAGGTCGCTTCAGAACGGTGATGATGCCACTGTTACCTAGTCGTGTAAGTTCTGAGCCATGTTATTCTGTGTGCCTTACCTGTGTTTTTGACCTTTTGCGATTCTCTGTTTTGACAATTGACTGCTTTGGATTATCCCTGCCTGGTTTTGACATTTTGGATGATAACTGTGTATGACCTTATGTTTTGCTTTATGCTTTTTGGATTGTTTTTACGTGGTTGTGTGTACGTAGTGTAATTGTGTTACGTACATGCATACATATACACACGTACATACATACTTGCATACATACATACATCAAACATGATTTTTTGCACCATCATTTCAGTCTTGTCTGTTGAGTTCTTCCATAATAAATCCAGCAGAATCACAGCTAGCTTCATCCACACACACGCTGCCACACAGTAGAAAGAATGAACTACTCTCAGCAATGATATTATTACAGCTTGTGGCGTTACAGATTAGAAGAGTTATTACTCATACCATTGCTCATCGTTATCTGAGCATTGGACTGCATTAAACTATAGTTATACAAACCAGTTAATTAAATGAATGAACTGTTTTTTTTTTTCCAGAGAAGAATGTAACACTTAATAAATATACCATTGACCCTTGGCCCTATACAGTCAACCCAATAGAGTATGCGTTTCACTTACTGAAGACAAGACTGAAGGCAAAAAGACCCACAAACAAGCAGCAACTGAAGGTGGAGTGAATGGCAGTGAAGGCCTGGTGAATCCATTGTGGTGGTGTATAAAGGCAAAATCACAAAAACTCTTTCATTGTCCAAATACTTCTGGACCTGACTGTATATTCCATATGAATGTTCATCGCTTCATTCATTTTCATTAAGCACTTTCATGACAGGGTTGTGGTGGATCCTGAGCCTATCTCTGGGCCTGAGGCAGCAATACATCCTAGATGGGATGCTAGTCCATTGCAGGGCACCACACACACGTGCACACACACACACACACACACACACACACACACACACACACACACACACACACACACACACACACACACATTCACTTATTTCTATGAGCAGTTTACTGGAACCAATTCACCTACCTGGACATTTTGGGAGATGGGAGGAAATTGGAGAACCCAGAAGAAACTCATGTGGACACAGGAAGAACCCTGAAACACCACATAGACAGTAACCCAACCTCAGGATTGAACCTGGGATTCTGTACCACCGGGGCACAATATTGATATGCTAAAGCCAGTTTCATCTTAAAATAAGTCATAAATTAATGTTGTCCTATAGACAAAGTAATTGTATGTAACCTGTACAGTTTGGCTTGTATGAACCTTGAATGTGGGTTACTGTAGGAATTACAGTAGTCTTTAGCCTCTTAGCATTTTAATTAAACAAGTTAAAACTTGCAGGTACACTTCATTTGTTAAACTGAAATTAATCCATTAGCACAATTAAACCTGCACTTTCCTCTCTAGGCAGAAGCCTGATATCTGGTTGACTTTACACTATTAGTTAATGTAGCCAACTTGCAAGAACTTTGCTGCTGCCTTGCACAGATCCTTTTGTATAATTCACTTCAACCCAATAATTCAGCACTTTTACTAAGTTACTGATGAGAGAAATAGGCTCAAACCACTTGTATTCACCAACACTTCTGAATAATGACATAGTCTCAGGTAACACGTCCCTGCTCTTGACTGAGGAAAGTTCATATACTCCAAGTTACTGCTCTTGACTGAGGAAAGTTCATATACTCCAAGTTACTGATGTTTTTGCTTCCTCTGGCAGTCGTGGCCTAATGGTCTGAGAGTTGGACTTGTAACCTGAAGGTCGTGGGTTTGAGTCTCGGGTCCGGCAGGGATTGTAGGTTGGGGGAGTGAATGACCAGCGCTCTCTGCCACCCTCAATA
>CM074966.1:14459686-14470917 GCA_037577455.1 Pangasius macronema | reverse complement strand
GGGTTAAATGCAGAGCACAAATTCCGAGTATGGGTCACCACACTTGGCCACAAAGTCACTTCACTTCACTTCACATGTTAAAAATCCAACCCAATCCAGCAGCAGTAACTAGATACAGATTGAGACGAATACTTCCAACTTTCTGCACTATAAAATACTGCACTTTATTCTTGGACTTTATGTTTGATTCAGTCAATCACTCAGAAGTTTTGTTTCAGTCAATCACACAGAAGTTTGTGGAAAAAGTTTGAAGTTCTCATTCTGTGCCTTGATGCCATTTTAATAGCCTTTTTTTTTTTTTTTTTTTAGCACACTGCTGACACTTACTACTGAGTGTTGCTCATTTTCCTTTCTGGGTGCATAATGTGGCATATACACTCTTCCTGCCTGCATGCTGCCTATTATTTGCTTTGTAATCAAATTCTTAATAATCCAGTCCAGCTTTAAGATGTCCCTTGCCTCCTGTCTAAATTTCACCTTTAATGTATACATCACTGGTTCACTAGCACTAATTAAAAAGGCAGTGCGAGGCTGTGCTCTCTGCTCCTGAGGCAGGCTAATTTTTAAAGCAGCTAATTGGTCTCAGTGGTATTGCTAGTAAAACTTTGCTAACTGTATTTACTTAAAATATATAAGAGCTACAGTCGTTTTCTCACCAGCCTCTCTTTTTTCTCTCTCTCTCTTTTGAAGTTTTCCCTTGCGAAACAGCTTTAATTCGGAATGTTAGAAACTGCTATGAAGACTTCTTCCAAAAATGCTAAATAAATGCCTCCTTTTTTAATAATCGGTTTATGTGGGGCATCCACCATACCAAGTGTTAAATAAAACTTTTTTGTTTTCTGAAACACAAATTTAGAAGAAAATTTAGATTTTGGAATTCTGTAATATTTTTGAGAGAAAATTCATTTTTCATGTTATATTCATATTATTGTACCAAGAAGATTAACCCCATGAGCTCTGTCGTCCAGTGTATTTTATTTACTAGTGATTTAAGTCCATTAAGCCACTTCTGCCCACTAAGCCACTGACTACATTTACATTTACATTTATGGCATTTGGCAGATGCCCTTATCCAGACTGACTTACATTTATCTCATTTATACAACTGAGCAGTCAAGAGCTAAGGGCCTTGCTCAAGGGCCTTTGAACTGTTTCCTTTGAACTGTAGTGATTCAGAAAATTAATGAACCTGTTCAGAGTAATGTTTCAGCCACTAGCTCGGTGTAAAGAGCCTTCCTTATGGGTGTTGTTATCAGGCCGGTGGTGCCAGTGGCCTCTTTCCCTCAACAACAGTTGTTCATCCCACTACAATTTCTCACTGTCAGAGTTTCTGCGCTGTGGAACTGCTCTCCTCTACTTCACTCTGAACTCTTTAACCAAGCAGGATTGGGATCTCATGAGCAGAAATGAACTGCATTGCCCTTTAAAATGGTCAGCAAGAGAATAATAGGGTTCAGGAATGGAGCTAAAGTGTTTTAACACACATGCTCATCAAAATGGTGTCAATACTGAGTCCTGATTTAATGACATGCAAAGTCAAGATGGACTTTAACTGCTGTATCGCAGTTGAGAGATTTTCTTCTATTCAAAGTAGCCTTCTCTGTATTTTCTGATCACATCACAGAGCAGGTTAATGTAAAACTGATGTAACCTAAAAATCCAGGTATTATTACCAAAGCAACACAAACCACATTCAGGCTTGTGGACTGTAGAGCCACCTGCTGTTCCTGTTAATGTATTTCACTGGAGATAAGGGACGATTAGAGTCAGTGAAGCCCACTGCTTTATGAAGCTCTCTGAACACAGTTTAATTGCTCCCACATGCACAGTTAATGTCTAATTGCTTAGCACTGCTTAGCCTCCATCCTCTTCTGGATTAAGGATGGAGCTGCTATTTTCCTCCTCAGTCCACTCCTGTCTATATATATATATATATATATATATATATATGTATACCTAACCATGCAATGATTATATTAGTGTTATCCAGACAAGTGCTTGGAGACTGTGTTTATGTGGTATGATCGCTAAGCAGAGATAAATCTTATTAGATATCGAACCCCCCCAATTTTTTTCTTTAGTTAAAAGCTTACAATTAAACATGCTACAGTTAAGATTTTCTTTTCAACCATTAACAATGGACTTTCTAATCAAATATTAGTTTGCAATCCTTGTCAGGTCAACTCAACTTCCCAGAACACACCATGGCATACAAACATGGCCGCTACAGACTACAATCCCCAGCACAACACTCAATAGTCACGTTGATCATCTCCCGAGTTCTAATCACACACACACACACACACACACACACACACACACACACACACACACACACACACACACACACACCTGATTCCAATCACACTCACACCCCATATAAACAGACCTTGGACATTCATTCAGTATGAAGTATTGCTCGGTGTGTGTAACCTGACTTGCCATGGTGTTTGGTTGGGTGTTTGGTTGGGTGTTTGGTTGGTTGGGTGGTTGGTTGGGTGGTTGGTTGGGTTTTGCTATGTTTTGCTATGTTGTACTGTTTGCTGATTGCCTGAACCCTTGCCTGTTTTTTGGCCTTGATCTTGTGACATTTGATTTATCATGAAATGGATTTTAAGTGGAGGAATCAAGCGTGTTTAGATGACCCCAAGTAACGTCATTTGATATTTCATACAAAATTATTATAATAAATTAAATAATTAAATAATTGTGTTTTTTGTGACAATTATCCGGTGTCATCCTGATGAGGATGGGTTCCTTTTTGAGTCTGGTTCCTCTCAAGGTTTCTTCCTTATGTTCCTTATGTTGTCTCAGGGAGTTTTTCCTTGACACCGTCACCTCTGGCTTGGCCATTAGGAATAAATTCATAAGTTTAAAATTTATATCTGTAATGCTTGTCCAATGTTAAAAGTGCTATGCTGATAAAATTGAATTGAATTCAGTTCAAGTAAACATGATCAAATATGTGAAAAATATGAAGTTATTAATGAGAGAAAGTCACTTGATGCCCTTTTTCATACCAAAATGTGTTTCATGGGGATGGAATATTTTCTGAAGATGTTTGGAATAGAGTAGAATAACACACACACACTCTTATTGGAAAATAATCAACTTTGTGGCAGTACCTGTAACTTCACTTACTGTCAAGCTGCATTACACCAACCTGCCATTGATTGAAACATTATGTCCAGAATATGTAGGTGAAATCTGAATACAAATGATTTTTGCTCATGTCTCACTGTTTAGTGGATAAATGTACAAAAACTCGCATGCATCAAAATTACAGTCACCCAAAATTTCTATAATCCCTTACGCAAAAAGTTAAAATGATACAAGCTTGCAGGTTTAATCAGCATTGTTGTAGCTGGACATTTTATGGCTCTGTCGGTAAGCAGGCAAGACATTTGTCCTTTACAATGTCGACTCATTAACGTCTGTGTGATGGAGTGTGCAGCCTTGAAGTGGCTCAGACACATGAACAGAGGGTTAAGCAACTTGGCTCCTCTGTCATCTGGCTGTTAAAGCCAAGAGCAGGATGCTTTGAGAACAGTGTGCAGGTCAAAGCTTTATTCACCACTAATCTCTGTTACACTGCCGAAACCTGACTTTCATCATCTGCTTATTGCGTTTATTATCATACTGATGGGAATTGTATAAAATCTCAGCAAATGTATGTGTGTAGCTGAAACAATAAAGCTGTGTTCATCCAAGCAGCTTATTCCTTATTATATCAGTGGCTCGTGACCATAGATTTTGGTGGGAAAAGACAACATCAACTTTAAAGCCTCAAACAAAATTAAGTCACACTTGATTTATGCTATAAGCTACTATCTAGTGAATTTTAGAATACCCGCATAATAGGCAGTGACATACAGTCATCCAGCACACAGCATGTTTTGAGACATTTTAGATATATCTTTGTTCAACTGGTGGAGTGTTTCCCATTGCAGTTATAATGATATAATCAAAAACTAGACAGACATGAAACTAGCTCAAAAGATTCATGGATTAGAAAAAGGAAACGCATTTTCCTTCCTTTTCTCAGCCTTTGTATGGGTACAAGGTCATTGTGGTGCACACGCAATTCTGATATATGGATATTATCCACTCCATAATCCCCCTTTCCCTCTTCCAATCTTTGCAACATACAATATGTTACAATAGAACTGTTTCTGTATCATAGACATCCCATATGCACTTACATACTTACTATAAAACAAGATCTTGGAGGCCACAGATACGTTTAATCTAGCCCAATTTTGTGTGAAAAACACAACCTTGTAATTAACTGTCCTGTCTGTAGCTCCTCCTCCAATGAAAATGTTCACAAGGTGAGCAGGGGGCAGTGTGATTCCTACCCTAATGGACCTCTATTGTGCAAGTTCCCATTTAGATCTGTTAACTCTATGGATGTACTGTATATGGGGTGATGAGCATGCTGCCCCTTGATTGTGCAAGAAGGGCAAGAAAATCTGGTCACTCTATGACTCTATGACTCTATGAAGATTATCATTTGTTTGTTTAATGTGAGTCTCTAATTCCAGAGCAGTTTTAATCAGTACTGGCAAAAACACCCACATCCTGCTTTGGCATGCTGGTCTGAAAAAAGAAGACAGTCCACTAATCCTTGCTGAACAATTCAGTCACTATAGTACGGTAGGGGATTCTGGCTAGTCAGAGACACTGTGCTTCATTCAAGAGCAAGTGATAATGCGATGATGGACAACCTGAAACATCATCCTGTAGTCTGCATTTATTTTGCAATCTATTTTTTACTCTCCTGTACATGCTGATCCTCTGCCTGGAAAAAAGAAACCTGCAGATGCTGTAGTTTTCAGCTCTGCCTCCAACAAAATCCCCAAATGTGATTATAGCTGATAGACTTTATTTAGAGTTAATCAACATCAGAGCTAACCAAATTTTGCAGACTTTGCTTGGGGCTGGAAAACTTCAGGATGGTTTGAACCTTTTGGTCCAAGGATATTAAATATAAGAATTATATTATGTATTATCGACACTGAAATTTCATTTCATCCTACTGCAACATTTTCTCTGAAGTTGTTTTCATTTTTGTGACAAATCTAATTTGTTCAGAGTTAAGTTTAAAGAAAACGTAAAGGTGTATATGATCTATGGCTTGGGTTATCACAGGACACCATCAAGTATATATTATATTACATTGCAACAAAGCTTTGGCTCACCTTTAACAAATCAAGGAGCTCTAGGAGCAATAAAATAAAAGCCTGGCACTTTGTTTAGAGGCTGTTCTCTCCTCTCAGTGAGTGGCTCTGACAGCCTCCTTCCCCTCTCTTAGCTCGCATAACATCATCTGAAGCGTGGCTCCTCCGCAGATGCATCTCCATACATCGAAAAATGATTTTTCCTCCAAAGACTTGTGTACTCGTTGAATGTCAGACCCCATGTTTAACTCCTACATGCTGAATGTCAGGCAGCATTCGTGTCTGGAACTGAGAAAGAAACCATCCCTCATGTTGAGGATTTTAACTCCGAATGACTCTCACTATCTATGGCCTATAGAAAAACTGGTTCTATCTTAAAATATTTCCACGAGGTATTTTGTGCACTGATGTCAGATATGCTCATACTATCACCTAAAGCATTGTTTTCTAAGCATTGGTAGATTTCAGTGCCCTCGTACAGTCATGTTAAATAAAATTAACGTCAGCATGTTAAGCTACTTCTCAAATCAAAGCAACTATATTCACTGTGATATTTAAAAAAAATTGTGTGACTGTTGCAGATGAGTGAACTGCACAGTAGAGCAGTTTCTCACGTCTTCTATCCTTGGATAGTCTGTCTGACACGGGTGCCCACTGTTGCTTATTTTTAGACTCCCTCTGAGAGGTCGAGAGAAACTTAGGAGAGTGCAGCGATGTCAGATATGGCATAAGAGGAAAGCTGGGACACCCAGTACGTCTCACACTGGTTCATCTTCCTCATCTGTTTTTTAACAGTGATGCAGTGCAGACTGAGATCAAAGACAGCAAATTTCATTAAGTCATAATTTGAGAAACTTCACTGTACCCATGCATACAGTACTTCCCCTTGCGATTCTGGTTTTTATTTTTTATTTTGGTGAGGAAAACCAGTTGAGGAGTATGGCATGGACCAATGGGCATATGGATATGGAATATAAGATCCTTAAAAAAATCCAAAAGCCACACAACATACAACTTGCCACACAATCTCATGTTTCTCTTGGACTTTGAAAGACAATGTTAATTGTGCTGTCTCATTGAATGGTGAGTAGAGTAGAATCTCATAGGGTGAGGAGCTTGACAATCTGGGAGAACCTTAGAGAAGAACCACTGCCCCTCAAAATCAAGATCAGCCAGTTGAGGTGGTTTGGGCACCTTATGAGGATACCCCCTTGTTGTCTCATGCTAGACCGGTATCAGACACATCTCACTTGGACGAAGACCCCCAGGGCAGACCCAGGACACAACGACTAGATTATATTTCATATTATGCAATTGGCTTAGTAATGTCTGGGAATCCCCCAGGAAAAACTGGAATCTGTGGCCAGGGATAAACAAGTCTGGGGTGACCTTCTCAGCCTGTTTCCACTGTGCCCCCAGGAAAAGTGGAAGTGGGCAAAAAAGAATAATGTGATAACAGACAACTCCTAGAAACCCCTGGTCCCTCTTCCATGATAAATTAGTCCCTGAATGTTTTTCCCTGCTGATTATTTACAGCTAAAATTCTGCTGATGTCCACATTCATGCACCGTTATATTTCAATCCTTCCTGCTGTTTCAGAGTATTACTTACTTGCTTCTACTTATGATGCAAGCTTATGCTTGTCTTTGGGTGTTCAGTGCTTGTTTTTTTAAAGGCCTTATTTTTGTTTTCAGTTAGCTAGTTGGTCACCGTTGACACAATTTTGCAACAAAGAAATCTCTCACCGAAACAAGCTGGATGAAAAATGGGATTAGGGGTGTCTTGCGATTTATCAATAGCAACAAGAATTCCTCAGCTGGTTATGTGCATGGGAGGGAGAATTGTAAGAATTCCAAAATGCATTATGAGCTTTTTGGTGAGCCTTTCTAATATAAGTAGCAGGACATAACCATAAACTTAAGCATGCAATAGAAACTTTATTGTGTTTTAATTTTTTCTTGTTAATGCAATTATCGCAGTGTTGTGTTCCACTATGGATCTGTGGTGCAAATAGAACATTACGCTCTTTTTTTTGCGATTTAATGAGCTTTATTGCATCATTTAAAAATGTTTCCAGTAGTTATGTTTCCCTAACAAACAGCAATAATTAAGTCATCTGCTATGCAAGTGCAAACATCAACCCCTGAGTGGATCTGAACTCCGCAGAGACATCCACTAACGTGAATTTGAGTCAGAGAACTAGGTTGATTTATATAGGTCCCCCTTGTGCCGCCAAACCACCTCTGACTCATCGAGACATGGACTTCACAAGACTTCTGAAGGTGTGCTTTGATATCTGGAACCAAGACATTGGCAATTTTGGCTGTGTAGTCCCGTAAATGGCGAGGTGGGGAATCCATGGATCAGACTTCTTTGTCCAACACATCCCACAGATGCTCAATTGTAGATGATTGTAGATCTGGGGAATCTGGAGGCCAAGTCAACACCTTGAACTCTTTGTCATGTTCCTCAAACCATTCCTGAACAATCTTTGCAGTGTAGCATGGTTCTTTAGGTAGGTCGTAGGTGTCAAAGTAACATCCACATGAATGCCAGGCCGTAAGGTTTCCCAGCAGAGCATTGCCCAGAGCATCACACTACCTTCTTCCCATAGTGCACCCTGGTGCCATCTCTTCCCCAACAAAGCACACGCACTCAGCTGTCCACATGATGTAAAAGAAAATGTGATTCATCAGACCAGGTCACCTTCTTCCATTGCTCCATGGTCCAGTTCTGATGCTCTCATGACCATTATAGGTGCTTTCAGCGGTGGACAGGGGTCACCATGGGCACTCTGACTGGTCTGCGGCTACACAGCCCCATACCCACAAACTGCGATGCACTATGTGTTCTGTCATCTTTCTATCATAGCCAGCATTAACTTTCTCAGCAATTTGTGCTACAGTAGCTCTTCTGTGGGATTGGACCAGATGGGCTAACCAACCCTCTGGCTTGCTCATTAGGGATAAATTCACATATTTACAATATATATTTTTGGAATCCATTTATTTCTGTAAAGCTGCTTTGTGACAACGTCCATTGTTAAAAGCGCTATACAAATCAAATTGAATTGAATTGAATGTATGTATGTATGTATGTATGTATGTATGTATGTATGTATGTATCATTCAGCTGTTAATTAATCTAATGTGTTAATCTACCTTCAACATCAAGGCTTTATTACTAAATATGTTTTAAATAAATAAGGTATTGCATTGCTTCAATTAAACTCAAACAGAATGTTGGGTTGCAGATCTCGACCTGCACTTCACTCCGCTGTGAGGAGGTAACCTGGCTAAGGGTGTCAAATCTTTCCATCTTGGCATCCAATTTGCCACAACAGATCTATTCAGTAAGGAGGCTGAAAAGGCATTACGACCACTAGAGAGAACAGCAGTTCTCGCAGACTACTTTAGGGGCCCAAACAAGATTCTGTGACTTGATTGCCGAATTCTGCTGTGGGCAGATTCAGCAGTAGAGGAGGAAAGGCATGTACTGAATGATGAGGTCAGTCATAGGCCAGTGCACCTTGTCCCCGAGGGCCTCGCCTGCTCTGCAAGGGGGAGCAACAGTCGGCAATGTATTGACCTGGAATTGCCGAAGTGCTCCACCTGTTTGCCCTGCCAACATTTTCCGAGATCTGAGGAATCACTTCTGGGTGCATATGCCATTCTTCTGAGCGTATGAGTTGTCTGTCTTTGTAGCTAACTTGCAGACACTGTGGGAGTGATGGATGACAAGGCACGCAAGCTAAGAAGGAAACCCAACTCACCTCTGAAGAGATGAAAGGAGATGATAGGAGTCGATCATAGTTCCACAGATAGCTCCAAGCAGCACCAACACTTGTATGAGGCAAGAATTATCAACAGCTAAATACTTATTGTGCATGTGTAACTGCGAGACTATAGATCACTCTAGACTGCTGACAGGAATTGACAGGAGTACTATCCATTGCTGGGCCTTTAATAAAAGCACAGTACCTTTGCCAGACATCTTTGGCAGAGCATGTTTACTGTACTTTACATGTCAGACTGTCCACCAGGGATGATATGGTATGATGCATTTTGATTATAAAATGTCTTCATAATTCATAACTTCGAACAGTCAAGAAATCTGTTTGAGTAAAAATTTATTATATGTTTTTCTGGGCACAATTCTGAAAACAAAAATAGTGGATTCTGGCTCAGACCAAATATCGCCAAATATTTCTGTTGGATTAATACGTGAGTGCCCTGAGTAAAAGTCATTTTGTCCGTTTGGAAAGCTGCATAGAATGGTTA
This sequence comes from Pangasius macronema, assembly GCA_037577455.1. NCBI lineage: Eukaryota > Metazoa > Chordata > Actinopteri > Siluriformes > Pangasiidae > Pangasius > Pangasius macronema. Next base: position 14,461,457 of record CM074966.1, on the reverse strand, counting down.
CTGATTAATGGCCATATTACACAAAAGGCCATTTGTTATTTGCAATATTTATGAAATAACCAGAAAAGCACTTGTTATTTAACCAACATGCTAGATTAATTATACAAATGAACTGTGAATGTCCACAACTGGCTAATAGTTTGCCTTTTTGGTCATAAGAAATTTGTCTTTATTTGACCTTTATTTCAGCAAAAAGATGCTCAAGCTTATACCAACGTCTCATTAGCCACCCAGCTGCACATATTACTCATATAGACAAACACAGAGGCACATGTACTGTCATTATTTTTATTGACAGTTATTTGTATTGACAGTGGTGACGATATGGGACAAACGGCTTGCAAGGTTCTTAGTTCAAATCCCAAACCGCCACAGCTGGGCCCTTGAGCCCTTAACCCTCAACTACTCTATTGTATAAATGAAATAAATGTAAATCGCTCTGGATAAGGGTGTCTGCCAAATGCCCTACATTTATTCTGAAGCACATATTCAGCTTGTGCATTGCAACTAGACTCTTCATTTTGTGTTATCATTAGTGGACTTGGAAGCACGACCAAGTCCTGTAAATTTGTCAAGAGATTTGACAAGGAACTGAGAATTTTCTGTAAATAATATCATTAAAAGCTTTACAGGAAATCTTCTCATTTTCAAGTGGAGCGTTTTAATGCAGAATTACCAGTTGTATGGTTTGAGTGGTTCATTGCAGGGTTATAAGTAAGTGATGCCAAAAAAGTATTTGTCAAATGACAAATAAAAGAAGTGTCATAAAGGTTTGTGTAGACGAAAATCTGTTTAGCTGTGTAAATAAACAGACACAGCAAGAGACTTGAAATAAAGTGGGAAAAAAACAGGGGTGGACTAATGATAAATTCATTAGCTTGCCCACCAGGCAAGTAAAAGCTCCAGTGTGTTGCCCAGTCCGATATTTTGCTTGCCTGGAAACCTAATTAGGCTAAAACCTGTGATGTAACCCCTAAGTATAACAAAGCTAATTAAGATCATTAATACAGACTAACAAGGTTGAGGACTACAAGTACCTGGGTGTCCACATAGACAATGGATAAGATGGATGGGACTGAAAACACTGAGGCTCTGTACAAGAACGGTCTGCGCCGCCTGCATTTTCTCAGGAGACTACAATCTTTTAGTGTCTGCAGAGGTATGCTGCAGATGTTTTATCACTTGGTTGTGGCCAGCATCATCTTCTATGCTGTAGTGTGCTGGGCCAGCAGGGTGAAGGCAGCCGATGCCAGTAGACTCAATAAGCTCATCAGGAAAGCGGGTTCTGTACTGGGAGTGGAACTGGAGTCTTTGGTGGAGGTGTCAGAGAGGAGGATGCTGAGGAAACTACACAGTATAACGGACAATGTCTCTCATCCCCTGCACGACACGCTGGAGGCACATCGAAGCACCTTCAGCTGTAGACTAAGACCACTGAGGTGTACCACAGAACGCCACAGGAGGTCTTTTATACCAATGGCCATCAATCTGTATAACTCCTCCCCCTTCTGAAGTTGTAACATCAGACACTGAGAATAATAGTATCATTATCATGTGCAATACTATTATTGTTACTACTTATTACTTTTCAGTATCACTGACAGTACGTCTGTGAATAATAATATCAATATCATGTGTAATGTCAATTTCTACTTTTCACTCTACTTTTCTACTTCTCCACTTATTTTTGTCTTCTTCTTCTTCTTCTTCTTCTTTCGGCTTTTCCCTTCAGGGGTCACCACAGCGAATCATCACTCGCCACCTATCCCTA
>CM074966.1:14411248-14438211 GCA_037577455.1 Pangasius macronema | reverse complement strand
ACTGTGTGTGTGCACTTGGATGGGTTAAATGCAGAGCACAAATTCCGAGTATGGGTCACCACACTTGGCCACAAATCTCTTCACTTCTTTGTTGTCCCAGTTTTTTTTTTCTTTTTACTTCCTGTGTTTTGGGATATCTCTTGGTTGTTTTTGTCACTAATAAAGAAGTTCTGTATGTTGCATCCATCTCCCTAGACTCATATGTCATTCAGTTTAGACATGCTTGTTATATTTAGGCTTGGACACCATGCGAGACATAACAGTGGCTCAATTTAGCCTTTCCATATTTCAAGGACTTTTCTCCTGTCCAAATGTGTGGGCAGGGAGTGTTGACATCTTGTCAAACAGTACAGTGAGGCTTAAGCTGAAGATGTTAATCGAGAGGGAGGTGTTGTGGTGGCAGCAGGAGGGCAGGTTGCCTGGATTAGGTCCATTTGTCCCGGAGATTCAGTCCAACAGGGCAGCTGGGGCGTCTTGGCATCAGATACAGATCCATGACCTGACTCGAATTCTAAATACCTTTCGATAGAGAGAGGCTGAAAATAATAAAAACATCCACCTTTACTGTCAGGAAATCCTGTATGGAACAAGCCCAGCTGCTCTCTGTGATATGCGTCCATCTCGTCTGCGCCTAATGAGCAGCCAATATTGCAACCACCTGTTCGCCTGCGCCGCATTATGATTCACAAGTCATTAAGGGTTCAAAGGATTTGAAGGGATAAATTTAAATGAGGGTTTATTAATAAACCAATATTTATTCAGAGCTTGGTACTTTATTAGCAAAGCTTATAGAAGCTGGACGGAGCAGTGGCATGTTTGTACTGTGATTACATCATATTGCTCAGTGTGTGTGTATGTGTGTGTTTGTGTGTGTGTGTGTGTGTATGTGTGTGTGTGTGTGTGTGTGTGTGTGTGTGTGTGTGTGTGTTCAACCAAAATCAAATTTTAAAGGTAATTTGGGAATTATTTATAAGAAATATGACTTTTTTGTGTGAATTTATTTGTAATACTTATGTCTGGCTGCACTTTAACCTGTTTCTGAAGCACTGACAACAGCCACAAGCTTACACAGTCTTGCGCAATAAATCTGGGAAAGGTTTTGTGTCTTAGAAACATTGAAAACCCAAACTTCTCTGAAACTTGGAGCTCGTGTGAAGTGAGCCATAATATTAATTGGTGAACTGAGAGGTGCAGTGAAGAACATTGATTATCTCATTACAATGGCACCTGTCATAGGGTGGGATATATTAGGCAGCAAGTGAACAGAGCAGCCCTAAAACAGGTCTTGTGAGGCATGCAGTGGTTAGTACCTACCAAAAGAGGTAAGCCAGCGGAGGCAGTGTGATGCTCTGGACAATGTTCTGCTGGGAAACCTTGGGTTCTGGCATTCATGTGGATGTTAATTTGATGCATACCACCTACCTAATCATTGTTGCAGATCAAGTACACGCCTTCATGGCAATGTTGTTCGCTAATGGCAGTGGTTTCTTTCAGCAGGATAATGCTCACTGCCACACTGCAAAAATTGTTCAGGAATGGTTTAAAGAACATGACAAACAGTTCACGATGTTGACTTGGCCTCCAAATTCTCCAGATCTCAATCCAATCGAGCATCTGTGGAATGTGCTGGACAAACAAGTCCGGTCCATGGAGGCCCAACCTTGCAACTTACAGGACTTAAACGCTCTGATGCTAACATCTTGGCGCCAGATACCACAGCACACCTTCAGAGGTCTGGTGGTGTCCATGTCTCGATGGGTCAGCGCTGTGGCAGCACAAGGGGGACCTACACAATATTAATCAGGTGGTTTTAATGCTGTGGCTGATCGGTGTGTACATGTGCAATATCATTGGTATTTATATACTTGTGAAATATCTGTGGAATAACTATTTACATTGGTTTAAACTGTTAATTCATATAATACATTTATTGGGAGACAAATACATTATTAAAAACCATGTATGAACATTTTGTGTGGTATAAATACATTTGGAATTGAACAAGTTTAAGAAACATGAACAAAGATATCCAGAAGCTTTGATAGAGCCAGCTTTTCAGTAGAGCCAGCTTCTGACCTTCATTTCACTGGGGATCAAATCTGGGCTACAAATCTGGACAGCTAAACTTGCTTGTTTTGTTTTTTTGGTTATTTTTGTTTTTTTTGAGGAGGCCAACTGTGTGTGAAGAAAGGATTTCGTTCCTCTCCAGTTTGAATTTGACTGTTGGGCTGCATTGTCTGATCGTACTCCCTGAACACCAGAGGAGGAGGAATGAGAGCTTCTTTCAAATTTATTTCAAGGGATATGATAGGTTAAGAGGGCACTCAAACTGCTGTCCATGCAGCATCTGCAACGAAGTGCAGCACATATGACACTCCATCCAGAGTTAGCATGAACTCCCATGTGCGTTGATCCTGGGCTTTTGCTCTTGATGGCATGTGAATGAGTTCCTTGTGTGACCGTGCATAATCTGTCTGCTAAAACCCAGAGTGCTCTCTCCACCACCCACCTCTTTATCTTCCACTTTCTCTTTAACCCCCTCCTTCCTTCTTCTTACTCTAACACGGAAGAAGGAGGAGTATAAATGGAGTTGCACCTCCCCTTGAATAGAAGTGAGATAGCTAGTGGGCTGTTGCTAATAAGCACTCACTTTGCATTGTTAGAAATTATTGCGATGGAGCAAATGTCGCACTCAGAGGTCTGGATTGGTTCATCAAGAAGGGATTACCAGTGGATCAATTACGTTTTTGCATGGTGCATGCTGGGTATTATAGTTTCACTACATCGAGGTATGGAAAACAGGAAACCAATAGGAAATCATGAACTCTGTTAAAGCACTAAGCGATATAGTGTGTGTGTGTGTGTGTGTGTGTGTGTGTAATATTTAGCCCCACATCATTCTTATTATGCCATCAGTGAGATTGTGATATAATGCATTGCTCAACACTAAGTTTCACTGTCATGCTATTTATAGATATTAGATTTTAACCTTAATTACATCACAACCAGCCATTGTTCACAGGGACACCCTGTGTGTGTGTGTGTGTGTGTGTGTGTGTGTGTGTGTGTGTGTAATATTTTCCCCCACATCATTCTTATTATGCCATCAGTGAGATTGTGATATAATGCATTGCTCAACACTAAGTTTCACTGTCATGCTATTGATAGATTAGATTTTAGCCTTAATTACATCACAACCAGCCATTGTTCACACACCTCACTGTCTCTCTCACCTATTTTAAACCTAATAATTTTATTCCGTGTGTGTGGCAGTGAAACGGGTGATGTGTGGTGATGTGGTTGATAAAGCATGAAATCCAGTCTCCGATGATACACGGTCAGAAATGATTCTACACGCTGATAAATGCTTATGGATCGTGACAGGAAAGGTTACAAGCATGATGTAAAGGCACAACAACCTCCCCAACCCCCCCCTCCCCTCCCAAATATCGCGGGAGCCTAACATGCTAAAATATACACCTTCAGCCATGAACTCGAATCCAAGGTGTGCAGAGATTGCTATAGTAAGAACGACCAGTTAAAACATGTTTCTTTTCTGCTTATATACAGTAAATACTGCTTTACTGCATCTTTACATCCCTGTTGATCCATTTCTCTGTAGTGTTCAGGATATTCTCAGCAACCTTCAAGGATCCTTATTGAAAATGGATTTATGCAAGATGCTATTCTTATTCATTTCACATCCTTTCATTTCACGTCATGGCTGCCATCATGGTTTTAATTTCCGGTTGTCTAGGCTGCAAAGGAAGTTTACATAAAGCCTCAGCGGCAATTCAATATTCACCAGCTGGAAAAATGGGAGTGCATCATTCTTATTATTTAATATTTCTTAATAATTCTGCAGAGATGCTTATTACAATTACATTCTGGCTGTTTGGGTATTGCTTGCTTGCTTGCTTTCTTGCTTTCTTTCTTTCTTTAGATGCTTGACAAAAAAGATATTTATTGTCTTAAACTGGGAAAAAAAGGATATTGTCATATATGATAAAATGGCATTTGAGCATTAAATATATTATATTATTATGACATGTCAACTCATTAATCAGTCATTAAGTCATTAATAGTATCCAAAATGCAAGTATTATAGTATCTTTAGCAAGTATTATAGCTGCATAACATCTTAGATGTAGGAGTTACTTTAAAAATGAAATACAAAGAAAAGAAAGGGAAAGAAAAATTGCTTAAGACAGTGATATAGGGCTGCTCCAAATATATTTTCAAATATTTATTGCATAAATTTGTTAATTTGAACAATATGCTGGCGAATGAACGATGTTTGCGTGAATGCCTCACACTTAGCAAGCAAAAAACAAGCAGAAATGAATATGATCTAGTAGCTCAAAGAAAGTAAAATTAATGAGACAAATACGATTTTCATTAAAATAGTAAAATTTTGCATTCAGTTGGCAGGTACAGTAGAAGAAGAAAAGAAAGTGTGGCACTGTGGGTCTGATTTCTTTGTTTTACTCACTTCCTTTTGGCACATGCAGCATCAACGCAAATGATCTGTTGCCAGGAACTTCAAGCTGGCATTTTACAATAGCACAAGGCTGTTCGTCCTCTCTCCATCAGCAGATACTGATAGCTGCACGCTGGTAATACATTCCCTGACCTCGTCTCACTGACCTGTGTGGAAGTAGCAGTGAGATAGGGAAACTGATGATCCATTAGGTAATCCCAACTCGCTATTTATCAACCCTTTGGCTATTTATTTTGACCCAGCTGTGAATTCATGAATGCTAAATTTGCTTTTAACAGAAATGTCACAACTGTGGGGCCTTGTTAGAGCTTGTTGTGAAATCACTTCAATGAGGATACGCTGACTTGAGTCTGACCCGTTCACACTGAAACACCGACAGAGCACAACCCTCAGAATGAACACTTTCTGTGGATACAGCAGTGACCATTAGGATGGAAGGTGAACATTTTCAAACAAAGAAGAGCTTCTTTTATATAAAATATAAAAAAATAGCATTTCATTTATTTCGTTTATTTACTACTGATGAATATGCCAAGGATTTTTCTCCCTTGTACTATAACTGCATTATGTGAGGAATAAAACACTTGTGTGTATACTGCTATAGGAAAATAATAATTGATCGGGTTGTATAATGTGGCCTGATGCAAAGAAGAGTCACTCTTATCATTCGAAATGGATTAATTTCCTATAAAAACATATTCCATAGTTTTCGATTCCTCTTATACCACAGCAATTTACCAAAATGAATGTTTTTTTTTTTTTATTAAGGAATGACACAGTGCTTTTTTCAATGTATAGTTACAGTTAATGTTGTTGAATGCCAGTGTTCCCTCACCAGCCTCTTTTTTTCTTAATAATTTCTGAAGTTTCTTAATAATTTCTTAAGTTATTAAAAAAATCAGGATGGATACAAAGCACTGATGCTGGAGACTCCTTTAAAAAACGCTAAAGAAACGACTCCATACAGAAAACGTCTCCAGGTTACGCATGTAATCATGGCTCCCAGAGGGAACGAGACGCTGCGTTGAAACGCTATGGGAACGCCTTCAGCATGACCGCACTCTGAATCACATGTGTAATCAGTCCAAAGGATGGGCGAGACGTCACAGGCGGGGTGACGTAGCGACCCAGAAGCATAAAAGCCTGAGCGGCAAGCACCATGCTAGCTTCTGAGAAATGAGGCAAGCGCGGCAGGGATGCCAGCATCTCGTTCCCTTCAGGAACTCGAGCTGCATCGAAATGCTATGGGAACGAGTATGCCTACGCCTCCAGACTTACAAATCCCTGCCTAGTGTGGAAGAGGCACAGCTTAGGGCAAAAGGACAGAAGAGTTGGGAGCGGTTCGCATTTCCAGGTCGTAGAATCTGGCAAACGTGGACCAACCCGCATGGACACACCTGCCAGAAAGGCCTTCGAGGCTGCCACACCTCGGGTAGAGTGAGCCTTGACCCCCAAGGGTGAGGGGAGACCAGAGGACTCATAAGCCAGGGAAATGGAGTCCACAATCCACTGGCTGAGGGTCTGCTTGGTAGCAGGAAGACCCCGCTTCTGGGGACCAAAGCATACAAACAATTGGTCCGCCCTCCTCTACAGGGCAGCTCTGTGGACGTACGCGTCCGGTGAACGTTGTTTGTTTGGTGCATCCACCATACATGCCCATGTGTAAATAGTTACTATAGAAATTATGACACATTTGAAGGACAACATTAATTAAAAACATTGCAACTGGAACTACTGCCAAAGCTGCTGTTGCGACAAATTAAGCAAGACCTTCTGACCATATAAGAATCAAACATTTAACAAGGCTGTGGCGTGAAAGTGTGATTTGTCCCTTCTAATAACACATTATATTTAACATGTTCTGTATGTGAAAAAGAGCTTCTGTTAATACGCTCCAGCTGCACTTTCATTTGCCTTCTTCATTTGCTTTTAAAACGTACAGTTTTATGGCAATGTTAACTATTACACATGGCAGCTAAATGTATACTTTTAAGATCGCTCATGATCTAAGCATACTGTATATTTATAACTGCAATCAATGCTTAGGACACATGTCTGCAAGGTAATGTTCTAATAACCCATATTCAGACCTCTAATGAGATTACGGCCTGGGGAATGCTGTGTGTGTACTTTTTGGTAATTTTTGTCGTACATTGTACTGTACAGGGTGTCCCAAAAGTCTCCATACTTAGGGGACTCATCGGTTGTGCCTTTGTCAGGGGATGTTCGTGGACATCCGCTTTTTGGTTGGCATGCAACACTTCCAGTCTTTTGGAATTTGTTAATGAGTATGGCAAGAGTGTTGTGTGTGATGTGGTCGCCATGTTTCCTGTTAAAGTCCATCACAACCTTCCTGATCCAGCCATGAGAATAAGTTGAATAAGTATGAAAAAATCTGGAAGACATTTTGCTAAATAGTGTTAATTTCCCCTGTGTAGAGAGTCTGGAGACTTTTGGGACACCCTGTATATTAAGAGTAGACAGCATGAGACAGCATGAGAAGGTCCTGCATACCTACATTTCATTTCTATTATAGACATTACGGTACTAATAAGCTGGAGAGATTACTGGTGTATCTACTGGTGCTTTGATTAATTATATTGTATAAGTAAAGGATTTTTCCCTGCCACAAATTGTTTTGTTAAATTGACTGAAAATTGTCTTTGACAGTTCTGGTAAAAAGTTTGCTGATAATATAAATTGTGAACAGTTTCACTTCTCTGGTCCAATCAAAGTAAAATGAAACCACTTTTGCACGTTTAAAGAGTGTAAATTTGTTTGCACTTATTCGACTGAAAAACCGTCCCAAGACTGTTCCAGAACATTGCTTAATTTATTATTGTTCATTTAATGCAGTTTTTCATGGACTGTGTAGACAGATCGTCTCAGAGCACCTCACACTTAGCGACATCGCAGGATTATGGTTAATCTTTTCTTGTCATGTGTAAGTGATGAGTTGATGATAAAGCCTCATATTCCTTATGCGGGGTAGAAAATGAGACCTATTGTAATGACTGTGTTTGCTCTCACTGTCTGAAACAAGTAGCTAATTTGCAACCCCAAATATTTTAAATTCTGTTGAAATACTAATTACCTCTTTTGAGTAGACAATGACTTAGAATCATTTAGCTATTTGATAGATATAAGCCAATATCCCATTCATTTGGTTGCCTTTCTAGATGTTGCACAACCCTTGGGTAGCGAGCTCCATAGAGTTATTCTTAAATTTAATGGTCAACAAGCACGACTAGAGACCCACAGGGGCAAGAATCAGGTTGTCTTAGTGGAGGACCAGCAGACAGGACAGTTAATAACAGCTGACAGTTTGTTTTTTTATGGCAAATAGGGATAGTTTAATAATACTGGCTAGCAATATCTTATAGCAAATAACGGGAATTGAATCTAATGAATTTCTGCAAACAAAGGCGAAGTGTAAATACAGACAGTGTGTCTATGATGTACAGAACTATTTCTACTGCTAAGATATATTGCAAAGATTGGGTGAGAGATTATGGAGATGGATTATGGAGTGGATTTTGAATTCATACCACAATGCATTTGTTACCCATGCAAAAAGAAGAAGAACGTGTCTCCCTTTTCCAACGCCCAGTTTTTATTTCGCTAGTTTCAGATCTGCTACTGTCTACTGAAGTGGGTATTTAAAAAAGAAATGATATAGTGAAGCAGACATTTGGTTAACATTTATGGAGGGAGTCTCCAGTGTTAGCACTCGCACAGTGTTAGTAAAGACATGGCAGAGTCTTCAGGACAGAAGACTTAGCACCGCAGGTTACACTGCACAAACTGTTTATAGCTGCTACGACATGATTATTGAACTAACCTGTTTCACAGACTTTCCATGTCATTAGATGTAGCTTTAAGTGGATAAAAATATGCTGTAATAAATGGCAAATTGCTGTGTTATAGGAAGAACAAAACACTCTGGGATGTGTTATCCATAAATAGTTAACATTGGGGTCGGAATATTAAGTCCACTTCAAAATTCAATTGATTATTTTTCAATAAAAGCACATGCTGTCATGTTTTATTGCTTAATTAAACTTTATTGATTTATGAGATCTGATTCAAGCACTCAATCCTGGCTCTAAGAATTTTTGGACAGTACTGTGTTTGCAGTGTTGGCATGTAACGATTAGCTGACATTTTCATTTCGCCAGACTTCCCTGCACTTTGAGTGCCTTCTTCCTCGCTTTCTTTCCTCTTTACCCATGCTTTCATCTGCATGCTGGTTTATCATTCTTCCTGTCAGCCTTGACAGTCCTTCTGCATTTAACACACAGCTCTGTGGATGACTTGGTGGTGTATCTGTGTTCAAAATGCTAAAGTGGGAATGACAAAGGTCATATGGAAAGTAAGGACCTCTCCTGTGTTGTTTGAGCTGACTGTTCACCAGGCTGCTTTTTTTCTCTGTATACACACTACTCCACATATTACCTAATGCCATTTTGCAAAGTCTTGCCATCACCTGCATCTCTCTGAGCTGTGTTTTTCTCACCTCACTGTTATATTGTTTTGCCCATTTTGTTAACCGAACCTTTGCCCACACGTCTTCCTGTCTCTAAATATCTGTTTACTGTTTTGATTCGTGTCTGTTTGGAAAGCAATTTAATGCTGTATCTTGTAATTCAAAGGTAGAAATGACTTCCATTAATGATACTTTTACATGCTTATTGATTGTTTGTGTGAACGCTCACAATTCAGGTTTTTTTTTTTTTTACTCAAAGTACTTGTTTATTGCACTCCATCATTTCACTCTCTACTTATCTCCCACTTGCCACGTAGTCTGTTAATGAACTCTGCTAAATAAATCATTTGGAGAACTTAACTCTCTTTCCTATTTTCTGTTTGCTTTGCCAGAAACGTGGTTCTCTTTTTTTTCAGTATGTTGAATTTTTTTGTATTTTGTTGGAATCAGGTTAAAAAGACAGGCATTTGCAGTAACTGTATGCAGTGAATGGCTACAGGAATGCCATGGAGCTTGTACTGAATCTGTGAGTTTTCAGTCGCCTGCTGTGAACTACAAGAAGTAACAAGATCAATCTTGATTCTTTTCCTGACTTTTAATCTTGAATGTATCATGGATTTGCTCACACTGGCTCTGATTCTGTCCTGCCACCTCCTGTTCCTCATTCATGGACCTCTTTCCTTCCTAATTTATCAAAGATTTTCCTTAAGTTTGTAGTTTCATTTTTGGAGCCTGATTTATTAGATCCTAAAAAGTGAGTGCTCATATGCATGGGATAAGTTGTGTGTGCAAATAGTGGGCATTATCACATTATTATATTATTAATATTACAAGAAATAATTGTGTGAATCCCATGAGAGAGTTATACAGCAACAGAATATTGTCAAGTCCAAGGCAAATCCAAGACCAGGACTAGCCAAGACTGAGTCTTAAGGGGGTCGAGGCCAAGATTGAATCTAGATGAAAGAGAATCAGAGTCAAGATCGAGAGAACGAAAACCATCAAAACCTTTTCGAGGCCTAGCCTTTGTGTTGGCTTCATTCATGTATTGTGCCAATGATTAGGCTTTCATGTTTTCTACAAGAAGGAAATGACGTCTTCTGTATGCAAAAAGAAAAGACAACACAAACATTATTTTTACAAAACTCTTGGTTGAGAACAGTGGCCATGTCCAAGATAAGTCCAAGTACAAATGCCAATAAATCTGAGACAAGTCCAAGTCAATACAGAAAACCTTTTGACACTGGACTCAAATCCAAGACCAGACTCAAGTCCTTATTAAAACCTATACAATTATTTCAGATTAGTCAGAATTCTCTATAACAGCAACTCCGACAATAGTGCCAGCTGTAATTCAAATGATAGCTTTATATTAATGCCCTTGTTTTAATAAACAGCTCATTCACAGGGACTTGTATGGTGGATGCTCTGAGTAAGGCTAATAATAAACCGATTAAAAAATATTTTCTTCCTAACATGACAAGCTGCGTTTTTGTTTTTTTTTGTCTGATTAACATCAAGAGAGGGAAAAGAAGAGGCTGGTGAAGGAACTGTTTAGAGCTGCTATAACAGAAGTGATAACAGGAACTAACTTGTCTCTCTGGTATTACACAACATTTAAATAATAAAAAAATGTAATGTTGACAAACTGCTATTGCTATGAGGAACGTACTACATCACACTCCAGGATTTGCCACATCATAGCACTTCATTTTGGATTATTCTCCAATAATAGCATGTCTTGTAAATACTTATTTAATGGTATAATTTGGTCTTGAAATGGGCGGAAATGCCGTTCCACAGGCATGCTGTGGATGGGTGTAACTTGCTCACACAATCTGCATTCCCAAACTGACTATCAGGCTTAGTAAATTGCATTGCGGGTGCAACATGAATCAATTTGCCTTGCCATGTAATTTGTACCCTTAGCTAGACCCTGTTGTTACCTTAACCTGCATGTTTTTCAGTCTTTAACCATTTTTTTTACACATACATACCTTTTGTAAGACATTTGTAATGCTTTCAGATCCCAATCATTAGAGGATGTATCAGCTGTTTTTTTTTTTTTTTTTAAATTACTTCTCACATAACTTTGAGTCAGCAGTCTTGAGCTCATTTATATAAGCACTTTTCTACCAAATGCTACACTACCCGTGCCCGAGAGCTATAAATGCCTGAATCATGTACCTTTTATACTAGGCTTTATAATAAACGATTGTTTCCAGTTGCATTCATAAAGGTCAAAGTAAATGTGTAGAGCTAGAAAAGGTCCAGTACTGTTTAAAAAAGTGGCAGAAAGATTTATGGATCAAGAACGAAATATGAGCATTTCCTCCAGGAGTTGCGTGATGAATGACTTCCAAAAATGACTTCCGCTAAAGGGCATACACACTGTACTATACATCATCTATACATCATCTTTAATTTTGCAAATAAGCTGTACAACTTAATCCGTTTGCCATTTTCAGTCTCATGACTCAGCCTTAGTAAACAGCACTCCATCATTAACATCTAAGCTCCATCTGCGTGTGTGTTTGATTAGAAACGAGCTGAAAGCTCACAGAGGTGTTACACAGCTGTCCGTGGCTGTAACAGCTGATCAGATTGAGCTTGTTGAGTAGGGCAGAATGCAGTGTGATGCTCAGGATGCTGACACAGACAGAAGAACAAAGCGAGCTCCCAGCTCTCCGTTTTAGCTCAAATATCCAAGAAGAGGTGAAAGGCAAGACCCATGGATTTGCTGCAGGATGAAATGACACAACGCTAAGCAGATACTGGAGAACTAAAGCTTTTGGCTATCTTTAGAGTGGTTCGAGGTCACGATCTGATTGTGACCTTAGAATATGACTTTCAAATGCTGACCATGTGATTATGCCTTTTTTTAACTCACTATATCAGTCCCAGTTATATTACATTTACAATTATTTATAAAACATAATGCTAAAAGACATTGTAAAGACATGGGTAAGGGTGTTCTTAGGTACAACGCACAGCAGAGTGTCTTAAACCCTAAAAACAATACGATAAAATCCAGTGTTCAATACATAATTTAATGTTTACTGATGCTTACTATAAACACCATGCAATGTAGTCTCTTAACATCAAGCTTTGTTTTGCTAAGAAACATATCAGACAAAGATTAGGGCACTCAGATTGGCTTAAGTTGCGATTTTAATGGTTCAAAACTTGGCACATCAATACGGAATCCAATAACTATCATCACAGTTGCGCAGGCAATCAGTTGCAGCCAATCAGATTTCAGAACCATCCGTTTATAAAAATACATTTTTCTCACCTTTCCTACATACCAGTGCACTGCTAAATAACCAAGGTACCTGTAAACATATAATATTTTCATAAATTACCCAACATTTGGCTTGAACCATTGACCATAACTAAAGAAAACACTGATAACAATCAGAGTAAAAGGAGAATTGTGTAAATTTCTTCGTCAGCCAAACTTTAAAAAGATTCCTACTCCACCAGCTAGGCTTTAAGAACAATTCCTATACACCTTAGTCATTCTTTGAATTTCAACTGTAAGGCTTGCCAGATTCAGAGAGCGTTCTGGGAGAATAACCAGCTTTCTAATAACACGGTTGGCATGACGTGGTTCAGGTTTCCACGTCACTGAAATTCCTCACGATTAATTCCAACCACAAGAAGTCATTCTTCTGCTCATTGTTACAATAAAGAGACAGCAGGGAATATCACACTCTGCTGAACATTCTTGCTAATGTCCTCAGTGTGACGTTAAGGTGTATTATCGGGGAAAACCAGAGACAGAGGACACATTAAGCATCTAACAGTACCTGCCCAAGGAACACAGGAGCTGAAAGAGCTCCACATGGATGGCAGCTCATCAGCTGAAAATTAATCCCAACAAAATTGAGTTGCTGTACTGTACATCCCTGGTGATGCATCCCAATGTCAAGATCTTGTGATCCCCCTGGACAACTCTCAGATCTCACCATCTGTCACTGCACACAACCTTTGGGTAACCATGGACAACCTTCTCGACTCATGTCGCTAAACTGATTCGGTCATGCCGGTTTCTCCTTTAAAACATTAGAAGGATCCAGCCATTCCTATCCACAGAGGCCACTCGTTCGATCTCTTGTCAATTTGAGACTGGACTACTGCTACTCACTCTTGGCAGGTCTTCCTCTGCCTCTGCATNCTATGCTCCCTCCACTGGCTTCCTGTAATGGCCTGTATCAGATTTAAAACACTCATATTTACCTACAAAGCCAAAAATGGAACAGTGCCCGTCTAAAAATAAAGTACTTATCACACCCTGCTCTGCACCATGCTCCCTCTGATTCTCTAGCACTGCTCGATTGGGCCCACCATCTTTCTGGGTACAAGGAAGACATGCGTCAAGTCTCCTGTCACCTAGGTGGTTGAATAAAAACTTCCCTCCCCTGGCTGATCAAACAGCTGACTGTTTTCAAATGATGACTAAAGACCTACCTCTTCACTTAAATGAGAACTTTGTTATTTAAAAAAAAGTCTTTGTCTCGTGTCTTCGTTCGTTTATATATATATATTTTGCTTTATGCCTGCAATCAGACACAGGTGTGACAATGGAGGCGTCATTGGATCTGTGGTAAATTGATAGTAATTAGATTCCATTTATAACCGTCAGTGTAGAGGACATTCACACACTCAGACTCACGCACACACAGCCAGCTCCACTGTTTGTCAAGGCTGACTCCTACTCATTAGATCGCTCTGAAAACAATGTGGCCTGACAGCAAACCATTATCATTAGCCACTGAGCAAATCACACACACCACACTAAGTGATGCTCTGTGTCAGTGCCTTAGGGTGTTTAATTCTCTGAATCAATCTGAAGAGAAAAAGGTTGTCTAAATACCATGCTCCTTAGAAGGAGAAATAAAGAAGACTGTTTAGAAACAAAGAAAATCTAAGATGAGCTTGATGTGATTAAGTGTGCGTGCAATTCGCTCACCAATAATGAACATGTTTTCTAATGAAATCTATACAGTAAGAAGATATTCATATTTCTATATGAATACACATATCTATATTTGTAACATAATTATCTTTTATGTTACATTTATGGAGAAAGATGCCTGAGTGTATAATTAGAGGCACAAGCTTTGCTATTAAATCATGTACACACTTGCGGAGATGTCCCCCCCCCCCCCACACACACACACACACACACACTAATGCATTATCTGTACCAGAATAGTATTCTAATAGGACTGAAATATGTGGAAAACAAATGAAGCTGCACTTTCTTACTGTATTAATTATGAATGTATTAACTAACAAAATTGTATTATGTATTAATTAACAAACTTGTGTGCACAAAAAGTAGGCATGTTATGGGAGAATAATTTCAAAGTAACAGGATAAAACAATATTTAAGTAATTACAGAGTGACTCCCAGAAGAGTCAAACTGAAACTAAACATTACCACACACACATAGTGTATATTTGCAAGTCCAGTATAAAAGCAATTAGAATCTGTGAGATGTGCTGAAAACCTCCTCAAAATCCAATATGAACATGAATTAAAGGATTGTATTTTCTGTATGTAACGTACTGTATGTGTGAATAAAAACCTTTTCACAGTTTATTTATATGTTGCTGGCATCAGAGGTGTGAATGTGCGATGAATATCTATTACAAAATTAACTTTGCTGCGATAACATTAAGTCATTTTGAGAGACTGAGGCATAATCTGGATAAATTATTCTCAAAACTGAAACAGAGTAAAGAGAATAATTTTGTCTTCAGCTGGTGGAAATGGACTTCTGCAAATATAATACATGCTTTTCGGTTGTATAATATTCCAGGTGATAAATGGGTGACTGTTTGGCCAATTAAAAAATTATATATATATTTTTGCACTTTTGGGTAGATATTTTTTAAAGACAAACATGCAAAACTGGCCAGTTAGTTTGCTGATTTGAAAGATACACCCAGGCATTTCTGACCATTGTAGGGCTTTGCCTAACAGGATGCTTTTCCCTTAAAGGGGTTAGACTTGTCATGGGGCTTTGTGCAGCAGGTGGCTTCTGTACATCATGGGTCTTATCCAAATGGTCTTTATGCCCAACATGGAGATTTTGCCCAAATGGGACTTATGCCCAACATGAGGCTTCTGATCAATCAAGGATTTTGTCTAGCAAATGGCTTCTGCCCAATTTTGTCCAATATGGGTTTTTCCCAGCTTCTGTCCATCATGGGTCTGAGGCCAAATGGGGCTTATGCCCATCACGGGTCTGTGTCCTAATGGGGCCTATACCCAACATGGGTCTTTGTCCCAATGGGGTTTATGTCCAACACAGGACTTTGCACAATATGTGGCTTCTGTCCGTCATGGGTCTTTGTCCAAATGGGGTTTATGTCCAACACAGGACTTTGCACAATATGTGGCTTCTGTCCATCATGGGTCTTTGTCCAAATGGGGTTTATGTCCAACACAGGACTTTGCACAAAATGTGGCTTCTGTCTGTCATGGGTCTTTGTCCAAATGGGACTTATGCCCAATCAGGTATACTGTAAAACAGATGACTTCACCCAACCAAAGGCTTTAACCAAATATGGGGCTTTGTGGAGCAGGGACTTTTGCTTAATATGGGTCTTTGTCCAAATGGAACTTATGCCCAACATGGGGCTTCTGTCTAATCAGGTTTTTTTTTTTATTTTTATAAAGCAGGTAGTTTCTGCCCAACCAGGATCTATCAGACAACACAGGAGTTCATGGCACAGGGGCTGCTCAACATTGGTCTTCATCCAAATGGGACTTTTTCTGTCCAGCAGGTGACTTCTACCCAACCAGGGGCTTTCACCAAACATGGAGCTTTGTGCAGCTGGTGGCTTCTGTTTATCATGGGTCTTTGTCCAAATGAGGTTTATGTCCAGTATGAGGACCCTGCTCATTCAGAGATTTTACCAAGCAGCATTTTGTCAAGCAGGAAGTTTCAGCACAACATGAAGGTTCTGTCCAACAAGGGGCTAGAAAAAAGAAAATGCATTTCTTTAAGTCAAACCGACAAGCATATCTCTTTCATAACCTTAAGTTATGGTTTCTTTTGGTTTCTTTTCCTTCTTCAGTCCTATGCTGCTATCAGAATGAGACAGCAAGAGACAGAGAGAAAGAGACTCCCAAAGCTATTGTGAGCAAAGTGTTGACACAGTACTGTCAGGATCTGGGCACGAAAGGTGAGAGGTGCAGGGAAAAAAAATAATAAAATGCCCCATACACCTGAAAAAGCATTTATATGATATATCTTTGTCAGGGACCTCAAACAGTTATGTCTTATACACACATATACAGTGTCCTTTAAAGACTGGCAAACTTATTTGGTCTTTTGTTGCATATCACTTTGTCTGTTTATGTATGTTGAATTAGCATTGCATGTATTAGATTTAGACTTGCATTGTATGCTGTTAGAGGAAAGACTGAAATTAATGGTAATCATTGTCTAGGGATTCATCATTTAGGTATCCTGGTAAGTTCACTAAAGTAATCTTGCACACTGAAGGTAATGTCAGTGTAGGCGTACAAATAGGAGTTGTGAATGAGGTTTTATTCAGAAATTCAACAGTTCTCTTTTTAAAGTGGTTGCTTTACAGATCAAGAAAAAAAAGCTAAATAAATGTCTAAAAGGACAAAGAGTAATGAGTTTGCAGGTAAATATCAGTAATTCACAGGCAAATCTTACCTGCACTCAGGGGAGCTTTTAAACTCTACTCTTAAAGTGAATCACCATTAACAAGTGGACTACACACTCATATAATCAGTCACTGGTGTTCATACCTGCATTTTCTAGCTTCTGAAAAGATCATTTGAAATACACAATCCTTTGAAAAGCCAGTTAGTAAATTAGCTTACACATTTGTGCATATTTTTACATGCACATCCTTTAGTAGTACCAGGGGCACTGAGCGGGGTCTTTGCTCAACCAGGCATGGCAGGAAGCAGGTAACTTCTGCCCAACATATCCAAATGGGCTTATGTCCATCATGGTGCCATTGTTCAATCAGATATTTTGTACAGCAGGTGGTTTCTGACCAATCAGTGACTTTCACATAGCATGTGGCTTTGCACAGGTGGCTTCTCTCTATCATGGGTCTTTGTCCAATTGGGGCTTATGCCCAACACAGTGCTTTGTCCAAATGGGATTTTGACCAGTAGATGGCTTCTGCCCAGCCAGGGTCTATTGCCCAATATGAGGCTTTGCACAGCAGATGGCTTTTATCCAGTATGGGTCTTCGTCCATATGGGGTTTATGCCCAACATGTGGTTTCTGTCTATCATGGGTCTTTGTCCAAATGGGATGTATGCCCAGCATGGGGTTTCTGAGCAATCAGGGATTTTGGCAAGCTTTGTCCATTTGGGGCTTATTCCCAACATGGGTCTTCCCCTAGCAAGGCTTCATTCAGTAGCTTTCATAATCCCATACCTGCATTTTCCTGATTCTGAAAAGATGTGTTGCAGATTGTTGCAAAATTGGAATCTTAATATAACAACTTCATTTTCAATTATTAAGCCTGCATAAGCCTAATGTTCCAGTCAGTTTGCAACAGTGTCTATTGGGTGTTAGTATTAATGACACATCAGATTTTTCATGCTTTAAGTCTGTGGAGTCTGGCTCTTGGCTCTGTATTGATCCATACTCTTATAATTTATTGAGAAAGGGGATTTAATCATGAAACCCAATTTCAGTCATATTATTTATTTCTGCTTCGCCTGAGGCAGTTGTTTACAATCACATTTATAGATGTGATTGCTGAAGAAAAATAATCGGCAGAAGCAAACCTTTTTCTTATCTTTTTTTTTTTTTTTTTCAAAAAATGTTTAATTTGCCTCAGTCACCAACTGTCTTATTCCCAGTGACCAAACAAGCTTTTTATTAAAATGTCAGCTGCTAGCCTCTTGAAAACATAAAGCCTCAATTATCCATTTGCTTCACACAAGTTGAAGGAGGTTAAAACATTCCACTAAACGAAGCTTCTCTTTTACAGGATTTACAGGTGAAGCTATACTAGCTAAATAAACAAGGGTTTCCAAAGGTCTTCATAGATCTATTTTCTACTTGCACAGAGTCTCACTTTGTGTGGAGTCTTTGTTGAGGATATTTGGGGTCCTAGGTCTTATATTGGTTTCTAATTGGGAGGTCATTTATCACCAATGCCACATAGCTCTGTGATATTTGCTTCTCCTTGATTTATTAAACAAGTGTGCGGTAATCTATTTTGAATTTGTATGATGTATTACTGGTGTCACCTGCAAATGTAGCTGGTTAATTATTTACACCCACAAATTGAATATGTAACTCAAGTTAACATTGGCTTTTGATTCCCAAAAGCATAGCCCTTTTAGAGATTATTGTTATTCACCCCGCAGCTCTGCTGAATTCTCAATTCCCATTGGGCAGAAGGTGTTGATTAATTTTCTATAACAGCGGCTCTAACAGTAGTTCTGGCTGTAAGGCAAACCACAGGTTTATATTAATGCTAAAAATGTGCTACATAGAAGAACTCTGTTAATTGATATGGTGAGGGTTTCTGTAAGGAGATGTTTATTTAGCATTTTTGGAAGGAGGATCCAGTTTCTACATCACACTACGTTGTTCTTGATTCTTTTCCTGTAACACCATACCCTGTCTTGTTTTATTCCTTACCTATTTATAAAATATTCTAAATAAACTGGATGTCCAAAGGCTTAATATACAATTTGAATCTAAACTGAATGATGACTTGTTCAGCCCTGCACCACTATCCAGGACTAAGCAGTTTAAACAGAGATTCTCTATTTGTTTTATTCCCTTAGCACGCAGGCTTAGTAGACTAGCACACGTTCGCTTGTATTTCCTCTTCTGAGCCGTGCTGTGAGCGACACTGTGCTCCAAACAGTAGCCCCTGGGTGTGCTATAAGTCCTAATTACCTGAAGATCAGTGAGTTGTGTGTCCCTGTCCTAAAGACAAGTAAATGTGAAGGGATGGATTAACCAGACCTGACCTGCTGTCTCTAATAAATGTGTCATAACTGTCAAACTTTTTAAACTGGGGAAAAAAAAAACCTTCTCTCAGGTCATAGTGTAGTTCATCTAACAGCCAGTCTGATATAAAAAAAAAATTATACATGCACAGAGGGACACACATGAGATCATATATAACGTGTGTGTGTGTGTGTGTGTGTGTGTGTGTGTGTGTGTGTGTGTGTGTGTGTGTGTGTTTTAATAGGATTACCTCTTCAGGCTGCATTGCAGCTACTAAATGAGTGCACAGTGCCACTGAAATACATTTGTAATACAAAAATGCATCATCATACATTTCTATTAATGGATATTTAATGCCACTTGCACACCACCAGGCCTTGGTCTTGCTGTGTGTTTATCAAGGGATAATTCACTTTTATTGTTGTGTATGCGTATTGTTCAAACTATTAAGACAATGCTCCAGCCAAGTGATTTTTCCCCCCATTTTCCCCATTTTTTAACTGCTGCTCATTCTGTGTCCCAGGGCAGTGTAAGACAATGGGAGGAAAGAGCTATCTAGTGGACAATCGACTTAATCTAACCCTAATAATAAATGGATTAACAATGTGTTGTTGGGTAACAAACAAAAATGCATATTGATGGATATTGATATGGTGATGTTACTTTTATTTAACATTTTTGGAAGGAGTCTCCAGTGTCAGTGATTTGTAATAGTCAAAGGTAAAGCTGTAAATTTAAGTTTTCCGCCACAGGAAAGTCTTCAAGACAGAGGGCTTTGTTGTCTCTTGGTAACATGACAAGCTGATTTTTTTTTTCTGATTAATGTTAAGAGAAACACAGAAGAAAGGCTGGTGATTGTACGATTATGAATGTGTGTGTGTGTGTGTGAGAGAGAGAGAGAGTGTGTGTGTGTAATGCCCTGCATCCCAACCAAGGTGTACTGTAGGCTCCGGAAACCACTGCAAAGATGAAGTAATATGGGCTGGAAAAAATGACACCCCTGCTTTTCTCACCTTAATTAGAATTTGGTCTGCTTTTTAGTACCTTATACATTTCAGATTTTCTTCTGTGTTCAAGTTTAATTAGTCCTGTTACAAATGCAGCATTTATATTTATGAACTTTTGAAATGAAGCTCTGGATCAGTTCCTCCAACACTAATAGCTTCTGTGATGAAACGATAGGAAGGGTGTACTAATGGATGAGGAGATAGACTAGAAATGTATTTTTAGCCATGCTTGTTTATGTCTTTAGTGCTCTGTATGTGAGCATGTTAGCTAACTGTTAGCTAGCTTCTGCATTGTACTGCTCCCTAGAATCTCAGCAGGTCTACCATGCTGTGATGGCTTCCTTAGGTCAAGAGCTTCAGTTAATGTTCACATTAAACACCAGAATGGAGACACATTGACTGTGGTATTGTTGGTACCAGAGTATTTCAGAAACTCCTTATCACTTGGGATTTTCATGCACAACAGTCTCTAGAGTTTACAAAGAATGGCGCAGAAAACAAGCAAAAAAAATATTGTCTGGTCTTCCTCCAATCTACAACTGTCCAGTTTCAGTGACCTGTTCTGTTCCTGCTCTTGGCTGACAGGAGGGAAACCTGATGTTGCCTTCTGCTGTTGATGTGTTTCTGAGATGCTTTTCTGCTCACCATGATTGTAAAGAGTGGTTATTTGCATTAAAGTAGCCTTCCTGTCAACTCTGCTTTTCTCTCTCATCAACAAACCCATAGAATTGCTGCTCTCTGGATGTTTTTTGTTTTTCACACCATTCTGTGAGTGTACATGAGCTCTAGGGGGGAAAATTGGCCAAATGGGTCATCATGCTTAGTGTATTATATTTAACCAGAACAGAACTGAGGCACTCTAGACATGATGGACTAAAACAAATGTCCATGGCTTTTAATGAATTTGGTATTTTAATGAGTAAACTCTCACCCTGAGAAAACTGATTCTTCCACTGAAAGAATCAGATCTTTCAGATATGAGAGACAGCGTGTATTATTATTATTATTAGACTCTTTAGGTATACTGTCAGTGATGCTCTGATCTATAGGCTTGTCTCAAGTCGCTGCAGGTTTCCCTGTTAGTTTCAGGAGTAGCTGGTTAGGACATAGAAATGGGCCACTGAAAGGCTTTTATTGATCTCAATGCTATAGCCTACACCTGAGTTTCAGCATCAATGCTGGTAGAATGAGAAATAGCATGGACGTTGGAGGAGAACAGAATCCAACTTGACAGAGTTTGAGAGATTTTGCTGAGTATAATGAACAAACTTAATCAGGATCCAGATGTGCAAAGCTGATAGAGTACCTAGAAGACTTGCAGCTATAATTGCAGACAAGGATTGAATACTAGCATAGTAGAGTGGAGAGACATAGCAAAAAGGACTGATAAAAGCATGCCAGACTGCAGGCATTTACAGACTCCAGACAATGTGACAGCGAGGGTTGTCAGATGTCTTCTGGGTGCTGATGTTTGAGTACTGAAATGAGAATAATAAAAGCTGTAGCTCTTGGTTAACACCGCCGTCTTTGTGAGATGCATTTCCACTTAGTACGTCTGGGTGAGAGAGTGATTTGGTTAGGGACGGGAGCAAAGTAAATGCAGTCATGCTGGAAAGTGACAGATACTCATTAGGAACTAATGTAAGCTTCTTGGATCCATCAGCCCCTCCTTTTGTCTGTCTCTGTTTCCATCTGCTCCTTCCTCCAGTCTCCAACTCTCTGATGATAAGACTGTATTTCCTACATTACAGCAATAGCTGTAGTAGGAGGAGGTGTCGGTGCGAGTGAACGCTCTTTATCATTCCTCTTGGGATTTGCACTGCTGCTGAGCGCAGAGCTGCATGGCAACTTCTCTGCATATCGGGGTGTCAAAGTGTCTGGCTGTGCTGATTTGTTGCAGTCTTTTCCCAGTGCTGTTCTGCAACATGAAGTCTGTGTCTGTGCTTTAGTATAAAAGTAGAATTATAGCGTTCATCCAAAGGGAGCATGGTGGTGCAGCAAGTACTGCTGCCTACTCACAGCTTTAGGGTCCCTGCTTCAATCCTTAGCTTGGATTATATCTCTTTAATCTTCAACTTTCACAGGCCATGCTGTATGGTTTAGAGACAGTGGCACTGAGAAAGCGACAGGAGTCAGAGCTAGAGGTAGCAGAGCTGAAGANTTAGGGAGGCCAGATTAAGATGGTTTGGACATGTTCAGAGGAGGGAGAGTGAGTATATTGGTAGGAGAATGTTGGAGATGAAGCTGCCAGGCAGGAGGCAAAGAGGAAGGCCAAAAAGGAGGTATATGGAGGTAATAAATGAGGATATGAAGCTAGTGGGTGTGGGTGTTGAGGATGCAGAAGATAGGGAAAGGTGAAGAGTGATGATTCGCTGTGGTGCCCCCTGAAGGGAAAAGCCGAAAGAAGAAGAATCTTCAACTTTCCTGTGCTGCCTGTAGCCTCTGATTCCTGTTGGAGTGGAAGCTGTTGTGATCTTCTGCTGTTGTAGCCCATCCCCCTCCCAAGGTTTGACATGTTGTGCATTCTGGGATGCTTTTTTGCTCACCACAGTTGTACCGAGTGGTTATTTGAGTTACCATTGCCTTCCTATCAGCTCAAACCAATCTGGCCATTCTCCTCTGACCTTTTTTCACACCTTTCTGTGCAAACACTAGTGAGTGAAAATGATGAACGTTGTGAGTGAAAATCCCAAGAGATCAGCAATCTCTGAAATATCTGGCACCAACAACCATGCCAAGGACATGATCACTGAAATCACATTTTTCTTCATTTTGATGTTTGATGTGTATATTAACTTAAACTTTAGACCTGTATTTGAATGATTTTATACATTGAACTGCTGCTACATGATTGGTTGATACATGATATATCCACCACTGTATAGACAGTAAACACTCCAGATCCATGTTTTGGTTTTCTAGGAACTGAGGAGGCTTAAAAAAGTAATACTTGTCATAATGTAATAATTTGAGGGATGTCCACATTAGGACATCCCATAGCGTTCTGGGAGACTGTTAACTAATTAGCTTAGTGTTGTGAAGTGAAGTGACTTTGTGGCCAAGTGTGGTGACCCATACTCGGAATTTGTGCTCTGCATTTAACCCATCCNGGACCCGAGACTCGAACCCACAACCTTCGGGTTCACCTTCGGGTTACAAGTCCAACCATTAGGCCACGCCTTGCATGCCTTGTACCTGAGTTCCTGTTTTAGTCGAGTGCATCTCACACTGACTGTGTTGGATTATGATTAGATTTACTTATGAGACTTGTATCTGTGCAGTTACATTCAACCATGTATTACCAGTTTTATTTCTTTAAAAGAGACATTTCCCATTAAAATATACATCCACAGAGTATTTTAATTAACGTCTGTAGCATGTGTAGCGTGAGTATAAAGATATTTTGGAAATTTACAATATAAACTTACCACAGTGGGTTAAAAAGGTCTAAAACGTGTATAGAATATTTTTTGTTTTTGTGTTTTCTTTAGAGAAATGTGATGATGCATTGACCAATCCCATTTCCCATAATGCCTTCCACAGCTCATCTGTGAAACACAAGGAGGAGGTAAGAGACCTTAATTTGATTTCTGGAACTGGAACACGTGACTTTAAGACAGCTTCTTGTATTTAACCCTCTCTTAGTGCAGGTCAATGGACTTTGTGTGAATAATCAATAAGACATGGCCTGAGGCTCTGACTCCATCAGCAGGATCTCAGTAACACAATGCACACTGTCACACTGCAACACTGTAGGACACCTACACACTGGTGGACAGAGAGTGTGATCATCAGTCTTCCCATACGAGCCACGCTTGGCACTACGGCATGATTGCTTTCCCTGCTGTGACAGCTTCCCTCCTCCTGCATCCATAATAGCTGAGCTGCCAACATCGCTAACAAGAATATCCTAGCAGGCAGAGAGAAAAAAAAAGGACTTTGTTACAAAAACCATAGTGGACTGGTGTACTGTATAATGGTGGATGGGACAGTTCCATGCTAACATGATAAATAATAAAACTTATATATATATGAAATCTACAATCTGCAGAAATATAGGATTTCTAAGCAGTCAGCTGAGAGTATATGCTTATTTTATACAATTGTTGCAAAATTAATGTAAGTGCATGTCAGATGTTGTAGATATTAAAAACTGTCTACAAGTTTAGTGAAATATACTTAGTGTTGACTGACATTTTTGTAGATCGGAGAATCAATATCCACAACTTTGACCAAAAAAGTGGTTTCAAATAGGAACACAAACTACTTAAGAAATGGCAGTTATAAAGTTTAGCCTACATTCTGAAACATATTCAATGGCAATATACATTTTTAAAAATATAGACAAAAATAAAAACTATTTTCTTGGCCTACAGTTAACTGATTTCAATTCCTCTCACTCAGATCTAGCCAGGTTTTTTTTTTTTTTCACGTAAACTAACTGATCACATGATATGGTCATCAACAGTATGTTAATTCTGAGAGCAATTCAAAATCAGGTGAATTCAAGATAGCTAGCTAATATCAATGTAGTGTTGGTTAATGTAACAGGGCTAGACCACAGCCCCGCCTTCTTGTTTCCTATTGGCTCACAAGAGCAATGTTTGTGAATAAACAGGTCAAAGTTCCCCTAGATAAAGTTGGTGCAAAGTAAAAGTAAGGTCTAGCAGAAACAAATACTTCTTTTAGATTCTGAGTCCTTTCCCTTTCAGTGAATTGCTTTTCCACTGGCTGAATTTTATTAGTGTTCGTTCTGACCGCTGCTTTCGTTGAGAAAGTGAAAAAAAGAATAGTTTCTTCCATATCATCAAAAGCCGTAAATGCTATGGATAAACTATGAATATTTGTGCCTCTTCATAATAATGCAAAGACTATTTACCCCAATCTTATCAATCTTTGGATTCTAATCATGGTGGTGGAAGTAGTTTTGATGGCAGCCTGTTAGCAGCTGTCATGCGATGGGTGTCTCACAGTCACAGCCTCACATTGTGTTCTGGACATTTATAATGGCACCCTGGCAGATTCAGTGCTGATGACATAACCAAGACAGGCTCATTAGCTACACAAAGACAGACAGCATCATCGGTGACCCTCATGGCTAATGAAGGGATCCAGATGTCTGTATGCCAGCTACAGATTTCTGCAATCACCTCTGACATTACCGAAACCTGCAAGTGTCACATCTAGACTGGAGAACTGTTCTAGCAATTTATAGTGATTAATTTATAAATTGAAAAAAAAACACTGTGTGGAAAATAAGATGGACAAAAATGAATGACACCCAGCACATATTTATCTACTGTAAGCTCCTTTGGGTGGTGTGTCAATGAGGTTAACCCTTTATCAGTACAGTAATCAGTACATTGCATAATATTATCTTCTTTTAAAGGCCTTTTGGATTCCATTTTTTAACAAAAGCTTACTAGAATGTATAATATCGCTGGTTTATATACCTAATATCACTGTATTATGTTATTTTAATAACTATCACATGATTTTAATAAGGTACACAGTACACGCACTTTATGTATTATTGACGGTAAAAGTCAAATACGCAGAAGAGTTCTGCAAATTTGATTTATAATTTATTTGAATAACTCATTTGAAGAAATAAAGCAACTTCCAGCCATGTGCTGAGTTAATGAGAGCCTCTTCTCATGTGTAGGAGAGCATGAATCAGTTAATATGACTATGACTCCAACCTAAAAGTGGATTATTTTGGATTATTTAAAGTGGAGTCCTGCTTGACTCATGCTCATGGATGACACATGGCATGGATTTGATTCAAGCGCTGATTTATAGCTTATGGCCAGTACTCAGAGTCAATGAAAAGCATGGAAATGAAGTCAGTATTTACATAGGGAATGTATGACAGGCTATGCGAATCTCTGGCATGTACTTCATGTCTCTAAGGATGCCAGATAGATTGTGAGTAGAGACGTCAGAGACGGGGTTATTGGATAGCGCCTAGACCACTGCCTTTAAACACAAGTATTTAGCTTTAAGCCTGAAAAAAATGGAGGATAGAAAATGTGGACTGTGTATTTTGCTGTTAAATATATTATGATGTACCAGAAAAACAAAAGACAATTTAAACATGATAAAAAAGTGCATGAGACTGAGACACACTTCTGGTTTTGGTGAACTCCTCACTACAAATAACTTATCTTGGCCCCTTGTTTGTACTTAGTGCTTAATCAGTTCTGGAAAGGATGATCATCTACATCATCCCCTTTTGTACAAAGATTATCAGTAGGACCTTTCCTGGAGCTTGTCTCTCCACAGTCATCATTTTAGAGCTTCTTTATCCTCGCAGACCTGCTTTCTTTCCCCCTATCTTAGCGTTTGTATCCTTCAAGTGTCCTATATCTGCTAATCTCCTCTCATCAATACCTCCTTCACTCATCCTCCTCCCTCTTCTACATTTCACACCGCAACGCATTTAGTGCTGTTTCACTGCCACCATTCAGAGTGTCAACCAGCAGCTTTTGTGTTTTATCTCCATTCGAGCGCACTTATCAACAAGGACAAGTGTCTTCCTTCGAGATGGTGTTGTGTAACATCAGGAGATCTTGTTTATCCCCAACTCCGGCTAAAAATTTCAATACCGACGTATTGTCCTACTCTATAGTCTAGGGTGACTCCCGACGTAGTGTGGATATCCACATCAGTGCTGTCTGTGCTTCTGAACTGACACAAGAACCTGACATTACAGTTCTCTACTTCTTTATAGTTTTGAATATATCTTATTTTGCAAAATTAGTGCTGTTACAGAAGCCCTGAACTACATGTTGTGATTTTTTTTGGTCTGTGTCATTATTTCAGTTTACCAACTCATTTCAAAATTTCAAAATATTATGTCATTATTTCAGGTTGTCTCATTATTTCAAGATTTTGTCATTATCTGGGGGCAGTCGTGGCCTAATGGTCTGAGAGTCGGACTTGTAACCTGAAGGTGAACTTGAAGGTCGTGGGTTCGAGTC